>OY744538.1:71005181-71025181 GCA_963556195.1 Sepiola atlantica
AGGGATGTGAAAGTTAGAGAAAAAATCTAAAGATAGATAGATAGATAGATAGATAGATAGATAGATAGATAGATAGATAGAAAGATAGATAGATAGATAGATAGATAGATAGATAGATAGATAGATAGATAGATAGATAGATAGATAGATAGATAGATAGATAGATAGATAGGCAGACTCTCATTCTGGAATTCATACATACATTAATGCATATATATGAACATACAGGGATTTTAGGCAAGGTTCTTAGATGAGAAATAATACAAGCCGTCTAATATAATCTATAAATGCAAGTTCTTTTCTGTCGAACACTATTAAGACGGCTAACTATGGTTGTTCGCCTCATTTACATAAATAGGAGTTATTTATCATATCGTCGTTTAATGGTCTGATTGGTTAGAGTGTTCGGATTTTGTTAAAGATTACTCTGGTTCCTGAGCTAAAATTGTGCGACTGGTTTGAACAGTTAGCTTTACACTGATGATTCCGCAAGGATGAAATGAATACGTATGTAAGTAATAATTAAAATATTTATTATGAAATAATAATTATATAGGTCTACCATTGAGCTGATTCTACAGTTGCAGTATCTCTGGGTACTTGGATGATATACCTCTGTTTCCCCTTATGACATAAGGGTTTGCGGGATATTTTTCTTGTCCATAGTCTTACTTAAGACCTCTTATATATATATATATATATATATATATATATATATATATATATATATATATATATATATATATATATGCATAGATAGATAGATATATCATTAAGATAGTCCAAAATGCTTAAAGAGAATCCATTAAATAATTTAATCTTCCTTTAAAAAAGTTCTTACTAATTTTTTGCGATCATTGATTTGGTTTCACGTGTTATTTTTAATCACATTTTTATTCTTCGCGTTACATTTTTTTTTCATTTACTTTTTACATCTTTACGTTCAAATAAGCCTGATTATACAAAAGCACCCTCTGGCTACGAAGGGAGGTAACTCGATAAGTAAAAAAAAAAAAGAAAGTCCGTTAACCAGTCCTGCACACCACAAAAATGCCCTCAATGCACAAAAGATACGATTTGACAAAATAATTATCCTAAGAAGTACTTTTTTTCTTTTGTTTGTCTTTGTTTAGCTTTTTTTAATTTTTTTTTCTCCAAAGGGAAAAATAAAAATGAATAAAATTTAAAAAAGAAATTCTTCAAAGGAGTCGACGCTTGAAAAGTGTGAAGTGAAAAAATTACAAACATAAAAATAGATTAATCAGGTGAAAAGCTTCAATTGTTTATTATTATTATTATTATTATTATTATTATTATTATTATTATTATTATTATTATTATTATTATTATTAATTGCGGGCTGTAATTACATTCCTCCCTAAGTAAATTGTTTGTGCAATCCTTATAAATAGTTTTGTTTTATGTGTTCCATCATTTTATTTAAGGTTGGATTTGGAAGAACTCACGTTTCATAAAGTATCTTTTTTATTGCAAACTAGGATACACCCTCTCCATCAAAAATGACGAGAAATAAAATGCTTCGCCAGTGTTCACACTATTATTCATATAAAACCATAGAATTTAATTTTTCACATATAAATTATTTAGTGATGGATTTGTTTCCAAATTGATTTCAGACAGCGGGTTTTTCTGACTAACTATTTGCTTTTCAGCCCCCGCCCCTCCCCCTCACCACTTGAAATGATTTTGTCTGCCAATTATTTCCATCTCATTAACCGTTATCCTAGAGTAGCTCTTGGCCTTGATAAGTTGTGATGCAATAGTAAAACGGAGCCATAATGTACCGTAAAATTTGTATTTCTTCTATGAACGACTACATACATGCATTGAACACTGTGGTAAGTGAAATCGCCTACTGCCATTAGCGATAATGCAAAGTACTTCATGAAAAAAAAAGAATAAATCACTTTCCAGTGGCTGACAGTGTTATTATAAACATTGAAATTTCGCTTACTTCGGGCTCGTCACTGACGACTGAATCGGTACAATTTACAAAAAGCATTTTCATCGGTCTGTCAGACTTATGTTTCGAATAGCATGTTCGTCGGTGGTCACGCTGAAGTTTGAAATCATATTTTTGTTTTTTGGTCTGTCATGTTTCAGTTTGAAATCAGATTTTCGTCGGTCTGTCACGTTTATGTTTCAAATAGAAGTTTTGTCAGTCTTTCATGTTTAATTTTGAAATCACATTTTCGTCAGTCTATTACGCTTAAGTTTGAAATAACATTTCTGTCGGTCTGTCACGCTGAAGTTTGACATCACATTTTCATCGGTCTGTCATGCCTTATTTTGAAATCACATTTTTGTCGGTCTGTCACACTTAATTTTGAAATCACATTTTTGTCGGTCTGTCACGCTTAATTTTGAAATCACATTTTTGTCGGTCTGTCACGCTTAATTTTGAAATCACATTTTTGTCGGTCTGTCACGCTTAATTTTGAAAACACATTCTTGTCGGTCTGTCACGCTTAAATTTGACATCACATTTTCATCGGTCTGTCATGCCTTATTTTGAAATTACATTTTTGTCGGTCTGTCACGCTTAATTTTGAAATCACATTCCTGTCGGTCTGTCACGCTTAAATTTGACATCACATTTTCATCGGTCTGTTACGCTTAATTTTGAAATCACATTTTTGTCGGTCTGTCACGCTTAATTTTGAAATCACATTTTTGTCGGTCTGTCACGCTTAATTTTGAAAACACATTCTTGTCGGTCTGTCACGCTTAAATTTGACATCACATTTTCATCGGTCTGTCATGCCTTATTTTGAAATTACATTTTTGTCGGTCTGTCACGCTTAATTTTGAAAACACATTCTTGTCGGTCTGTCACGCTTAAATTTTACATCACATTTTCATCGGTCTGTCATGCCTTATTTTGAAATTACATTTTTGTCGGTCTGTCACGCTTAATTTTGAAATCACATTCCTGTCGGTCTGTCACGCTTAAATTTGACATCACATTTTCATCGGTCTGTTACGCTTAATTTTGAAATCACATTTTTGTCGGTCTGTCACGCTTAATTTTGAAATCACATTTTTGTCGGTCTGTCACGCTTAATTTTGAAAACACATTCTTGTCGGTCTGTCACGCTTAAATTTGACATCACATTTTCATCGGTCTGTCATGCCTTATTTTGAAATTACATTTTTGTCGGTCTGTCACGCTTAATTTTGAAATCACATTCCTGTCGGTCTGTCACGCTTAAATTTGACATCACATTTTCATCGGTCTGTTACGCTTAATTTTGAAATCACATTTTTGTCGGTCTGTCACGCTTAATTTTGAAATCACATTTTTGTCGGTCTGTCACGCTTAATTTTGAAAACACATTCTTGTCGGTCTGTCACGCTTAAATTTGACATCACATTTTCATCGGTCTGTCATGCCTTATTTTGAAATTACATTTTTGTCGGTCTGTCACGCTTAATTTTGAAAACACATTCTTGTCGGTCTGTCACGCTTAAATTTGACATCACATTTTCATCGGTCTGTCATGCCTTATTTTGAAATTACATTTTTGTCGGTCTGTCACGCTTAATTTTGAAATCACATTCCTGTCGGTCTGTCACGCTTAAATTTGACATCACATTTTCATCGGTCTGTTACGCTTAATTTTGAAATCACATTTTTGTCGGTCTGTCACGCTTAATTTTGAAATCACATTTTTGTCGGTCTGTCACGCTTAATTTTGAAAACACATTCTTGTCGGTCTGTCACGCTTAAATTTGACATCACATTTTCATCGGTCTGTCATGCCTTATTTTGAAATTACATTTTTGTCGGTCTGTCACGCTTAATTTTGAAAACACATTCTTGTCGGTCTGTCACGCTTAAATTTGACATCACATTTTCATCGGTCTGTCACGCTTAATTTTGAAATCACATTTTTGTCAATCTGTCACGTTTAATTTTTAAATAGTATTATCATCGGTTTGTTACGCTTTCTTTTCTTTTAAATTTTTTTCACCCTAAACTAAAGTGTATGGGCTACTGTTATAAGATTCAGATTTTTTAGGTGGGCAGCCTTGGTGGGGAGCTGGGCAGCAATATGTTTGTTCACATTACATTTAAATTTCTGTAGGTTTGTAGGTTGGGGAAACAGTGAGCAGGGATGGAATTCCAAAGGAAGCGATCCGAGGAAAGAAGCTATCAGAGTAGAAAATCTTCCAGCATATATGGACATCGACAGCGAAGGGGTGTGATTTTGCTGCGAGTCGAGTTGTACAAGTGCAAGGAGTTCATCGGAGCACATTCCGTGGAAGTACTTGTAAAACAGGCACAGGGATGCAACTCTGTGACGATGCGACAGAGGCTGAAGCTTTGAATACAGTGCTGAACCTATTAGGTTAAAAGTAATTCTTGTAGTCTGCCCCAAAGGGAGAAGTTATTGTTTGGTGCACCAGCCCAGACGTGACAACAATACTCCATGAACGGTCAACTGCTGGCTTTATAGAGATATAGGATACTGACAGATGTAAGAAGTATTCTACCCCGGTAGAGAGAGCCTAACTTCTTTGCAGCGGACTTGGTAACATCTACTATGTACGTATTCTGGCTTATTTTGCCTGAGAATGTCAGCCCAAGGAGTTTGAACGTTGAACTCTCGAAAAGAGCGCTATCGGCCGTGATATTCAGTAGTTGGAAAGGTTTCTTGTAGTTGTTTATGGAAAGGAGCTTCGTCTTGGTAGTATTATATGGAGTACTGTTGTCATATTTTGACTGGTGAATCTCTGTTCCATTTTAGAGTTCTTAGTACGGTTCAGAAGCGTATCTGCAATTTGATTCGTCCCATCTTTTTTCTTCTCTGCACCTTAACTTTCACATACGTAATGTTGCTAGTCTCAGTCTTTTCTATAAATACTATTATGGTATGTGTTCTTCAGAATTGTCTGATCTATTGCCTACTTCCTTTGTTTGAGCTCGTTTGATTCGTTGTTCTCGCGGTCTTTGCATGTGAGCTGTTTTTATAGCTCGTTATAATACAGCTTCCTATTCCAGTAACCTATTTTCAAGAACTGCAGGCTTGTGGAACTCTTTTCCTGATAACTGTTTTCCTACTACCTATAGTCTTTGTCTTTTCAAGACCAAGGTCAATAGGCATCTCCTGTCTTTATCATTTTTCGTTGTTTACCTCCTTAAGTTAAGTGACACCAAAATTAAATATGACCATCTATTTTGGGATCCATTCTACGACAGACCGGAAATCGTTTTCTAAACATTCAGCCATTTTCTTTGAAATAAAATTTTCCTCACTAACCGCATAGACTGAACGGACGCATCTTTTCTTAAGAATATCCGTCCTATTTAATCGGTGGTTTGTTTGTTTATATCTGTGGTCATTAACAGTCATGACATTAATAAAGCCATTTCCGTTTGGCAAGACAACGTAACTGCGCCGTGCAAGTTGTAGCCAAAGAAATTACGTCCACTATTACAAGTGCTTCGTTTTCCCGTCAGACAATTCTATAATGAGCCTTCGTATATTTTTGGCAACACATTTGACTACCAGGTTATCCGGGCCAGCGCCATGTCGTGAAAATCCCTCTCTTCATCCCGTTCCCTCGCATACAAAGACGTGATCCTTGACTACAAAATGACTGACAACTGCACGGCTGAAGCCGGCGTGACGATAGACTGGCACCGAGGCTGACCCTGAAAACTACGTCGCTACAAGTCTTGTGTCTGGCACTATTTTATTTGGGCCGGTCAAGGGCAACTGACGTTTGACCTTGGTAATTCATCTTCGTTCTTGTCAAGTACTGTTCTTAGCGCGCTCCATCGCCAACAGTGAAAAGTCAGCTCGTATCGCCTGATCCCTAACAGATATGGTCGCCAATTCTGCAATTTATTCCCGCGGTGATCATCTCAATTTCGTCTTCAGATAACATCCTTTTAGAGATTGAGACAGACTCCTCTAAGAAAAAACAGAAGTGCCAGATTAAAACGACAATAAAATATAAAAGCGTGTGTTTTTTTTTGTTTTATTAATTTAAAGATAAAGCTTCGGTTGCATCGTGATATCTAAATACGACAATTTTCATTAAAAAGAATAAACATACTACAATAGCATCAAGGAAGACTTGTTGCTAAACACACCCACTTATACACACAGATATATATATATATATATATATATATATATATATATATATATATATATAGTCTCGGAAGTTTCTCAACCATTAAAACTATATTAAAAAAAACAAAAAAAACTTATAATCACTCATGTAAGTCAATTTATTTTTTACAGTTATTATATTAGTTTATTTCTAACACTATTTTAAGGGATCATCAGTTGTTTACCATGAAAAACTGTTTCGGGAATTTAATATATATATATATATATATATATATATATATATATATATATATATATATATATATATATATATATATATATATATGTATATATATATATATATATATATATATATATATATATATATATATATAATGACAATTTAGAAATAAAACAAAATCCATGACATAATCGTTTTTAGTATATCATTTTCACAAATTCACAATCAACAAAGGTTTCTACATACGATTGTTTGACCCAAAGTCTTAACCGTAGAGCTGATTTCAATACCTTCAGTATTTCTGAGTTTCTGATTGGCTGTTTGACTTCAACTTCATTCCATGTATCTTGAAGATGTCGTCTTTTCTTAGTCTGTTTGGAACACTAACTAAGTCTTAGTATTTATCTTTATATATATATATATATATATATATATATATATATATATATATATGTGTGTGTGTATGATTATTTTTATTTACACAGACATGTACAAAATTTGCGACACTGGCATGTCGATGTTATTGATCAACTGTTGATCGATAACATCGACATGCTACTGTCGCAGATTTTGTACATGTATGTGTAAATAAAAATAATCATATATAAAAGCTCTATTTGATATTGAGCAATTTTTGATAAGCCCGGTTGAAATTCTTTGGATTACTATCCTGTGGATGTTTACCTTGCCTGGATTATTACTATTATTATTATTATTATTATTATTATTATTATTATTATATATATATATATATATATATATATATATATATATATATATATATATATATATATAATTATTTTAACCAATGAAACGGGGGATGGGAAAAAAAGAAAATTGTTAAAAAGTTTCTTAAGGTCTTATCGTCTGACCCTCTAAGAGGAAACGTCACAATGACAAATTAAAAACTAAGAAAGTCGAATGAGATATGAGAGAAAATTATTTCAGTTGAAGAAAACAATTGGGAGAGAAAAAAATAACGGTAAATCTTTCAACGTTATGGTGGATTTGAATCATTGAAGATCTCCAACTGATGTTTCAAAATCTTTTGTCTACACAGGCTAGGTTGATAGCAGATTCATGTGCTTGAAAGTTCCCAGATGATCTCGAAACCTAGTGTAAACGAATATCACGTGGTATATGTTGGGATATTGTCATTTTTTTATTATTGGCATGCCTTGCCAACGTAGTCAGCTCCACACAATTTATAAACAACAGGATTCTTTTAAATAGTCGGAAAAACATCCTTACGAAAAGAAGATAAAATAGTTCGAGTCGTGTAAACTACTCTCAGCATGGTTGCTGGAAGACAGCGTTGAGTATTGATTTACTCCTCTCCAGGGGTTAGGCACAAGACCAGTTTTTATCTTACTCCCACAAGTAAGATGTGCCCTAAGGTCGGGTCGGGAAAGTGGGGTTTAAAAAATTGCCTGGGCAGCCCCGTCGGCATTCCCCGGTAGGGGCGCATCGGGCAGTAAGCAATAAACTTACTCTTCCCCAAAGAGGGGAGGCGAAGCCTGGGAGAGTAAACCTCCTAGAACTGCACAGGACAGACCCATAGACCGGCGGAAATCAAGCCCCGAAGGCCAAGACAATACCAGTCTATGGGGTGCAGTATCCATCGGAACGGATACTACACTTTGATCTTAGCCAAAATGTCAAAAGACAGCGTTGAGGTTATTTATCTACCTCCCACAAGGTAAGATGTGACACAAGGTCGGGAAAGTGAGATTAGAAAAACCAGTACTCGAGAAGTTGAGCACTCTGGTCATTAAAAATTGCCTAGGCAGCCCCGTCGGCATTCCCCGGTAGGGGCGCCTCAGGCAGTAAGCAATAAACTTACTCCTCCCCAAAGAGGGGAGGCGAATCCTGGGAGGGTGGACCTCCTAGAACTGCACAGGACAGACCCATAGACCGGCGTAAATCAAGCCCCGAAGGCCAAGACAATACCAGTCTATGGGGTGCAGTATCCATCGGAACAGATACTACACTTTGATCTTAGCCAAAAGGTCAAAAGACAGCGTTGTATAGTGAACAAATCTTTTTGACAATTTCAAGGCCGTCAGTACCTAACCATGGAAGGTTCTAATAGATAGGGCATCGTGACAGGCCAATAAATTTACAACCATTAAATATAGCAATTTTGCGTGCAATGGTGCTTTTTATAATATTGATAGGGTTATCCATTAGCAACACAAATATTGGTAAGTTCTGCATCGGGACAAGTTGGTAAACAAATCATAAGTGCTCTTTGAGTAAGAATACCAATATAATTCATTTTTCCTGATTTAGGGGCAAAGGAAAACCAATTCAGATAAAGACCTGTAAAGGTTGGTTTTCTATACAGAATGGTTTCAATTTTCTTCTTTTTTCCACCCGCCCGTTTCATTTATGTTTCTTCTGAAATTTATCCTACCATTTTGTTGTACTCGAAATATATATATATATATATATATATATATATATATATATATATATATATATATATATATATATATGATGAAATTCAAAATAGCCGATTGACTAAAAGTAAATTCTAGGGTCCTTAAGGAACTGGGTTTTATGCATGTAAAATGTTATTTTTGTTTTGTTTTTTTCCTGAGGATTTTTTTCCGGAAGTGATTGTGTGGTCTTCTGATGAGCTGCATGAATCCTAGTCATTAGATGTTTATTCCCGGTTGTGTGCTTGTGTGCGAAACAGTTGTCAAGTGGCATTTAATTAGTTTGGACACTTGGTCATTGGAATTAGAATATCATTGTTTACTTACTTTAAAATATATATATATATATATATATATATATATATATATATATATATATATATATATATATATATATATATATATATATATATATATATATATATTATCGCAAGCATGAAGGGAAGACGAATCATGATTAAAAGTTAATCAAGAAAAAAACGCCAGCCGACCGGTTTCGTCCTCTCTTAACAAAAGCTGTATCGAAGGATTTTAAAAAATGAGGGATTTAAAAAGGAAAGAGTACAGAAAATCAAATAGCGTTATGGTATATGTACAATGGAGGATGAATCTTAGAGACTGATCACATCTAGTCCAATAGACACTCCCTTTGTTTACAAAGAGTGGGACGTTTAAGACGAACGTGGATCGTCTCCAAGATTTTTAGATGGTATAATGAGTGAGCATGACTGAGTATGGTGAAGGAGTCCATGCTAAAATTGTTAAGAGAGGGTGAAACCGGTCGACTGGCGTTTTTTTTTTCTTGATTAACTTTTAATCATGAACGATAAAATTCGTCTTCCCTTCATGCTTGCGATAATAAAATTTTCGACTCCCCAAAAAATCATTGAATATATATATATATATATATATATATATATATATATTAGACATACCCGTGACCCATTGGGGCACAACTATTACTAATATGTATTTTATATCAATTTCATTCGAAAATTCATAAAGTGTGACATATCTTTTAAGACTTCCATCATTAAAAATATTAAATCTATTTACTTCTATATTTTTAGTAGTAGTAGTAGTAGTAGTAGTAGTAGTAGTAGTAGTAGTAGTTGTAGTAGTAGTTGTTGTATTATTACTATCATTATATTATATAGAAGTACTGTGTTTGTGATGTGTACAGACTATGTGAATTAGATGGTTACACTGAAAATATATAATCACTTTTTCTCTATATGATTACAGACACGTTAAGAAATATTAGAGAGAGTCTGAAACAACATAGATTGACAGGGGCGACAGAAATACATAGATACCTCAAAGAGAGACGCAGAGAGAGAGAGAGAGAGAGACAGAGAGACAGACAGAAAGAGAGAGAGAAAGAGAGATGGGCGATTTGTTCAGTTAATTATAGCTTACGGCTATTAAAACAATTGAAACAGAATGTCTTTCAAGAAATTAAAAGGAGTGGGTAATACCTAGGACCGAGACGAACTATACTTTGTTCCGACAAAAGAAGGATATAGTGAGATAAAGCAGATCCTAGGTTGCTAGAATGATTCCAATACGACCTTGGCTAGTATTGAAAACAACCGACTATTATTTACTAGCAGACCCGACCCGACGTTGCTCGAGATTGAATGAGGATCGTTACTATGTACTTTTTCACTGTGCTCATTGTGATACAATGAAGGGTGCGAGTATAGGAAGTGACTCATCGAAAGAGACAAAAGACAATGTGGGAGTGGTCAATTTCCATTGTTCAGGACAGGTCACTAAGAAAAGAATACTGGACACGACATTTTAGGAGTGATAGTGTTTTACGACACCTGACTACAGTAAGGTAGGTTAGTTTTACGACAGTTGACGACAATAAAGTTTATGGCAAATGTTGACGAGTTTAGGTTTCGGAGAGAACCCCGGACAGTTAGGATCGAACCTCCCGAGAAAGCGGATCGGACCGGGAAAACGATGAGATGAGATGAGCTGACAGTTTAAGCAACGACAATGGGGGTCTCGACAGACCGCGTCGGTGTCACACACACTCATAGTTCAAACTAAGTTATACACAACGTATATGTGTTTGTGTTGTTTATCGAGAGTTGTGTTTCTTTTATTTAACTTGTGGACCAGTGTTGTGCACTCGACGATTCGTCAGTGGATAGACGACTCGGCTGGACGATCAAGACAAAGAAGACCACGGAAACACAACGTTGGGGTTGACGGTCGTCGAGAGGGCCAACATGGTTCTACATCATAATACAATATTAATTTCTATGGTTTACGAAGTAAATTGAGGCATTTATTTATTTATATGTTGCTATGAAGGGTGTTTCGAAAATAAATTTCGGGATTATGTTCTATGTTTGTACAGGAGCCTCTTTGTTTGCGTGTTGCTATTGTAATAGTACTGCATTACTGGTATCATTTCTTTTTGTGGTTCATTTCTTCCTTTGGCTTATGTTGATCATATTTATGCATATGTACTTACTCTGTTCTATTCTGTTATCTGAAATAAGAAAGGGCTAACATTCACGGGATGCAGACTTGACCCCCATGGTTGCTGTTCGTTTAAACTTTGTTAGGTAACTGGAAAGGGGAGAGGAAAACAGAAAAGAAACTTACCCGAACGCAAACGAAGGGATAATATAAAAAAAATTGAAAAAAAGGAAGAGGGATGAACAGCATTAGAGCGGGAGAAGTGTGAACAGTGCCCATTGGCTGATGCCTGCTGACGTCACGTTAAAACAAAGGACGAAGAGTGTCTAAACACGATTTTTTTGCAATGTCGGCGCACGTAGCTGCTAGCTTTCAAGGGGCGATCTGGCACGTCCGGTGTCAGGTCGGGGTTGCTGCCTGGGCCGATATGATGCGAAACTCGAAATCGGCAATGGTGGCAGTGCATCACTGAAGATCTCCATTGAGACATCTGAAGAATGTATTTCACGATCTGTATTTTGTCCGTTGTATTCTGTTACCTGAAATAAGAAAGGCTAACATTCACAGGATGCCGATCTGATCCCCCACGGTTGCTATCAAAGGAGCACCTTCCGATTATGACGTTAATATTATTCTTCTGTGCCCCACGGATTTTATATTTGTTTGGTGTCATTTATTTCATGTCTTTGTTGGTGTATGTTTTAACACCAGACCCAGGCTTATCTTACCTCTGACACTGTCAGATGGATAGTGTTTATCTATCCCCTACGTAGAAATAAGAGTTCACTCGTTCACACAATGTACATGTTTACAATAAATAATGTGGATCCGTATTTGTCTTAATGGCCTATAACTTGGAAATCAAACGTTTCCCGACCTATATGCACATCTAGAACATAATCCTGAAGTTATGCAATCAATTTTTACAGTATAAAATGCTATGTTGAAACTTGCCAAATTAGTTAGATTATTTAGATTATTAGGACTACTGTTCACATCTTGGATGTTATTCTCACAACGTTTCGGCCGATGTAACCTCTGACCTTCTCCAGGTGAATCTTGTCGAACTCGGAAATTTTTATGTCGAACTCTGGAATCCATACAGAATTTCGAACAGAAACATTTTTTAATCGACAGTAGGGTAGCTTGCCTTCGTTCTGTCAGCCATAATAGATCTTAAGTAACTCGTAATTGTATTCTCCCCCCCCCAGAAGACTTTCACTTAGCACTTATATCCGTTACGCCACATGTCCTTGAGGAAAGTTCTAGCATTCATTTTTAGGACTTTAAAAGTATTCTTGTTTAGATGTGTAGTCTTATTACTTATTACTATATATTAATACTAATTACTATATAGTTCAACATATTACTATCTGTATAAATTCCAGATAGTATTATTCATTTCTATCTTCTTAGTCGTAGCTAATAAATCACCTGTTTTTATGTTTACATTCTGTGGCTATTTTGTGTGGAGCGCTATTTATATTGTTGGATAATGGCCCTATCGGAATGGACGTATCTGTTGGAAATCGTTGGTTTGACTTGCGCGAATTAGTGCGTGGTGGACCCGTGCAGTCGAGTGCAGAATAGGGCCTGTTCTGACAGTCGGAGCTCACAGGCGTGACAGGGTCACCGCGTGACGAGACCTCAGATCAAGGGTCAATGCGCACCTGCGATAGAGGCTCTGTGACGTCACGGGCTTTTGCGTGGAAAGCAGAGGGATCCGTGACGTCACTCGTTCTTCGTGAGAAGCTAGTTTTAGCAGTTTGGGTTTTGGAGGCGAACTTATCAGACGTGATTTAGGATGTAGTGCACAATTTGATTAAGGGAATGATTCCCTAAGAAAATACAGGCGAAAGATCTCTTTACCCCCTCCACGAATGGTTAAGGATTTAATTGATAAGTAATTATGAAAGCAGTAATTTGCTCTCTCTCTCTCTCTCTCTCTCTCTCTCTCTCTCTCTCTTTCTCTCTCTCGACGTTAGTGAATATCTCTAAGCCGATAGATAACTAACGCCTGTACTAAAATGAATTGAAAGTTTAAAGGATTGTTTGTCGATTGAGTCGGTCATGAAGTTTTTGTTGTAGCGGCGATGTTCACGGCAGTACAGAAGAGAAGAAAGAAGACAACAACTAGACGACACGCACCCTTTACGCGGCGAGGGAGAAATTTAAAGATATGCAAACTATATGATTTATGGTGTTTGGATGACATAAATGCTTTATTTTGTGATGCCTGTTTCTCTGTCGAGCGATTGACTTATTATCCTTTTTTTAATCAATAACCTCATGTTATCATTCTGAATTTTTTTACATGAGGATTGATAATTTGTATTATTTGGATTATTCGGACTACTATTCTCATCTTGAGTTATTCTCAGTTCGTTTAGGCCGATGTAACCCCCGACCTTTTTCAGGTTATCTCGTGAACCTTTCTGCCGAACTCGGGAATCTGTACAGAATTTTGAACGGAACCCTTTATTTATTCCACAGAAATAGCTTGCTCTAGTTCCGTCAGCCATGACCAGGTAGAAGTATTAAGTAATTCGCAATTGTATTCTTAGTATCGTCCGCATTGAGGATTGAACCTTCAATCGCCAGAAGACCCGTGGCGTAACGGATAAAGTACTAAGTGAAATTTAGTTCTAAGTGACACTTCTGAGAACAGTAGTCCAAATCATACAAAACCTCATGTTAGATTATTTTAAAAATCTAACAGAATACGTCATACTATCTGTCCCTACCCGGTATTGCCCGGGATACAGTGAAGTCAATTTCAGCTTTTAATTTTTATTTATTTGCACATTAAAACAAAAAATATTATACGGAAAAAGAAGTAAAATTTAAGTTGTAAGGGACACAACTCTTTTTATATTCTTCAATTAAAAAGATAAGTCATCCCTCTTGCTAATTTTTATGTTTGGTCATAATTCAAAATGTTTCCATAGAAGCAATTGTTTAAGTAATACTACATAATTAAATGCCCTTACTATTTTAAAACGATCTGTACAAACTCGACGTTTACCGCGATGTAATTAAGTCATCTTAATTTTTTATTTGATTTATTTTAAAAAATTTTAAACTTATGCAGAAAAAGAAATAAATTTTGAGTGTAAAGGTGGGTATCACTCATATATTCTTCAATTAAAATGGTTCTGATATTAGCAGTATATAAATAGAAAAGCATACATTTGGACATTTAAAAGAAAAGATATGGAACTGGAAGGACATGCCAATGCCTCTAAAATAAAGACATTACAATGTATTGATAGTTCCTGTCGCAGTATATGCAAGTAAAGGATGGACTATACTGACAGGGCGTGAGCGGAAGCTGAATAACTTTTAAATGAAATGTTTAAGAATTATACTTGGAGTAACTGCGTGAGATAGAGAAGGAAATACAGATATCAGAATGGAAATTAATATTAACAGATCCATCAACGACGTTATTCGAAAAAAAGAATATTAACGTGGTTTGAAGATGTTCCGCGGTAACCAGACTCCAGCTATGTAAGAAAATAATATTAGGATGATTTAATTCAAGGGAGATCAATAGGACAACCACCCAAAAATTGGACCAGCCAAATAAGTGTTGAGACGGGCATGCCGCTCCTGACAGCTGAAAGACTGACTAAGAAGTTTAATAGGTTAATTAAAATATGAGTTATTCCTCTTGAATTTTGTAAAATGTGTAATACTATGAGTCGTTCTAAGTCGGACTAAGTAATTTCTGATAACAATTGCAATGCAGTACATTATTATATTGCCAATAACATGATACAACAATAACAAAAGAAATTGGCTAGTCATAAACAAAGTTTAAAGGCTATTTCAGTCCAACTTCTAAAATCCGACTGAATTAATGTTATATGTTAGATGAATCTACAGATATAATTTTCATATTTCATCATGATAAACCAAAAATGGCCTCGTAAGTTTATTTGTTACTATTATTTCGTAATTCGTCAAGTTTATTATTATAGTTGTCATTTTTTCATGAGAATTATATTTTAATTTGATTAAGTAATTTTTCCCTCAAGTATATTACTCTTTTATAAAATACAATCAAATTTTTATGGTAGATTTAGTTTTTGAAATCTTTCTTGCAATTGAAAAGAAAGCCTTATGCAAAGATCAAGAACATCTTTTCCCCTCTATTTCTCTCTTTCTCTCTCTATTTCTCCTCTATCTCTCTCTCCTCTCTCTCCTCTCTCTCTCTCTCTCTCTCTATCTATCTATCTATTTATCTATCTCTATATATGCCTCTCTTTCTCTTTTCATTATGTATTTTTCGAATGTAGCCCATTGATATTATAGTGAATTTATTTCTCTCTTACTATTTTTGACACCCTCTCTCCCTCTATCTCTCTCTTTTTGTCTCTCTTCTTCATGCATTTTTCGAATATAATCCATTGATATTAAAAACTATAGAAATATTTATCTTTCTCTCGTTCCCTCTCTCTCTCTTTCCCTCCCTCCTCATTCAGTACCCATTTCGTCTCTCTTCTTCTCTGATGTTTTTCCTCACTCTTTTTATATTTTCTTTCTTAATGTATTTCTCTCGATCATACGTTATTTCGCCGTTCTCTTTCACTCTTCATCTCTCTTTCTTTTTCTCTTCTTTCTTTACGTCCTTCACCATTCTTTAACTGGTGTGTCCTACTACTTCCCTCTAACTTTCCCGCTCATTCACCTCGTCCCCCTCCTCCTCCGACTATTATTACTACTACTATCACCACAAATACTAGTACTACTATTACTTCTCCTCCTACTCCTACTCCTCCTCCTACTCCTACTCCTAAACCAGTTTTTCGTGAATGATACTGGTAGAAGATGACGCTCTTTCCAATGAAAGACTCTCTCGTCAGATCAAATATTCCTCGAGCAGTCTCGGCAATCGACACAGACACAAGATAACAAAAATTGAGGAAAACATCACGAGCCGAATTGATAACAATATAGTCCCCCTCTCCTCGAAGTCTCGCCTCAAGTCTCGCGTTATTAACGTACTCTGTCAACATACATCGCGCCATAGTAAGAGACAACACAAAAGGTCACAAGTATATATTCACATTTAGATATAACAATTAAATATGACTGTGCTCCGTGTTAGATAGAGAGAAAAGTAGACGCAAATATATATATATATATATATATATATATATATATATATATATATATATATATATATATATATTAGTATTTCATGTATCCTCATGAAATCTTATAAGGATATATAATTTTTTTATGTACCAATTTTCAGTATTTACTTCAACAGTGCTCGATACGTAAGTAGAGCTAAGTAGTAAGCTAGTAATTCCCCCATTATATTGACACAACAAAGTAAACAGGATATAGGTCAATCTATAGAAATCAGAACAATAGAACAGTATATAGGAAGTAACACCGACAAGACCTTTGTTCGCGCGAAGCCCAACGATTGGCTGAGAGAACAACAAAGAATCTGATTGGTTAACTAGCTAGACGTGTATATAAAAACACCCGGCAAAAATAATTCCATGCATTTTAGCCTGAATATTACCCCCGGGGATGAAACGCGGGAGCCTCTGTGTAGCTTAATTGCCATAAATATATTTTCATAGCTTACTATATATATATATATATATATATATATATATATATGTGTGTGTGTGTGTGTGTGTGTGTGTGTGTGTGTGTGTGTGTGTGTGTGTGTGTGTAAAGTACATTAAACATTAATTCTTACATAGGTTTCACTTCCACAACACTATCCCGAAGACTCACCCTACATTTCTCCGACACTAGCTCTATATGCCAACACCTAAAAAAACATAATTGCACCCCCTCCCAATATAGAAACATCCTTGTTAACAATACCAAAATAATACACCATGATACCAATATCAAAAAATTAAAAATACTCGAAGCCCTCTACATAAAAACTAAACATCCCACAATTAATAATGTCAATTATGAAACTAGTCGCAACATTTTAAAGTGTCTAGCATAATAATTAACATTACCAAATTCTTAGCCATTAAGTAGTTATGCGTTTGAATTGTATGCACTTTATTTAACGTCATCAATTTCTTAACGGTTTAAACAGTCAAACTTTAAATCTCTCGTATGTGTAGAACGCCATCACGCTCTCATGTACATTTCAACTTTCAACAGACGCGTTTTCAAATATAAACTACTTGCCGTTATAATTCAAAAATGATCACAACAGTAAAGACACTAAAACTAATACCGCCTGAAATCGAAAGTACTTGTAAAAAAGAAAAAAGAATGGAACAAGAAAGCCATGGATCATATTTATATCAATTTGACCGACACATTAGATGGACAATTCGGAAAATTGAAAAAATAAAAAAAAGTCGCATCAAACAAAACCACTCCGTGTTATTTAATAATGTTTGCCTAAATGAAAATATGCTGCCTAAATACACACAATATATATATATATATATATATATATATATATATATATATATATAAATATATATATATATATATATAATGACTATTATTTAGGCAAACGTTATTAAATAACACGGAGAGCGTTTATGTTTGATTAAACATTTTTTTTTTTCGAATTTTCCATTTAGTATTTCGGTCAAATTGGTGATATGTAGTTTCCGTGGGTTTCTTGTTCCATTTTTCTTTTTATTTATTCGCAAGTACGTTCGATCCGACTCATCAAATCATCATCAAATAGAGCCAGTCTTGATATGTTCACAACTATGTCTGTACTGCTGAATTCCTCTCAAGGCCATGTAGTTTACGGCTTTTAAAATGAACGTATGTGCTGATGAGATGCAGCATGCGAAACGTTATCACGTGCGAAGCGTGTGCAAAAATTTAAAACGATGATTTTTTAACGGCTAAATGGAGCCTTTGTATAGAGAGTTGAGTTTTTTTTTTTTGGTCCCCCGATTTATGTTTTGAGGCATGTCCGTCCGTCCGTCCTGAGTTTTCTCCGCAACCATCCATTGAATTTCTCTGAAATTTTGCATGAAGTTGTAACTTTGGTCAGGTTAGAAAGTGACATTCTCCGATTTTTGAAAAATATCTGGTTAGCCCCCCAGGGGGGTCAAAAGGCCCCGAAATGGCAAAAAATGTCATTTTTGGCCCCATAACTTTTCATCCATCCATTCAATTTCTCTGAAACTTGGCCAAAATGTGGAGGCAATTGTTCCTAATAGAAAATAAGTATCGCTGACCCTGGAAAAAATCTGGTTCGCGCCCACAGGGGGTCAAAAGCCCCCAAAATTGCAAAAAATTACCCTTTTCTCCCATAACGTTTGATCCATCCAATAAACTTGGCCAAATGTAGAGGCAATTGTTCTGGATATAAAATGAGCATCCTTGACCCTAGAAAAATTCTGGTTCGCGCCCTCAGGGGATAAAAGGGGGGTCAAAAATGCCCCAAATTGCCCAAATTTATTGAATTTTACACTCGCCACATCGAGTCACATACAGAGGGGGACCACGCATGCGCGGCTTGTTCTTTTTTGATAGTCGTTCTAAAAGTTTCGTCAATTAAAAACACTCCGTGTTATTTAATAACGTTTTCCTGAATGAAAATATGCAAACTAAGTGCACACAATGAATGCTTGTCCTTAACCGTAACTACATCAGTACATGCATCTTATTTTTCTTTTATTTCAGATGATTTTATTTTTAAATTTTCATCATAAAGAAATAACATCTTATAGCATTTACACCGTCGACCTATCTACGGTGATTTCGTATCAAATTCAATTTATATATGCAATAAATCTGTGCGTCACAGAGTGATCGATAATTAACATACCTATTTTTAAAATTGATTCTTTTATTTTTTTCAAATTAAAATTTATTAGAAAAAAAATAGCTAAGTTGAACAAACCATGTAAAATGAAAGTAAGATGTCTTTTTTACTAATAGGGCACCGCTTATCAAGACTCAGAGGCCACTAGAGGATAGGGGTTAAATAGATTGTCAGTTGGACGATGATCGCCACCACAAGAAGACCGGAAACAATGAGTAGGATGCGCAGAAGATTAATTAAAAGGACTGACGGCTCAACTAGTATTTGTTTGCATTAAGTTTGTAGACGACTATTCTGTAGTCGATTTGGAAGCAGTCTCGTGATGTCTTGTTCTACAGATGGTATGTTCTAGGAAATAAACTTTGTTCATGGAAGTATTTATATTATTTCATGTATTCACATAAAATATTATAAGTAGATATAATCTTTTATGTATCGATTTTCAGTATTTACTTCAACAGTTCTCAATACGTGAGTAGAGCTAGGTCGTAATTTATGAAAATATATTTATGGCAATTAAGCTACACAGAGGCTTCCGCGTTTCGTTCATGTGGGGAATCTTCAGGCTAAAATGTATTATTTTAGCCTAATAATTCCCTACAGGGATGCAAGGCGGAAGACTCTGTGTAGCTTAATTGCCATAAATATGTTTGTAACTTACTATATATATATATATATATATATATATATATATATATATATATATTACACACTAGAAGAATACCTGTCCAAGTCGGCACAAGTAAAATGAATTCCTAGAACAGTTTTGTACCGCCTTTATATCTCTTTAAAAGATTTAAATAAGGATAGAATGCTACTAAGCCTTATGTCAAGAATCCTTATTGCAATTTTTATCAAAATCTATTACATGATTTTGATTCGAGAAAATGTCTACAATAAAACGTTTAAGTTTAAGGGGTCTTAAGAAGAAATTGAAATTCAGGGAACTATTCTTATGGATCACATTTGATGGACATCTGAAATGTTTCAACTTTCTAGTG
>OY744538.1:71030181-71065181 GCA_963556195.1 Sepiola atlantica
CTTGTCGGTCGCAATTTTTACGAGGCTGCCGCGTCTCTTCCTCCTCTTTCCGGACCATTCTAACCTTTTAGAGCAGGTTACTGAATTTTTTTACCACTAACTTAAGTCATAAAACCACATATAATCGCTTTAAAAAGTAGAACCAACCCAGACCGACCGAAAAACAATGCATCGAATTTATCTCACATCATAAAAGAAAATTGGTTAATGTCCAAAAAAGTTAGAATGGACCGGAAATGGTGGATCATTTGATGTTAAAATTGTATGCAAAACTGATAACCCAATTTGCATTTGCATTTGCATTTGCGTAAACGTTTAGTTGAGTCACGATAACTGGCGCCTCTGGCGTTTCTCGCGCCTCTGGCGTTTCTGGCGCCTCCGGCTGGTATAAAAAGTGGTGTCGCCCACCAACTGAAAAATATAGAATCTCATTTGGGGCGGGGGGTTGACATAAGGTGCATGGCTCCAATAATATCTAACAATTATTGGAATTCCTGGGTTCAGACTGGGATCAAAGTATCAGACCTGTCCTTGGTCAGAATAAGAAAAATCCTTCTCGACTGGGGCAATATTTATAGGTTAATTCTTATCTCAGTCACGTAAATTATTCAGAGTGAAATGGTTTATTTTTACTTTTTTAAGCTAAAATATCATGATCTTGACTCATTATTCGTTAGCCTCTTTCGGAATGTTTATAAAGATGACGACTATATTTTTCTGATCAACTTTTCATTTCGGGGTGTCATGTATACGATGAAGTTAGCTATAACTGTCTTTTTCATGTTTTTACATTTGTTTTTATTAAGCATGCTTTAAGTTAAAAAAAATAAGTTGTTTTTTTAAATAATGCCGAAACTCATTTCGCTCTAAGTAATTTACATGACTAAAATAGAAATTAACCATTTTTGTTTTTTGTTTCCAATCCAGTGTGGCGTTTTCGGGAGAGCTAGATTTTAAAAGAAGAGAAATCTTTCTAGACATGGACAATATTTATAGGTTAATTCTTATCTCAGTCACGTAAATTATTCAGAGTAATGCTTGATTTTTACTTTTTTTAAGTAAGCTAGCCTCTTTCTGAAGCTTTATAAAGATGACAACTATATTTTTATGATCGAAACGAATTCAACTTATTTTTATTTAACCCTATGTTGTAAATAACAAAAAAAATCATAAACAATTTTAAAACATTTTTAAATTAAAAACAGTAATCTAGCAAGTTTCATCGTTTTATTTACTCCTCCCCAGGAGTTAGGCACAAGGCCAGTTTTATCTTACTCCCACAAGTAAGATGTGACCCAAGGTCGGGTCGGGAAAGTGGGGTTTGAAAAGCCAGCGCTCGAGAGGTGAGCACTCTAGCCATTTAAAAATTGCCTGGGCAGCCCCGTCGGCATTCCCCGGTAGGGGCGCCTCAGACAGTAAGCAATAAACTTACTCCTCCCCAAAGAGGGGAGGCAAAGCCTGGGAGGGTGGACCTCCTAGAACTGCACAGGACAGACGTGCAGTATCCATCGGAACAGATACTACAGTTTGATCTTATCGTATCGTAGAAGTGAAACGCCAAAGTTAAAACCGTTTTAAAACATCGTACAAATAAAACGCCAAAATGAAAACATTTTTATCACTTGTAAGTGTAATAAAAAAAAACGATATTTTATTTATTTATTGATTAAAAAAATAAATATTTATTTGATTGAATTTAATGAAATGTATTTTATTTTTTTAATGTTGCGTTAAAGTAGCGAAGTGTGGACACTAACTTATGAATTAGCCGGATCGAAGGAAAGGTGATGTTTACATTTGCAAGGGTCACGTGACCCCGTGATATTTAATGAAAGAAATATTTATTTGTTTAACGAATAAATAAATAAATAAATAAGATGTTTTTGTTCACACGTAGAAATATATTTTAATGAAATATGTTTATCTGCTTACAAAAAAATATTTATTTGTGACAATGTCGTCATTTCCGTAAGAATGCATAAAAAACTACAGTGCTTTATTTGTAAATATCTAAGCGATCGTTTTTTTTAATGAATTGTCTTTAATTAATTGTATTAATACGTTTTCCTAATATGGAGGAAAATATTCTAAATACATATGTAAATTTGAGAACACGAGTTTATAAGTGTATATTTGTGAATATTGATTTATTAGAAGTTTAAAAGCAATTAATTATGTAAATTGGCAAAATCGCATGATTTAGGGGCGAGTTTTTGTAGCAGTATTTATTCTTTTTTCTTCCTCTTTTTGCTTCTTCTTCTTTTGTTTCTTCATATTCTGTATCTTCTTTTTTCTTCTATTTCTTCTACTTCTTCCTATTATTATTTCCTTCTTTTTCTTCTTCTCCATTATGTCCTCTTCTTTAACTTCTATTGTTTCTTATAATTCGTCAGTTTCATCCGATCGCGCTTACCACGTCGGCCATTTTATTTTACTTGTATTAAAATCTCAAAAAGGTTTCAAAATGGTTTCACTAAATTTTTAAGTGCTTCTTAAATAATTTTATTGCATTTCTTCATTTATTGGTTTCTCCTTTTTTTATTTTTTTTATTTTTTTGTTTGATGACCGTTTCGTTTTTATTTATTTAAACAATTTTCATTTCACGTTTTATTTTTTTATGGGTTGCGAAGATAATTTTTCTTCTAATTTTATGAGTTCACTGATTTTGTTTTTATTTGTTTTTGTTTTTTAATGTTGTTTTGTTACGACGCATATTGTTCTCCTTTCATTTTTACCGCCTTATTAAAATCTTTAATTTTTTTGTTGCTAAGTTCAAATTTTATTCGTTTTATCTTTATTTAAATTATCTTAGCTCGTTTCGCTTTCTATTCTCATTTTCCTTATCCTTTTATCTTTACCTTTCCACTCTTCTCTACTCCAGAAATGATCGGAACGGAACAAGATGGACACATAGATCTACCCATTTTATTTTTCTTTATCACTCGTTTTTAACCTTTTCTACTATTTTCCCCGATCTCTTTTCTGAATAATTACTAGACCAGGTTAATAAGCTAGATAGCGATAAAATCGTGATATATTTGGGGTCAGAGATATCTCTCATTGGATATATATATATATATATATATATATATATATATATTGTTCATGTCTATATCCTCCCCTTTGTTTTACTAAATGACGTAATAAAACGATGACAACATCACGCTTACAAACATAACGTGATTTTCTAACCCAAAAGTTTATTCGGACGATGAAGAGAAAAAAAAGAAAGATAAACACTGCTTTGACAAGGAAAATTTTATTTCTCGAAAGCTCAGATTAAAATAAATTTTGTTTATTTTAACACTACACATTATTATGTTTTTTTCAAAAGAAAATAATACTATCCGAAACAATGGTTTAAAAAATATGTCTATACACTTTTTATTTATATAAATATATATATATATATATATATATATATATATATATATATATATATATATATATATGTATATGTATATATATTCGTCCGACGAATAGAAAGATTGGATCAAAAAAGGAACAAACAGAAGTTGGCACTCCTGTTCAACCAGATATGTATAAAAGAAGGAATGCTGCCTAACTATACAATATATATATATATATATATATATATATATATATATATATATATATATATATATATATATATATATATATATAACACATATATAACACATATATATGTTCAACTTTTCCCTTGTTATTTTCTCAGAATATTCAAACAGGCCTATTTGGAATAATGAGTAGTGTTCAATCATCGATCAAGTTATATCAAACTACTCATTCTTCATTATTCTCCTCATCCACTCCTTGTTGTTGTTCTTCTTCTTATCTGCCTTTTTCCCTACTGTCCTCCTTATCCTCTTCATTTTTTCTTACACCTCCTATTCCTCCTCCCCCTCTTTTGAGTCCTCCCCTCGGTCTCCTCGCCTTCTCCTCACCCTTCTTCTTTTTCTCCTCGTTCTCCTCGTTGCTCTTTTCCTTCTTTCTTCTTTTCCTTCTTCTTCTAATCCTCATCCTTGTAATCTCTTATTTCTCCTTCTTTTTCTCTTTCTTCTTTTCCTTCTTCTTCTAATCCTCATCCTTGTAATCTCTTATTTCTCCTTCTTTTTCTTTTTCTTCTTCGTCTCCTCGCTTTTATTGCAACTTCTTTCTTCTTTTTTAATCTTTTTTTCTTCTTTCTCGTCCCCTCTTACATTCCCTTCTTCTTCTTCTTCTTCTTCTTCTCTTATCTTATTCTTTTACTTATACTCATTTTCCACACCTTTCATTTTCATCAGTTATATTCGTATATTTTCTTTTCCTTTTCTCTTCCTCCTTCCTTCTCTCTGCCATCTTCCCTCTCCCTTCCTTCTCTCCCTCTTTCTTTCTCTTCCTTAAACATTTATTTCCAATCTATTTCTCTCGAATTCTCTAATCGTCTTTAACGTTTAACTTCAATTCTTTCCATTGTTATTCCCCATCGTTACTCTCCATACTCGCACATACCGCAACGTTTCATCAGTCATTAGGCGTACATTTAGCGCCTCGTTTTTTTGCCATTCAATTGTACTTTGCATTTAACTATTTAGACTAAAACTTTCACTTTCTACTTTCAATTTTCTTTCATTAATGTTTTGCCTCGGAACTTTTTTCTTGTTTCTTGATCGTCTTTTTCTTTAATTCCCATCCATTACCTTTTAACACTTCTTTTTATACAAAACCCAAACCTCTTTTGTGGAATCGTTTTATTTCTGATCTTAGCTTTTCCCAAACAGCATCTGATTTGTCTTGCCTATTTTTTAGTGTACATTTAATTCATCAACAGATGAGGTTCTTTAATGTATTCTTTTCTGTTTTGATTTCTTTTCATGACTTAAGCGGTTTCGTCTTATTATTGCATTTTTTTTTCATTTGTATGTGAAAAGAAAGTATTTACTTAAGTCCAGAGAATCTTTTGATTTGTTTTATCGTAAAAAAGTTCTTAATTTTTTATCATTGTAAATAAGTTTATTTGTATTTATTTTTTTTATGCGTGTCGATTTTCCTACTTTCAGTTTCACTTTTGATTTTTTGATTTTTCTACTTTCACTTTCACTTTCACATTTAATTTTAGTTAATGTTTTCTCTTTAATTATCTTTTCGTTCGATGTTCAATGTTTCTTTTCTCTTCTTAATCTTGATCCATGTTGTTCACTTTGGTGCTTATTTTTCTCAAGAATTTTACCTATTGTTCTGCTTCCGATTCTATCTTTGCTGGAAAGGGTAGAAATCGAACGTTTACAGACATGTTATCACGTTCACTGATATAACCCCATCAATATGTTCGCCGATTATGTACGGACACGATGGAGTAACATCGCAAACATCTCCAATTTTACTTACTTTTCATCATCTCTAAATCACGCAGGGTTGTGTTAGAAAACATTTTGAGTTGTATTTCAAACACAAAACTAGGTTTATTTATATATTCATCTTAGTAATTACTATATCTATCAATTGGCCTGATAATATCATTCGAGATGTACGTTTCTGTGTAGAAATGCTTGACATAAATATATTTTCATACTACTACTAAGTTCTACTCACGTAGTGGGCACTGTTGAAGTAAATACTGAAATTATATATACGTAATATATTATGTTACTTTATAATATTATATGTGCGCATACATGAAATAGTAATATCGTATATATATATATATATATATATATATATATATATATATATATATATATGTGTGTGTGTGTGTGTGTGTGTATGTGTGTATTTTTATGACTTAAATTATTTTCAAATAATATTTTAAATAAAGGGTACACACAATTGTATCCAAGTCGTTTACAGTTGTTTCCAAAATATGTTTATTTCCAGTTATACAATATTACACGAAATTTGTTCAAATAGCGTCTTTCTTTAGAACGAGGTTTCGAGAGAGTGTCCTCATTTGTAGCCAGGCAAAAGCGATAATAATCTATTATATAAAAGCGAAACGTCTGTGTGTATGTGTATATGTTTATATATCTGGAAATGGCGCGCAAGATACTCGACTAAATCCATTAAGTTGACCCATAATATCCTAAATTTGGAGGAAAAACGTATATATCTTCGTATAGATATGCCCCAAAATGTGTGACGGGGTTCAATAAATTTGGTCGCCTTTTGGTGGAGATACGATCTGCGCATGCGTGCACGCATTAAACGGGTGTCAGCTTCACACTTCGTTTAACTGATTTATTTTCGTAATATACTGTCTTCCGTAGTCGTGTGGTTATAGACGCAGTTACATTACCCAAAAGTTAATCGTTCGATACAAGTCAGCTCGCATGATTTTTTTCCTTAACAGTGACCTTAATATACATCTAAGGGGGAAGACAGGATTAGTACTTACTTTTGCCCCGGGAAATGGGGAGAGGAGTTGTGAGGGGAGGGCTAGCGGTAAGACTTGGCGAGGTAGAGAGGGGGCGGCAAAACAAGGAGAAGACACACTTTTGCCTGCAAAGGGGGGAGACGGTGGGAAGATAGTGGGGGCAAGAGATAGGGGGTCGACAGTCAGGTTAGGGGATGAGGAGACGACCGGGTAAGACACAGCTTTTTCCCCGTGGAAAAGAGTGATAATTACACTTTTGTCTTGCAGAGAGGGAGGTGAAAACGGGTGGGGGCCCAGGAAATGGGAAGACAGTGGGGTAAGGGAGTGGGGGCACCGGAAAAGACAAACTTTTGCCTGCAGAGGGGGGAGAATGGGAAGATAGTGGGGAAAGGGAGAGGGGGTGCCCGGGGAAAAGAGAGATACTTACACTTTTGCTTGCAGAGAGAGGGGAAGGGGGCAACGCCGGGTACTTATGCTAGTGTTTAATATTTTAAATATAAAAAAAACATATAAAAATACAAAATACACAGTATGTTTTTGAGCAAAGAGAACCCACATCGATGGAAAAGGGAAATCCAGGATGTTATGAATGTCAAGTAAATAATTGAAGCGGAAAATGTTCCATATATCAATACAATATACCGGTAAAACATCCAATATATATATATATATATATATATATATATATATATATATATATATATGTATATATATATACGCATATATATATATATATATATATATATATATATATACGCATATATATATATATATATATATATATAAAGTATATGTATATATATACATATATATATATATATATATATAAATATATATATATAGTATATGTATATATATACATATATATATATATATATATATATATAAATATATATATATAGTATATGTATATATATACACATATATATATATATATATATATATAAATATATATATATAGTATATGTATATATATACACATATATATATATATATATAAATATATATATATACAAAAACTACAAGTGTAGGTTTTTAACATTTGATTTACATTTTGCTCTTTCTTTTCGCTCTCACTCTGCTCGTACTCTCTCTTTTTTCTCTCTCGCTATCTCTTTTCATCCCCCTTCGCTCCCTTCTCTCTACGTTTTCTATTTCTAACTCTTCTCACACGCTCTCTTTCCTCCCTCACTTTCGTCTCTTATTAATCTCTCTTCTCTTTTTTATCTCTCTCACTCATCACTCTTCACTTGTCACTCTTAACTGTACACTCTCTTTCTCTCTTTCTCTCTTTCTCTCTTTCTCTCTCTTTTCTTCTCTTATTTCTCTTATTGTGCAAGGATTAATTTGCTTTATAGGCGTATATTTATCAATAATTGTTCTGCAAATGTTAGCTTCGATTTAGCCCATAGATAGGACCATGACAAGTACTAACATTCCGGGTAAGAGTGGATCTGTGAGTGATGGTAATTAAGGTATAACTTCACGCACACACAAACTTCTAAATTGGTGCTTCATTACTAAATTTAATTTTGTATCAGACTCAGGACGGTTGAGGGACAGAGCGAGCTTAATAGGCAAAAAGGGATGGGGAAATGGATTTTTCTTCTGCGTACGGAAAAAAAATATATTCAACCTATAGACATTATCCCGACAGATACTAGCACTCTGACCCAGAAAGAACTTTGGAATAATGATAACTAAGTTATTTTTTCAATGCAGTATATTATCTTATTGAGTCAATATAGAAAGAGCGAAAACATATATAGATGCTTTTTTGCAATTAGGTAATATCATTTATGTTGATGAAATCTCTCATTATATATAGCTTAGGAAGCTTTTATTTACTGCTGAACCGAAAACCGGAAGATATTTGATTATTATTTATTGTTGACACGCACATAATAATTATAGGTTCGCTTGTAATCTGGGCGTAAATAGCAAAGCCAGCATTTGTTTTTGTTGTGAAGTTGTCCAACAGTAAATAATAAATAAAGGAAGTCAAGTCGAGGGTTGGTTTAACAAGTGTATTAACAAAGTAAGAAAGTGACTAGCACTTGGCTAGACAGTTACAAGACTGTGCTTTGTCTTCTCTGTGTCTCTGGTGACTCGCACTATTTATAGTGACAACCGGTGTTGTTTCTCCTGTGTAAGAACGGCCGGTGTAACAGTTTGTATCTGCATTTAGCTATTAATAAATTAATTTGTTTTTTTGTGTATGATTTGATATTTTTCTTTTAAACATAATTTACAGTTTTTACTATTTATGTTGTAAGGGGGAACTGATTTTAAGATCTCTCAATTGATATTAGAGCTAATGTTGTTTTGGTTCCCATATTTATATGAAGCATACTATTTTGCATGATTTCACTTCTGAATGCCATCAGGTATCTATTATACTGGCATTTGAAATTATTTTCTGTGGCTCCTATGTATACCTTTTGTTCATTGTTGATAATAATTTGTATTGTTACTTTGTATATGACATTAGCTGTTAGACATTTATTCATTATTGGACAATTATTTTTTTAATAGACTTTAATTCTCAACTTTCCGCACAGGTGTTAGACATGAGTTAAAAGGTGATTCGTGTCTGGAGTTCAAACCGTACAGCCAGCAGAGCATTTATCTCCACACTGACGATTCTAAAAAGGATGAAATATGTGGATTATAATTTTTTAAATATTTATTATAATGTATATATACATATAAATATATGTATATATATATATATATATATATATAGAGAGAGAGAGAGAGAGAGAGATAATAAACAATAACAAATATTCATTATTATTAGCTCCTAGAAAAACCTGTCTAGAAGAGCACTGTAAGTGTAGTATTAACACAGCATGACGTCGCTAGCTTTAAATGCATCGTTCTTTTCATTAAGTAGAACGCTCTTATGACGTAAAGCCGCCGCATAAAGTGTTAAAATTATCACCGTTTATTCGCTGTTCAACGTTGGCCGAGTGGTTCGGGCGTCGGGATTTGAGTTGCAAAATATTCGTAATCCGGGGTTTTGAATCGCATGACTAGTAGTGAATAGTCATATCTCTATGCTGATGTGTCCCGGTTATAAAAAGGACGAAACGTATACGTAAATACATAATAAACAATAACATATATATATATATATATATATATATATATATATATATATATATATATATATATATAGTAGATCAATAATGGTTAAGCGTACGATCGTTTCCGAGACGTTTAGGAATTACTCGTTACTTCCTTCTCCCCTTTCTTTTTTTATTTACTTACATGTCACTTGTTACGTGCTTTTTACAAAAGGTCACAAATACATTTTCAGCGAAAACATCGACATATTCTACTTATTTCACAAACATATTATATTTTACGGGGAGAAAACGAAAAATACATGTGCATAAAATTATATTGTTTAACCAATACTCATGATGATGATGATGATGATGATGATGATGATGATGATGATGATGATGATGATGATGATGATGATGATGATGATGATGATGATGATGATAGTAGTAGTACTAATTATGATAATAATAGTAAAAATTATAATAATAATAGTAACAATTATAATAATAATATTAGCAATAATAATAATAGTGACAATAATAATAATTATAATAACAATAGTAAAAATTATAATAATAATAGTAACAATTATAATAATAATATTAGCAATAATAATAATAGTGACAATAATAATAATCATAATAATAATAGTAATAATAATAATAGTATTAGTAACAATAATGATAATAATGATAATAATGAGAATCATAATAATAATAATAATAATAATAATAATAATAATAATAATAATAATAATAATAATAATAATAATAATAATAATAATGATAATAATAATAATAGTATTAGTAGCAATAATGATAATAATGATAATAATGATAATAATGAGAATAATAATAATAATAATAATAATAATAATAATAATAATAATAATAATAATAATAATAATAATAATAATAATAATAATAATAATAATAATAATAATAATAATAATAATAATAATAATAATAATGGTAATAATAAGGGTTATAATAGTAATAACAATGATAATTATAGAAATAAAATCAGTAATAATAATAATGATGATACTATTGATAATAATAGTAATAGTAAAAGTAATAAATAGTGATAACAAATATATTGGATATGATTCCAAATATAACATTAGGGGATAAGAAAAAAAAGTTATAGTGATAGCAATCCAAGAACATCACAGTAATAATGAACATAACAAGAACATCACAGTAATAATGAACATAACAAGAACATCACAGTAATAATGAACATAACAAGAACATCACAGTAATAATGAACATAACAAGAACATCACAGTAATAATGAACATGACAAGAACATCACAGTAATAATGAACATGACAAGAACATCACAGTAATAATGAATATAACAAGAACATCACAGTAATAATGAACATAACAAGAACATCACAGTAATAATGAACATAACAAGAACATCACAGTAATAATGAACATAACAAGAACATCACAGTAATAATGAACATCACAAGAACATCACAGTAATAATGAACATAACAAGAACATCACAGTAATAATGAACATGACAAGAACATCACAGTAATAATGAACATGACAAGAACATCACAGTAATAATGAACATAACAAGAACATCACAGTAATAATGAACATAACAAGAACATCACAGTAATAATGAACATAACAAGAACATCACAGTAATAATGAACATAACAAGAACATCACAGTAATAATGAACATAACAAGAACATCACAGTAATAATGAACATCACAAGAACATCACAGTAATAATGAACATAACAAGAACATCACAGTAATAATGAACATAACAAGAACATCACAGTAATAATGAACATAACAAGAACATCACAGTAATAATGAACATGACAAGAACATCACAGTAATAATGAACATAACAAGAACATCACAGTAATAATGAACATCACAAGAACATCACAGTAATAATGAACATAACAAGAACATCACAGTAATAATGAACATAACAAGAACATCACAGTAATAATGAACATCACAAGAACAATAATGTTGCTATTGTCACTAGAAGTGCAATATGATAGAATGGCATTTACTAAGACAAATATTGGCAGGAAGAACTTATACAAAGTTGTCTAAAGAAATAAACACAATAGTGGAAGTGAATGAAAGGCTTTAAGCTGACATTAGTAAGCTAACATTACAAAACTCTTTTGCTTGATTATACCTTTTTTAACTTTTTACTTTTCTAATAATCATGTTTTCGTCAAAATAAAAGATTAATGAATGTTCCATAAATATCACTCGTACTTCCGATTCGTCGTCGATTCATCTTCAGATGACAATAAAACAAATGAACAGAAAGTTGTCGAAAAGAAGAGAATTTAAAAAATCATCCGATAACTTACGTACATTTTTCAGCTACACATGTGTATACATGTTTCAGCTACGATTTTTCTAAAGTCAAGCTTCTTCAGGCTATCGAAAGAACCTTCTCTGTCGATAGCTGAGGAGGCTTGACTTTGAGAAAATCGTAGCAGAAACATGTATGCACATGTGTAGCCGAAAAATCTTTGTATAAATAAAAATTGATACTTAAATACAGTTTTACACGTTATTTAGCATTATGTTATAAACCCTGTAGCTTCATGGGATTAACTCCTATGAACTAACAATCATACAAACTATATATATATATATATATATATATATATATATATATATATATATATATATATATATATATATATATATCGCTGTACATACCTAAATATTGTTTTTTATGTATCCTACCCCTACTCACCTCATTATTTCTAATTTGCTGTATAATTGTGAGTGTTTGACTCTATGGCACTGATTCTGTCTGTAAACTTTTAAATTGGTGTCTATACCCAGTGCTGATGAAGAAAACCGATATTAATAAAGATATATCGTCTCAGAAACGATCGTACACAAACTATTGCGATTTTGAATTATTGGAGCGCAAATTAATGATCATGTAAAAGGTTTACGCGGAAACAGTTTTTTATGGTAAACAACTGATGATCCCTTAAATAATGTTAGAAGCAAACTAATATAATAACTGTAAAACTTAACTTGACTTACATGAGTGATTTTCCACTGAACGACTTGGGACTTACGGTTTTTTTTGGGGGGGGAGTTAATATAGTTTTTATGGTTGAGAAACTTCCGAGACTATATATATATATATATATATATATATATATATATATATATATATATATTTAATACTATCATCTACATACGTATACGTTTCATCCTTGCGGAATCATAACTATTCAAGGCGGTCGCACATTCGAACCCGGAATGAGAGTTGTTCGTTTATATGAGTCCGGCGTGAATAGTCATACGAAATTGTGCGAAATAAACTTATTCATGTCAGTAAGCGGATATATTTCATTAGTAGAAGTCAGAGAGTGTTATACATGAAGGAACGTTGCATTCTAGCTAAAGTTGACGGCTGTCTTATCTCGCATTAAAAGGCCCAGCCAAACGAGAGCAACAAATAATTATTTAATAATAAATATGTAATTATTATCTACATACGTATACGTTTCATCTTTGCGGAGACATCAGTGAAGAGATAACGATTCAAGCCGCTGGTCGCACGATATATATTATATATTACAAACACTACCCTATCCCACCGCCTCACCATGCATTTGGTAAACTCTATCTCAATTTACTAACATATACAAAAAACATAACTCCCCTCCCTCTGATTTAAGACAAATTCTAGTTAATAACACTAAAATTATACATTGTTTTAAAAAAATAAAAATACTGGAAGCTATCTACAAAAAAAAACCACAAAAACCTAAAATGAACAACATAACATATGAAACCAGCGGTAACATTTTAAAATGCTTAACGTAATGCGATTTTGTTCTGTGATGCTATCCAGCGTTGCTGAACTTAAAATCGTCAACGACTGTTTGGAACAATGCGGAAAACGTTCTCTGCGCGTTTCTCCACCGTCTTTATAAAATTCTCTTCTTTCTTCAGGTTTTTTTGATCATTTGCTTTTGACACCTGAGGACAAATAATCGGCATCTTCTATAAGTGAAGGAATGATGCATATAAAGCAAGTGACGTCACGCTGTGTTAGTACTACCATTTACAGTGCTCTACTTTTTAACGAGGAGCTTCAAATATAAATATTTGTTATTGTTTATTTATCTATGGACGTATACGTTTCGTCTCTTTTCAATCAAGATATATTGTTCATGTATGTTATTCTACAGATTACCTCTCTATCTCTCAATTTATGTATAAATGCTGGTTCAGGGTCTAAGCCTCGAAGTTGATGAGTTGGTTGGATCAAGGTACGCTGATGAGTACCAAATTAAGGTCTCATAACCGGATGCATTACAAAGTAATATCCAGGACTGCGGGGACATTGTGGTGAGTAGACAACAAACCGTTAAGACAATGTTGCCTCGACATGTATGCAACACTGTAGCAACGTCATTTTGTTACATGGAAATAATAGTGCATACGCTCCTCTTCCTATTCTCTTCTCTTTCTCTCTCTCTCTCTCTCTCTCTCTCTCTCTCTCTCTCCCTCTCATCTGTGTTTTCTTATTTCTCAACATTCTCTCCCTTCCCTTCTGTCTGTCTGCCTCTGTATCCCTCTCCTCACTCACTACTCGCTCTCTCTCTCTCTCTCTCATCTGTGTTTTCTTATTTCTCAACATTCTCTCCCTTCCCTTCTGTCTGTCTGTCTGTCTGTCTCTCTCTCTCTCTCTCCCTCTCCTCACTCACTACTCTCTCGCTCTCTCGCTCTCGCTCTCGCTCTCGCTCTCGCTCTCGCTCTCGCTCTCTCTCTCTCTCTTCCTTCCTTCCTCTTTACCTTCCTATCTTTTTTCTTATTTATGTCTCTCTTCTCTGTTTTCTATGTATAACTCTTCCTTTTTCACTCTCGCCGTCATTTTTCACTTTCGCTCTGGCTCTCACTTCTCTTCTCTCTCTCTCTCTCTCTCTCTCCTTCTCTCACTCTTCTCTTATTCATTTCTCTCTCGTCTTCTTTCTCAATCATCTCTTCTCTCTCTTGACCCAATAAGATAATATACTGCATGGAAAGAAAGGCTTATTAAATTTAATAACGAAAATTATTCCTACAAGATCAAAGAGTCTTTTTATAATTATCACCTGATTTTTATTGAACTGTTCTTTCCTTCAATTACGGTCAGCACAATTTCGTTCGATTGAAACTTACCCTTTAAAACGGGAGCAATTTTATAAACGTAATGGTTTCAATTGCCTGTCTGAATACTTACAATTTCAATTTAATTGACATTGACTTTTCTAACATTAAATACATAAATAAAATACCAGTCGCTATAAAAATACTAGTTTTTTAAAAAAAAATGGTAATGCAAACATAAAAGGATAAAATCCATTTTCAGAGATCCAAAATGGCCGCCAAGTCAAATTTTACGAAAAAAATAAATATTTTTAATGATTAAATTAAACTTTATTCAACAAAAATAAACATCAATAGAGATTATAAAAAAGTAAAATAAACATTTTCGTTCTGCGATAAAATGTTATCCAGTGTTGGTTTTAATGAATGACATTTTTTCTCGACCGCCACATGAATAATTTGGAGGTTAAGGACATTTTTTATATTCTATCTCATAAGTATTGTTATATTTTATGCCTGAGTCAGTCATGCTTTTTACAAATACTAATATTAAAAACGTGAGTAGAATATAAAGTACACTCTTTCCTCATAGTCGTTGTATCTTAAATCGGAAATTCTGAATCGGTGTTAATCAAAAGATTCCCCAATTATATTGGAGACACAAATAACACTTTGTTATCAACAATTTGTTTAATTATGAATAAATAATAAAATTGAACAGTTTTTTTTATAAATGGAATTTTAAAAAAGATTTTCTTTTTAATTTGTAAAAAAAATTTTAACAAATAATCAAATCAACCTTTTTTTATAATTGGAGTATTCTTTTTATTCTGAAAATATTTTTAAATAATGTAATTATTAATTAAGAACATAATATAATTACATCACAACGTAACAAACGATTACTAACAAATAATAAATTCAATCTGTTTGGGGTTTTTTTTTTCAAAATCTATGCGGCCTGAAATAATTGGATAGTTAGGGTTCGCAATACATATTTCACATACCGTGGTCATGGTCAAATAGAGACTCTCTGTTTTACCAAAAGACTATTCAAGGCGAAAATATTACAGGATACTGATTATATAACTAGACATATCACCGTGCGATTTTTTTATTTTTATACCATGAACTGTAATCACAACAGCATAAAAATATGCGTTTTAATTCAATTTTAGGGTGCTGATTTCAGATAAGATATTCATTTTCATTCATCGTCTCTGGTTATTTAGATACATATCTATAAATTACGTGGATATATATATATATATATATATATATATATATATATATATATATATATATATATATAAATTTATTAAGGAAGTCTATAATCATGTTTCTAATTCAACGGTAAATCGTTAAGCGATTTGAACAATAAAATACAATGATTGGTTTATTTTCTTATAAATCATGATATTCATTTTCATTAATCATACTGCACCCTATAGACCGGTGTCGTCTTGTTCTTCGGGGCTTGATTCCGCCAGTCTGTGGGTTTTTCCTGTGCAGTTCTATGAGGTTCACCCTCCCGGGCTTTGCCTCCCCTCTTTGGGGAGGAGTAAGTTTATTGCTTACTGCTTGAGGCGCCCCTACCGGGGAATGCCGACGTGGCTGCCCAGGCAATTTTTAATGGCCAGAATGAACCCCTTTCTCGGGCGGTGGATTTTCAAGTCCCACTTTCCCGACCCGACATTGGGTCACATCTTACCCTGTGGAAGTAAGATAAAACTGGCTTTGTGCCTAACCTCCTGGGGAGGAGGTAAATAAACATATCTATAAACTACGTGGATATATATATATATATATATATATATATATATATATATATATATATATATATATATATATATATATATATATATGAAGCAATCCAACAAAAGATATAAGCGTCAACTAATATCTTATAATTAGTGAAACATCCGGATAAAAACTGAAGCTCGATATACTGGATAGAGCATTAATATTATAATATAAAATGAAGTAATAAAATAAGGTGTCAATCAAATTTTATTAGAATTCAAAGTTCAAGCAAAGTATCCTTAAGTCCTTAGCTCATGAGTTTTCAAAGATAATTCTTCTCTTCAGAGGACCATTACCGCAGTTATACTACTACAGGTAATAAAATTACGCTTTGAAAATATATAAAATTATATACACAAATACATAAAAATACATAACATCAAACGTATCAACCCAAAAACATACTTTCTGTTGAATCCATACAGTCCATCCAGGTCATACAAATTGAGAAGCATAATCAGGAAAGACATTGCTCCAAGTTATAAACAGCAGTCCATACACGTGAAACCGAAGGGACTGGCAAAGCCACCCAGTCGCGAAATGTGTCCATATTCAATGTTACTGATAAATAAATCAAATAATACAAAAAGTCCAATCAAAGTTCCAAAATCCCGACATGTGCAACCCAAGTCAAATCAAAGTTCGTTGTTTAATTAGAAAACCCGTTAAATCCGAATTGAGCAAAATAAGACTGAATCCCCGTCGCATCTTGCCAGCAGAGCGAAAAAAATAAGTAATTAAACTAATTAAACAACGAACTTTGATTTGACTTGGGTTGCACATGTTATGTTATGTATTTTTATGTATTTGTGTATATAATTTTATATATTTTCAAAGCGTAATTTTATTACCTGTAGTAGTATAACTGCGGTAATGGTCCTCTGAAGAGAAGAATTATCTTTGAAAACTCATGAGCTAAGGACTTAAGGATACTTTGCTTGAACTTTGAATTCTAATAAAATTTGATTGACACCTTATTTTATTGCTTCATTTTATATTATAATATATATATATATATATATATATATATATATATATATATATATATATATATATATATATATATAAATTTATTAAGGGAGTCTATAATCATGTTTCTAGATCAACGGTAAATTGGTAAGCGATTTGAACAATAAAATACAATGATTGGTTAGTTTTCTTATAAATCATGATTTTCTCATTAAAATTTGACTCTGAGTTTTCACCAAAAAAAACTTTAGGAAAAAATTATGTTTGATCTAAGCTGAGCATTCGACCTCGCTCACGTATGTCTGAAATTGTCATCATGAATATAAATAGCTTGAAATTTCAAATGAGATGTAAATGCGATTAAGCTTGAAAATAAAAATAAAATATGATTTTTCAAGGAATAAAAGAAAGTGACTGTTGCTGACTCACTCTGAAAAACAAGGGTGAGCGGAAATCACATATATACAACTGTTTTGAGGCAGTTCGCTATTTTCTATCTTCCCTCACAATAAATGTTAAGCCTAATTGACGTTTGTAATTATTATATTTACGTTGCTGTTAATAAGAACGAAGTTTTTGTTTCTTTTGACAAGAGAGCGTTTTTTTTTACTTCAGACCAGACGATGAAGATAATCACGACTCGCCGAATTAACAGAAAAGCCTTTCCTCATCAGTAAGAAACAACATTTACCATCAATATTCGAGACGATCGACGACTGATAACAAACCCTCAGTTTAAACTGAACGCTAACAACCAGATTCCGCAGCGATCACGAGGTTAAAGTATCTACAAGAGATAGGGTGCAAATTATTTGAGTGCATGTCAAAGTATTAAGAAGAACGCTTCTAGTTACAGACTAGACGAATACCTGTCCCAGATGGGTAAAATTAATTACCTTAACAGGATAGTTTTGCACCAGTTTTATGTCCCCTTACGAAGATTAAAATCAAGATATAATGATACTAAACCTTGTATCTAGAATATTTGAAAAGCCAGATATTTCAAATTCGCATTAAATTTGATCCGTAGTCATTAGATACCAATTAAGTAAGATTCTCTGAATTCTAATTTCTTTTAACCCCTCTTTAGACATTTTCTGGGATCAAAATAATATAATGGATTGTATCAAAATTGGAATAATGATTCTAGACATAAGGTTTAGTACTATTATATCTTGATTTTGATCTTCGTAAGGGGATATAAAAGTGGTGCAAAACTTATCTGTTTATCCATCCTGCGACGGATATTCTTCTAATCATACAATAAAAAGGGCGGTTCCCATAATGTAAGACAGGTTGATACTTCTTATAAGGAATAGCGTTTCCTGGCTGTTAAAATCTTTTTAAAAAGAACGCTAACAGACCGACGAAGCTTCTTATAGAAATACTTAGACGTATCCCCTCCTTCCTGGTCAACAAAGATTTCGCTTCCTCTATCTGAGGATAGAACAAAACTACACTTTGATCATAACTCGAAAGCTAGCTACAGGTTGATGGAAAAAAATGCTCTAAATGTCGAGCCCCACGCTCGCACTTAATAATTTTGTCCCTGTTGACCCGAAAAAAGAAAGAATATTACAAATAAATGTGTCGGTATTCTTTCCAGGGCAATGCTGAAAAAGAATATATCAGCTTTGTGGATGTGTCTTGTTTGGTTCTTACTTTTGAATGGCCACACACAGACATACGTACACACAACTGACTTTTATATAATAGACTAGACCCCTCTGGACTAAACAGTTTACTTAGTATATATATATATATATATATATATATATATATATATATATATATATATATATATATATATATATATATATATATATATAGATATAAATTGACGACACGTCCGATTAAGGAGAATGAATGCAATACTCTGCATATTCTTAAACCGCTCAGGATGCGAAAAATAATAAACGCACCGGTAAACACACCGGTGCCCAATCGCTAGTGAAAACAATAACAAAACAAAAAATCTACGTAACATCTTAGGCGATAAAAAGTCATGTATAAAATATGGCGGGGTATTCTAGTCCTGTGGTAACAGACTAGACTACGGATATTTACATCGAGGGTGCGATCCCTGCCCGTGTCCATGTCTTCGTTTTATGTACGCAAAAATTAATTTATAAAAGAATAATTAATTTTAAAAAACTATATATATATATATATATATATATATATATATATATAATAGGCCCAAATTATAATATATATTATATATCAAATAGTTTTTAAGGCCTATATCTAGCTAAAGTAAAATAAATTGTTTGGGACTATTAAAGGAATGTCTACCGCTTTTGATAATGTTTGACCATTCATTTATTTACCTTTATTATCGTTTATGTTTGAATTCATGTTTTGAAACATGACGTAAGTCATAAATCTGTGACGTCACGTCAAAGCTATGTTCGTATGGTAATCTTTTAAGATCTACTCATAAGAAAATCTAAATAGTTGAGTTCGTAGAACATCAGACTGAAGATCTTAAGGTTTCGGTTTCGATTTACGGTCATGACATCCGCTTTATTTGTTGAGAATTTATTATTTAGTATTAATGCAATATTTTCCATTTATAAAAGGAGTGAAGATATTTCGATATCGAATTGAGACAAATTCCGCAATGTATTTATTACGTTTGTAAAAATTGTGACTGGCGGACGGACGGACAGACACACAGACACAGAGAAAATGCGTGTTCTATTATGAGTTAATAAGAATTTTTTTTTAAAGCGGTTTCTATAATGTATGACTGGTTGCAAATTTAGGCAAGAGATAGATGAGTACAAAAAAAAGAAGCGGCGATACAAATTATGTGTTGTGTATCATCGTTTGCCTGTTCGATCCAAGGCCGAATGTCAACAACTCCCGGATTAAAATAAGTACGATATGAAGAAAAAAATCCGCCGCCCGAAAGGAAATCAGCCTGAATGACGATTCGGACGTCTTCCTGTCCGCTCAATTATACCGGTTATTTTCGCAATGCTGTCCGCCATTTTAGACGTCGATATAATTTCCTGCTTCTAGTTTCCCGCCTTTTTAACGGTCGGCTTTCCCGCGGTTTCCACTTCTTCATCGGCATCTTTGCCAACTTCATCTTTGCCAGATTATTAAATTCATCTTTTATTTCTGCTCTTCTTCAATATGTTTTTTTTATTGTTTCCCATTCTCTCTCTCTCTCTCTCTTTCTCTCTCTCTCATATATATATATATATATATATTATATATATATATATATATATATATATATATATATATATACGTACATACATACATACATACATACACTTATAATAAAGTTTTATTTATACAAACATAGCATGACTACACATTCAGAACATGTTTCAAGCGTAGCTTTAATAAGCTCGACATCCTCAGGTTAAAAGTCTGTTCTTTACGCTTTCATATTGTGGAACCTTAAATAACGAACTTGTTGGTCTGGGGATATCGATGTCGAGCTTATAAAGCTATGACTGATACATTTTGTGAATGTGTAGCCATGCTATGTTTGTATAAATGAAACTTGTATTATTATTAAATAGCTCTATTTATTATTGAGCACTATTGTATAAGTAACGATTTACCGGATTTTTATCCTGTGAATAAAAACATTACCTGGATTACTATATATATATATATATATATATATATATATATATATGTGTGTGTGTGTGTGTGTGTGTGTGTGTATTGCTCTCTCGTCTCTCTTTCTTTCTCTCTCTTTCTTTCTTTCTCTCTCTCACACACACACACTTTATTTAGTTTTTTCTCTACATTCATACTAATTGCAGCAATCATTATGTCATTATACGAGATGTATATGTGGTATATTAGTAAATAGTCACGCGAGACGATCTAACATAAGATACTAGCTTGCATAAGCTACTCTCTTTCTTTCTCCGTCAATTCCGCTTACCTTCCTCTCCTTTCGTTTCACTTTTTCTTTTTCTACACTGAATAAAAATGGGGCGCCCTTAAATCAATTGCTAAATGCTAAGTCCGTACAATAGCAGAATGGAGATCCGAAATAAGAATATTAGCTCACAAGTAGGTACGATTTCGCGAATTCTCAACCAATGGGAATGATTCCCGCTGGTTTGAAACAGTTTGAAATATATATGTGGTATATTAGTAAATAGACACGCGAGACGAGCGAACATAAGAAAGTATATAAGAGTATAAGCTACTCATTCATTCGACTTACTCCTTCCTCTCTTTACTTTTCACATTTTCCTCTTTCTAACCCGAATGGAAATTCCACGCACTTTAATAAATTGATCTACGCGGCACCCGCACAATTGTTGCGTGAAGATCCCAAATCTTAATAATCTAAGAAAGAATATTAGCTCACATGTAGGTACGAATTTTCAAATTCTCAACCAATGGGAAGGATTTCCGCTAGTTTGAAACGGTTTTCTGGGATCCTCGGAGAGTCGACTGATTTTAATATAAACAAGCCGCGCGTGCGTGGTCGCCCTTTGTATGTGACTCGATGTGGCGAGTGTAAAATGCTATAAACTTGAACAATTTGGGGCATTTTTTACCCTCTTTTGCCCCCACTGGGCGCGCGAACCAGAATGTTTCTGAGGTCAAGGATGCTCATTTTATATCCAGAACAATTGCCTCTACATTTTGGCCAAGTTCCAGAAAAATTGAATGGATGGACCAAACGTTATGGGAGAAAAGGATAATTTTTGCCATTTTGGGGGCTTTGGACCACCTGGGGAGGACGAACCAGATGTTTTCCAAGGTCAGCAATGCTTATTTTCTATTAGGAAAAATTGCCTCCACATTTTGGCCAAGTTTCAGAGAAATTGAATGGATGGATGAAAAGTTATGGGGGAAAATGTCATTTTTTTGCCATTTCGGGGCCTTTTGACCCCCTGGGGGGGGGGGCAAACCAGATTTTTTTTTTTTAAATCGGAGAATGTCACTTTCTAACCTGACCAAAGTTACAACTTCATGCAAAATTTCAGAGAAATTCAATTGATGGTTGCGGAGAAAAATCAAGACAGACGGACAGACGGACATGCCTCAAAACATAAGTCCCCCAAGTTTATAAATCAGGTGGACCAACAACAACTCACTAATCAAGAAGTATTTTGTTTTCAGACTGACGCATCTATGTCGCCGTAACCCCAAAAAGATGCCAAAAACAACAGCAAACTACAAAGCGCCTGACTAAGGCAGAAGCTTTACCAAAGAACCAGTAACTATGCGTATCTGAAGATCTTTCACCAATTACTGTTAGTGTTGCTCTTGCTACCGTTACAGCAAGCAACAAATGTAAAAATGCACAAAAGCAAAAAACAATTCAAAACAAACAGACACTCAAACATACATACATAGACACTCAAACATACATACATGGACACTCAAACAAACATACATGGACACTCAAATATACATACATGGACACTCAAACATACATACATGGGCACTAAAACATACATACATGGACACTCAAGCTTACATACATGGACACTCAAACATACATACATGGGCACTCAAACATACATACATGGACACTCAAACATACATGCATGAACACTCAAGCTTACATACATGGACACTAAAACATACATACATGTGCACTCAAACATACATACATGGACACTCAAACATACATACATGGACACTCAAACATACATACATTGACACTCAAACATACATGCATGAACACTCAAGCTTACATACATAGACACTCAAACATACATACATGGGCACTAAAACATACATACATGGGAACTCAAACATACATAAATGGGCACTAAAACATACATACATGGGCACTCAAACATACATACATGGACACTCAAACATACATACATGGGCACTCAAACATACATACATGGACACTCGAACATACATACATGGACACTCAAATATACATACATTGACACTCAAACATACATACATTGACACTCAAACATACATACATGGAAACTCAAACATAAATACATGGTCACTAAATCATACATACATGGACACTAAAACATACATACATGGACACTCAAACATACATACATAGACACTCAAACATACATACATCGACACTCAAACATACATATATGGGCACTCAAACATACATACATGGACACTCAAACATACATACATGAACACTCAAGCTTATATACATGGACACTCAAACATACATACATGAACACTCAAGCTTACATACATGGACACTAAAACATACATACATGAACACTCAAACATACATACATAGACACTCAAACATACATACATGGACACTCAAACATACATATATGGGCACTCAAACATACATACATGGACACTCAAACATACATACATGGGCACCTAAACATACATACATGGACACTCAAACATACATACATGGACACTCAAACATACATACATCGACCCTCAAGCTTACATACATGGACACTCAAACATACATACATGGGCACTCAAACATACATACATGGACACTCAAACATACATACATGAACACTCAAGCTTACATACATCGAAACTCAAACATACATACATGGGCACTAAAACATACATACATGAACACTCAAACATACATAAGTGAGCACTCAAACATACATACATGGGCACTCAATAATACATATATGGCCACTCAAACATACATACATGGGCACTCAATAATACATACATGGGCACTAAAACATGCATACATTGACACTCAAACATACATACATGGACACTCAAACATACATACATGGGCACTCAAACATACATACATGGACACTCAAACATACATACATGGGCACTCAAACATAGATATATTTACACTAAAACATAGATACATGTGCACTCAAACATACATACATGGGCACTTGAACATACATACATGGGCGCTAAAACATGCATACATTGACACTCAAACATACATACATTGACACTCAAACATACATACATTGACACTAAAACATACATACATGGGCACTCAAACATACATACATGGGCACTAAAACATGCATACATGAACACTCAAACATATATACATGGGCACTAAAACATACATACATTGACACTCAAAGATACATACATTGACACTCAAACATACATACATGGACACTCAAACATACATACATGGGAACTTAAACATACATACATGGACACTCAAACATACATACATGGGCACTAAAACATACATACATGGACACTCAAACATACATACATGAACACTCAAGCTTACATACATGGACACTCAAACAAGCATACATGAACACTCAAGCTTACATACATGGACACTCAAACATACATACATGGGCACTAAAACATACATACATGGACACTCAAATATACATACATGGGCACTCAAACATACATACATGGACACTCAAACATACATACATTGACACTCAAACATACATACATTGGCACTCAAACATACATACATTGACTCTCAAGCATACATACTTGGGCACTCAAACATACATACATACATGGACACTCAAACATACATACATTGACACTCAAGCATACATACTTGAGCACTCAAACATACATACATTTTACACTCAAGCATACATACTTGGGCACTCAAACATACATACATTGACACTCAAACATACATACATACATGGGCACTCAAAACTTTCATACATACATGAACACTCAAACATACATACATTGACACTCAAACATACATACATACATGGGCACTCAAACATACATACATTTTACACTCAAGCATACATACTTGGGCACTCAAACATACATACATTGACACTCAAACATACATACATACATGGGCACTCAAACATACATACATACATGAACACTCAAACATACATACATGGACACTCAAACATACATGTTAAGAAACATTTAAGCACAAAATATCCTGTTTAACGAACTTTACATACAACATCTCCAAATGACCTTTGCTTATAACAATAAAATATTATGTTTTAAGACAAACACAGTGCTGTTCGTTTTCTCTAGATTATAAGATTATATGATGTCATGGAGAAATGAGGTGAATTTAGCACTTGTTAAATGGCGAGCCTCAATGATTATAAATATATATATAAGTACTTTAAATTAGTATACTTTAAATATCCGTTTTATGCACCACTTGCTGTTTAAAACATAAAACTTTAACAATTGAAATCAGTAGAAATTCACTGAAATTTCGATAATTTCATAATTTATACTTTGATATATTTTTTGTTAATGCTATATTATTAATTTGTTATACCTGAATGGTGGCGTGGTGTAGTGATTAAAACCTCAAACAGAAAGCTCAACGGGACTACTGTATCAATTTCACTCATACTTTTGAGAGAGGTATGAAATCATATATCCTTCAGCCATTAATTAAATAATAGGGTAGACTAGACTCAAGCCTTGGATTTGCAACAAGTCTAGGGAAAAGAAAACTCCGAAATAATATCCCTGCAATGTTTCCAGTCGCCCTGCATTTCTCGTTGTCCACTGGACTCTAGAAATGCCTTTTTAAAAGTGATGCGACTGGGGATTGCGCAACCCTTGATTCACTATACACTCCCTACGCAGACACCATTACGGAGGGTATTCACTCTCTCTCGAGACTGAAAGGGGGCCTCATAACTTAATAACTGTATCTCACTTCCACAATTGAGAATAAGTGTCTGGAAGTTCCTCTTTTTTAACTTGCACATACTTTTCTTTGTTTTTTGTGGCTAACGAAAATTCTGGCTCATCGTTCTGGAACTAGCGAAACCCGGGTACCATTCAATACAATCTTTATTGTATAGTATGTAAATAAAACACACACACATGTGAGTGTGTGATTATGCGCGCGCGCGTGCGTGTGTGCGTTGCTAGCTTAATGACATTTAAAAGGCAAGTATACCTATTATACATGAAGAAAATAATGTACAAACAAATATGGCGGCTGGGGTTCCAAAGCTAAACAAGTTATAGTCTACAAAACTATCGCGCATCTCTCTATATGCTTGCTTGTCTCTACTGACGTCACGACATAACTGCCGAGAGTGTTCCTTTACCGTAAGGATATAATTCGTTTCTTTCAATAAAAAGATTCATTCTCTTCGACAGAAAGCCAGACTCCCATTCTCCAAAACAAATTTGATTTTAAATAGCAAAGTCGAAAATTATTTTTACAGTTTTCAAGCTTAATCGAGTTTTGCGTAATTTTAATCAACTTATAAGATGAGTTTTTATTAAAATTACATTTGTTGTTAAAGTGTCTTGCTCAAATATCACATTAGTAATTCATATATATATATATATATATATATATATATATATATATATATATATATATATATATATATTAAATAGAATATCCCAAGTACCATCATATTAAATTGTGCTTAAAAGACCGTGTCTTGCTGATTATATATATATATATATATATATATATATATATATATATATATATATATATATATATATATATATATATATATATATGCTAGCTGGGCTCGTCCACCGGCGTTGCCCGGGAGAAATATAAAAGAATTAATTAAAATTTGTCAACATGCGACAAGACGTACAAATTTAATGTTTAGAATAATTGTCGGTTTGGAATTGTTTAAATGTGAAAGAAGGAAGAAAGGAATGAACGAAGGAAGGAGACGCGGTTGTAGAAGTCTTCCTGGCTATCCCATGGTACCGGTATTTCCCAAACACCCGCTCTATCTATGATAATGAGCACTTTTAAAATTAAAGAGGCCTACAGAGCTCTATTAAATCCAATCCCCCTTCTGCTATCTTTGTGTAGAAATTCCATTTTTTGCGAGGAAAGAAAAAAGAAAAATGAGAATGCCTCCTGAGCACTACTGAAACACACTAATATAATTCAAAAGGTCTGCAGAACACTAATAAACCATGTGTGTTCGAAGAGAAATGATGATATTCACAATAGATAAAGTACTACCTATTACATTCATTTATTTTCAAAAAACTAATCCGGCCCAATATCCTCTCTTCCCCTCCTCCCTCGTAGGCAAAACTTTAACCATAAAGCTCTCGATCTAGAATCTACGGCGATAACCACTTAGCCACAAAAGCGATTCAAAATCTATTGAGAAATAACTCAGTAAAACTAAGCATGTAGCTGGCATGCGTTTTATATTATGATCCGAAAGGCGACCAAATGTTGGGTCCACCAGTCACACGTTTTGGGTCATTTCTATACGAAGAAATAGATGTTTTACCCCCAATTCTTTGATATTATGTGTGTGAAAGGTGTAGGATTCAAGAAATGTCAACTTTATGCAAGTCTGTCTGGTAACTTGGCGTATATTGACTTAATTCGGAAGTCGAATCGCTGAAGAAATTGTAGACGCCATGTTGAGTAATGAAACACTGCAAGGAACTATGTTCGTTAATTGCATTCTCTAAAAACTTGAATGAGTATAAAGGTATACGTAATATGTAGAAATAACGTAATCTGATATTCTCGAAAATCAGTGAGATTAGCGGGAGCATCCATTAAATGTGTGCGTAATATTTTGTATTATGTAGTAAATTAATAGCAGACAAATCGTAAATATTAACGGACACTTTTTTGAAAAGTAGACGTTGTTTATTAGTGCCCGGTGTCAATGGGGAGAGTGTCAGTACTGAAGTGCATATTAGATATACAAATTATTTATTTAAATTTTTTTTAAATACGTTGCATATTTCAGAGACGTACCGTGGTTTCATTGACATAGATTGACCTTTTACAATTAATAAAAAAGCCGTTATGATGCATCCAAATCATCAGCAACTCATATAAAATGAACACAGAAGAAATAATAGAGTTCAAAGTTTAGCGGTAATATAGAATTCGTGACAGCGTCGTCTTCTTTTATGAAAATACCGGGTTATTAGTGGTGGACTGTATGATTGTATAGCTCCTAATCTTAACTAAGTATTATTTTTAAATAACTTAATTGTTTATTCCGGAGTCTGTATGTTTTCCCGCTTAAATGGCGTATTCTTATTTCATGGTAATCGTGTGTAGAAATAAATAATTTGTATTTTAGCTCTCACATTTTTCCTATCGAGCACTATATTGATTTTTTTTAACATACCCCAACGCACTATATATATATATATATATATATATATATATATATATATATATATATATATTGTAAGTTATGAAAATGTATTTATGGCAATAAAGCTACAGAGAGGCTCCCGCGTTTCATCACAGTGGGAATCTTCAAGCTAAAATGCATTTTAGCCTAAAGATTTCCCCCGGGGATGAAACGCGAGAGCCTCTGTGTAGCTTTATTGCCATAAATATATTTTCATAACTTACTACCTAGCTCTACTTAAGTATCGAGCACTGTTGAAGAAAATACTGAAAATTGATACATAAAAAATTATATCTTCTTATAAAATTTGATGTGGATACATGAAATAGTAAGTTTATATATATATATATATATATATATATATATATATATATAGAGAGAGAGAGAGAGAGAGAGAGAGAGAGAGAGAGAGAGAGAGAAATTATAAGACAGTTTTTTATATGGTATAATTCGAATCTTCGAATATTTGATTTCATGCTATATTAGAATATCGAAAAATATGATAAATATATATAATCAAATTGGGTGAATAACATTAAATATAATACTATTATATATACCATTAAATTGAATACCATTAAATATCCATTAAATTGAATAACATTAAATATAATACTATTACATATACCATTAAATTTAATAACATTAAATATAATAGCCGGTGTTCTTTAATACCATGTTCTTTACAAATACTATTCTAAATGTTGATTACGGACAGTAAATCTTAATTATAATATGATAATAAAAAAGATATTAGAAAATATTTTTAGAATAAAACAAAACAGAAAGTGAAATTAAAACAGTTTTACTCAAATTATTTTTTTAATATTGACTGGCTGTAACTACCTAGCGTTTTCCGGGAGTCTTTTTATTTATTAGTTATTTAGTTTTGTTTCACTTTGTTTAACTATGCTTTATTTTTTACATATTAATATTTTGAAATAGGGCTTTGGAAAATTAAATGTTATTATCTCGGTATCGTTAAGTCATTAAATTATTGATTAAATAAAATTGTTATAAAACTATACCTAATACTTTAATGTAATTATTTACTTTTATCAAATTATTGGATGTAAATAGTTTCTTAATCTTTTAATACATATAAATTTGCTAAGAATTTTAAAGACTTTATAATTGACAATTTAAAGAGTTCCACATTTCTTTCAAATTCGGAAGAATCACGAAGTAATCCAGTTTTGTAAAGATTAAAAAGGTTGACTTGTTTACGAAGAAACTGAAATGCATTATGGTAGGTTTAATTTCGTAATTGAATTGTTTAGGTAAGATTTTTAAAACATCGCTTTTTATGTTGTTAAAATTTTTATTTCGATAAATAATCGATTAATAAAAAATAAAAAAACTTAATCGTTGACCAGTATATCGTTCTTAATACGGCATAATCATGTGAACACAAAAGTGATGGGTGACCATTTGGGAATACCAAAGACTTATGTAGGGGCGTCAAAATCATCTCCCCTGACCGAGATATAGATGCTGCTTATGGAGAACCGATTGTGATTTCAATATCCCCTAGAATTTACATGACCTTTAACCCTGAGCTTATCTGAGTGAATTTATTTGAATTAGATATCACTCTTAACTTTGAAATAGAATTTCTTCAGTCTCTCACGCTGATGCTTCAAATAGCATTTCTCTCGATCGGCCAAGTTCAAAATGTTTTGTCGTTCATCTGTCACGCTTAAGTCTTAAATAAGATTTTAGCAGAGTAGGAAGTGGACCTTGGGTTTACTTTCGGCAACCTCGTAACTATCACTTCCCTTAATCTGTCCTTTAGTCCTCACATTCCATGATCGGTGTTTCTGACAAAAGGGGAAGAATTGGTGTTTCCTGGGTAGGAAACCAGTCATATAACATTGATCGTTGGCTAGTTTTTAACCTTGAAGTAATTTCTTTTAGCTCATTACATCAAATGGCTTCATGCCTTGTCTGGAGTTATTTCCATAAAAAAAAATCGATCTTTCGTATAACTAGCATTTTCGTTTTAAATAGCATTTTTATTGATCTGTAAAAATGTTTCAATGAGATTTCTCTTAGTCTATCACACTTAAGTTTAAAATAACTATTTAATTAGTCTGTCACACTTACGTTTGAAAAGAAATTTTCGTTAGTCTGTCACGCTTACGTTTGAGATATCAATTTCGTTAGTCTGTCGCACTTAAGTTTGAAATATCAATTTCGTTAGTCTGTCACAGTTAAGTTTGAAATATCAATTCCATAAGTGTGTCATACTTAAGTTTGAAATATCAATTTCGTTAGTCTGTCGCACTTAAGTTTGAAATAAAAAATTTATTGCTATGAACGCACAGACAAAATCGGCTCAACTGAAGAATATCTTTATTTAATTTTAATACTTTTGTTTTCCAAAATTACTTTCCATTTTTTCTATCAAACTTTTACTCTTCTATTTCCGTGTATTTAATTCCCTTCGTGATTTATTCTCGCAGTTTTTTCTTTATGATAATCTTAAAACTTAGAACTTCTACTTAGGTTATCTTAACTTTAGCATTCTATTTTTTTTTTCTCTTCGCGTATTTTATCTAACGCTGTCTTTTCCCAGCCATTTTGAATTCATATCTCCTCCGACTTCATCCCTTTTGTTTTCGTCTTTTTTTTCTTTCCAGCTTAATCGGAGGTACATCAATAAGTTTTCGGTCAAATGATTAAAAATATATTCTATTTTACATAACAAATATTTATTCTCCAAAATAAATTCTTTCCTTTTTAGTGCATAGAACTCAACGGTTAAGATTCAACATGACGAGAATAAAACAATGTAAAAAAAACAATTAATAATTCAGTGAAAACGTCTCTTCATAAGAAGCTATAGATTTACTTATTTATAATTATATATATATATATATATATATATATATATATATATATTGTAATTTTCTTATCTTTTTTGTTTTTGTTAGGGATGGGGCATTTCACCGCATGCCAGACATTCGTCCACTATTTCAGAGACTTCAACCGAGAGATCTTTTTACAATTCTAACCGTCCCTTTAAACACAATTGTTTGTATCTTCTTGCACTTAGTTCACCGGGTATATTCGCCAGGTAGTTTTTGAAAGTCTTTTTCATGATTCCGGTTACTCCTATAATTACTGAAATGATGGATACCTTCCTAAGATTCCAGTTTCTTTTCATGTCGTCCATGATATCTTAGTATTTAGTTATCTTCTCCCTCTCATCTTCGTTTACGCCAGCATCATTATGTACTCTGACTTCAACCAGGGTTGCTACTTTCTCCCTCTTGTCCCATAATCCTGTAAGGTTTAACAGCTCCGTTTTCTAGATATGTATTTCATCGGATTGCATAGCCATAGTGGATGATATATGATTTATTTCCAACAATTCTTCCTGGTGTATGTTCTCAGGAATTTCGGTCACACTGAATATTTAATTTTTGCAGATATGCTAGTGTAGATATTTACACACTCCGTTGTGTCGCATTCTATAGAAGTCCCCCCCACCCCACTAGCAGAACCTTACAACTGGTTGTCGGTTGGCTCACGCTCTCTGTGTGGCTGAACCTTCACTTATTGTCGTTACTAAGACATGTCATCTTCTTAAAAACATTAGTCATCTCTCTCTCTCTCTCTCTCTCTCTCTCTCTATATATATATATATATATATATATATATATATATATATATATATATATATATATATATGTATAGTATACGGGTTCGAATGGTTTCGGTAGGAATCCAAATAAGAGAGTTCGATGTCCAATTAAGCAGAGCAAGTATAAATTTGAAGATGACATGAATTAGATGCACATTTCGGTCGTGTACATAATAGTCTATTTCGACCATATCTTGGTCTCTTCAGATGTACCTTCAACCACAATTCAAACATGTCTGAATCGTGGTTGAAGGTACATCTGAGAAGACCAAAATAAGGTCGAAATAGACTATTATGTACACAACCGAAATGTGCATCTAATTTATCTCATCTTCAAATTTATATATATATATATATATATATATATATATATATATATATATATATATCAGGCATAAAATTCTGTGAATCAATAGCACCAGATGCAAAAGAAAAGTTCGCTGATCTTCTCGGTTTTAATTCATCGTGTCCTAGATTTCATTGCTAACGGGAACATTCCTGACGTAAAAAAGTGGGCTCCCTGTACCGTACTAGAAAACTCTTCACACCTACCAGTATCCGTTATCTCTATAAGGCCACCATCTGCCCATACATGGAGTATTGTTGTCACATATGGGCTGGTGCACCATCATTTAGTCTCTTCTTCTTAGGCAGGGTCTTTCATTATCCGCCAAGCTCTAGGCCTTGTTCCATCGCCGCAATGTTGCATCCCTTCTTTTTTTGTTTTACAAGTTCTACAATTGAATGTGCTCCGACGAACTTGATGCTCTAGTGCCTCCTCGACGTAAATACACCCGACACAACCCGACAATCAGTTACATCCCATCCATTCACTGTGGAGGTCCCCAGATGCCGGAGAGCTTTCTACTCTAATAGCTTCTTTCCTCGAGCTGCCAACCTTTGGAACTCTCTCTCTCTCTCTTTCTCTCTCTCTCTCTCTCTCTCTCTCTCTCTCAGCTCCCTGTTTCCTTGACTGTACCAGAAGTTTCAATGTAATGTAAACAAACATCTCGATGCACAGCTCCTCACTTGGGATGCTCCAGTGAAATTGAAGGTGTGGAAAACGACGTCAAATGCCGGACAATCCTACACGAGTAAAGTCGTCTGCAACTAAAGACTTCGACGAAAAAAGCCGCCGATAATTGCCGATGATTGCCGATGATTTCACACCTTTGAATGTCATTATGTTTTATTTTCATTTATTTGTAAGTTTAACTATATGAACAGTAAAAATTTAATTGACTTACTTTACTCATTTTCATATTCCATAGAGATTCGCCACATGCTTGAAAACAAATGTCCACCACTTATCACAGTCTTTGGCCAGTATTTCAGCTGTCAGGAGCAGCAAGCCAGTCTCAACCTTTATCTTGTCAGTCCATCTCTTTAGTGGTCGTCCTTTTGATCTTTCTCGAATTAAGTCTTCTTGCTATGATTTCTTTACATAGCTGGAGTCTGGTAGTCGGGGAAACATGCACAAAACACGTCCATCTCTTCTTTTTTTCGAATAACATTGCGAGATAGACTAAGAAAGGCAGATACCAGAAAGAGGTTTAATATTAACAGATCCGTAGACAGAGTTGCTCGAAGGATATTTCTTAAACATTTCATTCCAAAAAGATTGAGCTTCCCCAACAAAAGAATTAAAATAAACTATTTCAATAATGATTCAGTGTCATTAACCTTTAACACATAATGAACAGTTTTGTGCGTATGGACGATGATCTCAGTTGCTATGACAACAGATCTAGAAGCAAAGTCTAGTATCTGTTCAGATGGATGCTTAGTCTGTAGACCGGTACCGTCTTGGCCTTCGGGTCTTGATTCTGCCGGTCTGAGGTAGTGTATTGCGCTATTCTACAAGGTCCACCCTCCCAGGCTTTGCTTTCTCATCCTCTGAGAAGGGGTTAGTTTATTGCTAATCACCTGAGACTGCCCTATCGGGTAATGCGGGCGGGGCTGCTCAGGCATTTTTAACAGTCAGAGTGCTTTTCTTCATCTAGAGCGCTGGCTTATGAAATCCCACTTTCACGACCTTGTGTCACATCTTACCGCTGTGAGAGGTAGATAAATGCCAATTCTAGTATCTGTTCTGATATTACACTTTATCTTTTATGTCCTCGATCAGTGAAGGAGAAATCCTTCTTGACTGGGGAGAGTTTTATTTTTGTCCCAATCATGAGTGCCCCATTTTCTAGTAGCTGGATTTACCCCACATAAAAAAACAACCTTGTGTCTAACTCTGCCCTCGTGGGGAGGCAAGTTAATAGGAGCATGTTTTAACGCTCTGCTCTCCACCATTGTACGCTGTTCGGGATTATGTTATGATTGCTAATTTGTTGTAAATAAATAAAGTAGATGTTTCTGGACGTATTTTGTTTGAGCTGTTTATGATTATAGCGCATTATTCTACGAGTATGTTTCTCTATATGCAAACTACAAACGCATCAGTAATTATTCCGCAAACCGAATCACTCATGAGTGAGAAGCTAAAATGTAAAAAAATAGTGCATCATGTACATAGAAATATATAAATATATAAGCATAACTATATATATATATATATATATATATATATTATTATTATTATTATTATTATTATTATTATTTTTATTTTTATTATTGTTATTATTATTAAAGCAAGGAATATAGACGTTTGTGACACTTTTGGGGGTGAAATGAAATTGAAAAGTGTAAAACCGAGAGGAAAAAATAAAAATAAAAAAACTTTATTATATGTTTTTATTTTTGCGTTATCGCAACAGCCGTTTAAGATTGATTTCTTTCTCATCATAACTGTTGGTTTTCTCTGGAATTCGAGTGACAATGAGCCTCCCCAAAATGTCCAGTCCAGTGGAGGTCTTCGTGGTGTTCTTCCTTCCTCGGTCTTTCCATCCTCCTTGGATATTCTCGACCATTTTGTGTAGTACTAGCCTAGACAAGTGTCACCATTTTCGGGTGTGGAGGGAGGAAAGATGATGAGATGTCTAACAGTTTCAGTTCCCTTGGG
>OY744538.1:71067681-71077681 GCA_963556195.1 Sepiola atlantica
AATTAATAAATGAAAAAATATAAGTAAAATAAAAATAAAATAAAAATAAAAAAGGGGGAGGTTAATTATCTAAGAGTGAAACAAAAACAGGAGACCTTAAGCGTCTAATATTAACACGGGGATCATCAGCTGTTTACCATGTAACTGTTTCGGAGACATATATATATATATATATATATATATATATATATATATATATATATATATATATATATAAGCGCTTATACATGTGGCTCAGTCGTTATGACTACTAAATTCTATTCGGGTTCCGAATCACGGTTGGAAGCACCAGTCACACCATGGAAGAAAGAAAAGTTTTCGTCGTTGTGGTAATAAAACTAGTTCTTGCTGTGAATGTCTTTCAAGAATGAACATGAGATTTGAGCTCAATTGAGCACCTTCCGTGGAGATAACGATATGGTAAACAGAGACTAGCAATGTCTCTTCTGTGAGAAAAAGGCGATAAGCGACGGAAGAGATTTCGAAATCGATTCTGAATTATGTCAAGACAACGAAGTGGCATCTCCCCAGATGCGGCAGCTGTACTCCATCATTGGACGTATCTGAATCTTATATAGGTAAAAGAGTACTTTCTAGAACGGTAAGAATGAGCTAACCCTTTTTCCAAATGTCTTAGAAACAGATTAGATACAAGCCTTCATTGTTAGGTGTAGAGTGATTTAAAAAATCACTTTAATGATTTAGAAAATGCAATTTTAATCAAAATGAAAATTTTAATGAAATATTTTTTAAATGAAAAAACATTCATAAAAAAATTCATAAAACATTCATAAATAAAAACATTCATGAAAACATTTTTATAAAATTTATTAAAATTTTCGTAAAAATTTATAAAAAATAAAATTTATAATAAATGAAAATAAAACATTAAAAATATTGAAATAAAAATAAAATATTAAAAATAAACATTTATAAAAATAAAAATTTATAAAAATAAAAATAAATTTTAATATATAAATTTTAATAATTTAATTAATAATTAAGTAATTATTTAATTAATACATTTTTAAATTAATTAATAATGTAATTATTAAATTTTTAAATTAATGTTTTAATTAAATAATATTTAAATAAAATATTAAAATTTATAATACATTTAATAATTTAAAATTTAAAATTTATAATTTATTAAAATTTATAATTTTTAATTTAAATTTAATAGTTTAAATTAAATTTTTAATTAAATAATATTTAAATTAAATAATATTTATATTAAATAATTTAAGTTTATTATTTAAATATTTAATTAAATAATATTTTAAATGATATTCTTAAATTAATTAATAATTTAATTAATAAATAAAAATAAATAAAAATAACATTTTATAAAAATAAAAATTAATAAAAATAAAAATTTATAAAAATTTATATAAATTTATAAAAATTTTCAGCTATTTTATAAATTTCATAAAAAAAGAACCAAAAACATTCATAAAAAAAACATTCATAAAAAACTTCATAAAAAACATTCATAAAAATGAAAAAAAAATAATTCAATTTTAATGAAAAAACAATTTAATGATTTAAAAAATCACTTTAGTGATTTAAAGGATATAAGCCTTCAATGTTATGTCTAGATGATTTGGTTGTTTTGTGCTACGTCATTTCAACTCTTTTCCCGTTTTTAATGCTGAATCCAAACATTTTGATAAAAGTTTTTATACTTCAAGTTCTTTATATGTTCAAGTATTTATTCATGGTCTAGAGTGAAAGTGTAATTTAGAATTATAAGAGAAACAAACAGAGTGCTTAATTACTTGTACAAGAGCATATATATATATATATATATATATATATATATATATATATATATATATATATATATATATATGCTAGCTACCATATTGCAGAATGGTTCTTGGATATAGTGTTTAGATAGTATTATTATTATTTTTATTATTTATTATTGTTATAATTAATGTTATTTGATATGCAAATTACTATATCATACGGTAGTCTTAAGGGTAATATATTATTATTATTATTTTATTATTATTATTTTTTATGTATATATTAGTGATATTTTAAGCTGAATTATTTCGACACTTGATTATTGGGGAAATGGTCGTATAATCAGTACCATTGGAGAGCCATGAATATTATAACTGTCCTGTTTTTAAATCTCCGAAACAGTTACATGGTAAACAGCCGATGATCCCCGTGTTAATATTAGACGCTTAAGGTCTCCTGTTTTTGTTTCACTCTTAGATAATTAACCCCCCCTTTTTCTTTTTCTTTTTTATTTTACTTACATTTTTTCATTTATCAATTTTCCAACGAATGTTAAGTCTGCAATATCTTGGATTTAGTTAGTTTGTCTGGGAATTTAAACGGCATTTTACATTTTTTTTTTAAATGACTCAAAGCTTCTTTAGACTATATATATATATATATATATATATATATATATATATATATATATATATATATATATATATTAGTACTTCATGTATCCACATAAAATATTATAAGGAGATATAATTTTTTTATGTGTCTGTTTTCAGTATTTACTTCAACAGTGCTCGATACGTAGGTAGAGCTAGGTAGTAATCAATGAAAATATATGTGGCAATCAAGCTACACAGAGGCTCCCGTGTTTCATCCCCGGGGATGAAACACGGGAGCCTCTGTGTAGCTTGATTGCCATATATATTTTCATTGCTTACTATATATATATAGGTGAGTTAATGAAAAATAGTTAGATCTGTAAATGGAAACAGATCAATATCTTCAGTTGTTCAGAACAAGGAGCATTTAGTAAATAAAAATATTTATTCTTCTTCTCTTTCAATTGCATTCCTTAAGCACGGCTTTTCAAAGATCAAAATCTTATCATCAGAGGAAGTAGTGATTGATAAGTTGACTGTTCTTATCTGTCAACTTATCAATCACTACTTTTTCATTAACTCACCTTATTTTTGCTCTATCTAGTATATTGAGCTTTCCTCATCTCACAATAGGTCTAATTCTCTAAAAGTTATCTTTTAGTTATAAACCTTCATATATATATATATATATATATATATATATATATATATATATATATATATATATACTATATTTAACGCGCGCCTGCGTTTCCTCATGTCTAAGACGTTTTTAAAAAAAGATCGCCGTTGCATGAGCATACAGATTTTTCTAATGACATTATGTCACGGAAAAAGAAAATGGCGTCTTGTTTAATCAGTCACACTTAAATTTGAAATAGCATTTTCGTTAGTCTGTCAATCTTAATTTCGACATCAGATTTTTGTTTGTCTGTCACGCGTAAGGTTAAAACGGCATTTTCGTTTATCTGTCGCGCTTAAGTTTAAAATAGCATTTTCACGTGTCTGTCGATAAACGCTCACAATAAATGGACGCATCTTAACAATAGCCGTTCTTTTTCTTTTTTTTTTTAGCGTATTCTGTTGTATGGAGGTCGATGTCAATATTTCTTTTCTTTTTTAAAACAAAGTCAACGAGATTGTGAAAGGAGTGAGAGGGAGATAAGTGTCAACAAAAAGACACGTGACTCTCGGAAAGCAGAAAAAAATGGAAACGTCGTTTAATTGGGAAAACAAAGAATAAAATTGTGATGAGAATTTAACAGCCAACCGAACTTTGTCGCACGTCGTAAATTAAACACGGAAAATAATTCGACGCCTCGTCCCCTCACGCCCAACCACGCAACCACTTATATATATATATATATATATATATATATATATATATATATATATATATATATATATTTGTGTGTGTAAATGTATATATGTACATTATTATGTTTACTTTGACATATTGATTCATATATATATATATATATATATATATATATATATATATACATGCACACACAAAATCATATACACAGAAATACATATATGAGAGAAAATCACATTGTCTGAAGAACACGAGGAGAGAGACTTCTAGTCACCATGCGTTGTTGACTCCCATGTCTACGAATATTATATATATTCAGAATATAGATTTATGTTTTTAATTGGAAAATAGTTTTAGCTCATCTAAAAGTTCCCAAACTCCAAAGAATATAACATTTCTTATTCTAATTATTATATATATATATATATATATATATATATATATATATATATATATATATATATATATATATATATATATATAAATTCTTTGTGAAATAGTAGGTAACTCCAAGCAGAGTGCTCAATTAATTAAGGGAATCAGAATAATATTTGTTTATTAATACAGAAATTTAACACAACATATGGACCAATGGTTTTGAGCACAGAAGGTAAAACCTCTGGTTCTCATCAGCATAGAAAGTAATTGGTGAAGAAATGATACAATAATATAATATGAACTCATGTGTGTGCCGTTAAACGAATATAATGATGTGGTCAGGTAGCGTTCGCATGAGGCAGTTATGAATTTAAAATTTAAGCTTTAAGAAACCGGTAGAACGTGCCTTTCAAGTTATGAATGCACGTTCTACCGGTTTCTTAAACATTAAACCTTAAATTTAAAATTCTTAACTGCCTCATTCGAACGTTACCTGATCACATCATTATATTCGTTTAACAACACACACGTGAGTTCATTGTGCACATAAAGGGACGGTTAGAATCTTAAAAAGATCTCTAGGCTGGAGTGTCTGAAATAGCCGGTGAATGTCTGGCCTCCGGTAGGATTCCCCATCTCCAGCAAAAACAGAAAGATAAGTAAAATAAAAAACGAGAAAAATGTTGACATTGTACAGAGTAGTGTACAGGAACCAGTGTCTACCAAGGCTGTACCTGCCAAGAGGAGCAGGGGGAATGGGTCTCTCAGAAATTGACCATCAACATCTAGCCGCTATTGTGAGCACCGGCCAATATCTGATGAGCTCCCAGAACCCAAATCTTATGATGGTATGCCAACATCAATAAACCAGAGCAATCAGAACAACTTCTATCAAAAAACTGGCCAAACATTTTGGACAGGACTGTCTTACAAATGAGGCAGAAACAGACAACAATCCTGCCACAGAAATAGCCCACAAAAGCCGCCAGAAATACACCAAGACCTTCCATTCTAGAAAACAGGAAGAATAGGCCAACCAACAACGTACTAAGTATTTCCTAAGTGAATTATTCCAGGAATATATAGATAACGCTGCCTCTTTAACCTAGCTGAAAAGAGGATCTCTCAACTATGAACTGGAGAGAATGATAATGGCTGCTCAAGATCAAGGCTTGATGACCAACGCCTTTAAAAAGATGAGTGGTCTCAGCAATAATAACAAGCGCAGGTTCTGCCACACAGAAGTGGCGAGTGTGAGCCAACCGACAACCAGTTTTAAGGTTTTGCTGGGGGCAGCTACTATAAAATGCGACACAATGGAGTGTGTAAATGTCTGAACTAGCCCATCTGCAAACATTAAATATTCATTGTGGCAGCAATTCCTGAGAACATACACCAAAAAGAACTGTCCGAAATAAATCATATATCATACACTATGACTATGCATACAGCTACATATCTAGAAAACGGAGCTGTTAAGCCTGACAAACGTTGATCAAATTAGTTAAATATTATAAATATTATTTATATATGTTTATGCGAATATATAGTGTTGTGGACTGATCCGGATTTACCCATAATGACAGGATGGATTCGTCAGGTCACTATAAAGTCGATACCTTTGCCTAACCAAAGGGGAACCGTTTAGCGTACCGCTTATAGCACGTGTGCCTAGAGTCTGTATTTGCGACTGACCTATTGTATGTAATTAGGTATTCTTAATACATTTCTTATTCCTTCTATTCATGTCTTGTGATCTTATTTATTTATTTTTATTATTACGATATTACACATTGGCGACGAGAGATTACAATTTAAAATCCAGTTTGTTAACACATGACAAATTGATGATCTTCAATCAGGACTCACGGGAAAAATGATTTGTTTTACTACTGATATTCGTGAAAAAAAAAATCCCCGAGCAGTAGATTTGAACCCTCGACCGTAACATTACAAAGACACAAGGAATTGGTTTTCAAGTAAGAACAATTGTTTTTGTTTTTCCAAAGAAAATTGCCAACCAAATTGATTTACAATTTGACAGTGACTTTTTAAAAGGATTTGAGAAGAAAATATATTTTGTTTTCATTCTATTTGAACTGTACGTAATATTTTTTCTTTTTATAAAAGGCTACAGCGTATTTTAAACAACCGTTGTAAGCATGCAACACGATTCTGCGAAGAACAAAGAAAAATATATACTAGAAGAGACGTTTAAAAACAAATAGACATTTGAAACATATTTGTCGCTACGCAGAAAGCACGCAAAGGTGGAAACCAAAAACATGAGAAGCGCAAACCAGACACATGTCCTTCGTGTTTAGGATTACATATAAAAAGCAGGTGTCCTTTTAAAACAAAATGTGTTACTTTTGTGGACGGTTAGGACACGTAATGCATCCGTGTAGAGAAAAAAGGTTGAGTGATAAGAGTTGTGTAAATGTTTTAATTTCCAGGAAAAATGGCAACAGCCATCATGGAAAAAGATTTGTTGATACAAAAAAAGATTTGTTTTCAAATAGACACTGGTAGCAACTTGTCTATAATCAGTGAAGACTCCTGGATAAAAAATTTGAAAACCAACATTGGTTCACAGCGAAAAGGTCGCAAAAGGAGTAACTGGCAGAAAGCTGAATTTCATAGGAGAATTTATGTGCAACATTTCTTTTGGATGTAAGACGTGTAAAGCGAAAGTCTATGTGCTGAAAAATACTTCCAGTTTATTGGGTACCGACTGGATGGCTTAATTTGACTTGTGGGATATACCGATAAGCTCATTCTGCAACTCGGTAAAGGCCCCCCCCCCCAAAACACAAATAGTAAAAGTGAAAAGCTTAAGAAGACTCTGAAAAAAGATTTCCCAGAGATATTTTCACAAGGTTTGAGCAGATGCACAAAATGCAAATTGGGGGTAATGTAAAATGCTATCCCAATTTTTTAACACAATCGCAGTGTATCCTATGCAGAATCGATAGACCAGGAGTTCGTATGTGCAGATCCCGCTATATTTTTGTAAAATAAAACTAATACAAAATTAATGTCAACAATCGTAAAATGTTACCAAAGAAAACTTGTGTTTGATCTCTGTGTAGGGCTTCTTTTTTTTTTCAGTTGAATTTCCGGAAATAAATATGGACAAAGACTGCAAAAATATATTATATTTATATTTATTTAAACGTGCACGCGCGTGTGTGGGGTGTTTGCAAATAAGTGTGCAGTTTCATTCATTGCTACTAATGGAATTATAGAAAGGCAAGAAAAGCAAACGCCGCACACGTGGGCGCCATTTTGTTTTTTAATGTTTAATTTCCCGACTTGTCGCATTCTTCACTTTTTCGTCGCTCATCACTTCGAGCGGCAAAAGAGCGGGAAACTTTAAACGGCGACTAAAAAAGGTTGATTGATCACGTGACACCAAAAAAAATCGATAACAGACCAATCATTCGATCGGAATGAGGAATAAAATAAAAGAAATAAAAAAAGGAATATTATTTGGCAGAATATTTTACACGGAAGCATTCAAATAATTTAGAATATTTAGAATCACAAAAAGATCATTAATAGGTTCCTAGGTAGTATCTGATTATTATAGAAACAAATATACATATGATCACTGTATTTACATAACGTTAGGTATGTGTATATGTTTACATATTTATGTGGACAGGATTCAATCCGTAACTAATTAACCGATCATTATTAATTTTGGAGCACACTGCTAGGCGTAAGAGTAGGTAATGTCGGCTATATTTCGTTTAATTTTGTTTTATTGAAGGGGTAAAAAGTGAGTTGAAGCTCTTCGCGAAAATTCAGATACCTCGTTTCATGTGAAATGAAAAAATAAGTATTTTTTTTTTAACATGATTCACCCCATACAAGGCAGGTCGCCACTGTAAACGTAAGGGGCTACTGAGAAAAAGGAAAAGGAGAGAAGGATTGGTGGTTCAGCTTAAATTGGGATCTGAGCAGCGAGATGTCTGTTTACATTAGTTTTAAATTTCTGCATGTCAGTACTGTCGGGGAAACAGGGGGCAGGGAGGGAGTTCCAGAGGCCAGCAGCACGAGGAAAGAAGCTATTTGAGTAGAATGCTCTCCGGCATCTGGGGACCTCCACAGTGAATTAATGAGATTTAGTAGAATGTCGAGTTAGTCTAGTGAATTTACGTCGAGGGGGCACCAGAGTAGCCAACTCATCGGAGCATAATTCATTGAAGTATTTGTAAAACAAACATAAGGATGCTACATTGCGGCGATGGAACAGGGGATGGAGCTTAACTGACAGTGAGGGACCTATTAGGTTGACGACTCTTTTTTGGACTTTGTCAAGGAGGGAGAGACTAGTAGATGATGCACCAGCCCAGATGTGGCAACAATACTCCATGCATGGGCGAATGGTGGCTTTGTAGAGATACAGGATAATGTCAGGTGTAAGGAGTCCACTAGCACGGTAGAGGGAGCCAACCTTCTTTGCGGCAGCCTTGACAATATCTTCAATGTATGTGTTCCAATTCATGTTACCTGTGAAGGTTAGGCCAAGGAGTTTGAATGATGAACTCTCAGGTAGGGTGTTATTTGCCATGACAATCGGTGGTTGGAGAGGCTTCTTGTAGTTGTTGAAGGAAAGGAGCTTAGTCTTTGCGGCATTAAAAGTCACCAACCATTGATGGCCCCAATCCACTACAGCCTGGAGGTCATTTTCTAAGGATTCAGCCATTGCCTCAGATATGATCGCGAAATATTCCCCAAATTTCAGTTTCTTTGGAGTAATTTTTAATGTTTTTAGGAATCACAACTTCCTATTTGCATTGAGTTTGATCCATTAGACACAAATTACACAAGATTCTCTGAATTCCAATTTCTTTTTCAGACACCTTAAGATTAATCTTTAAATTTTACACAATTTCGAGAATCAAAATTTAATGGATATTGATCAAAAATGGAATAAGGATTCTAGACATAAAGTTTTGTATTATATATATATTTTTTGATCTGCCTATAGAGGATATAAAAGTGGTGCAAAACTGCTCTGTTCGGGGAATTTATTTTACCCGTCCCTGTATTCTTCTATTTTTTATATGTAAGTTAAATGAACGAATTCCAGAAGTATACAATGGTTAGTCCATATTTTCAGAATTGTTACATAAAATTATGCAAGACCTATGCACATGTTTTTCTATATTTTGTTTTATTTATATTTCAACTGACCAGTGTCCGGTCGGTGTTACCTGGTTATGTTGATTGGTTTCCTTGCTCGAGGGTTTCCCTTAATAGTGCAGCGGTTTTTATCCGTGTCGTGTTTTGTATCGTGCCAATCCTCCCTTTGATTCCAATTTATCCTAGTCTTTCCCACGTTGTTTCTTGTGTTCTCATAATATATGGCATTACAGTTGTCTTTTTATTTTCCATATCCCCTTCAGCTTTCTGGTAAGCCCATGTATTTGCTTATGTTTTCTGTCTCTTTCATCTTCACGGTTTTTTCTTTCTTGATGACAATTATCACGTCCAGTCTTGTCGCTTGGAGTAGTTTATCCGTTTTTTTTATTTCCATGTCCGATGGTATTTTGTGTCTTACATTTCTCGATACTGTATCCGGTTGGTGTCCATATTATTTTGTGCGCGTGTGCCTGGTTTTCTATTGGCTTTTAGATAGATTGTTTGGATAGCATTGTTTTGTGCTGCTGTCAATCGAGATTCTGTTTCTCTGTTCAAGTGTCCTTACCATAGCCATCTATATGAGACTACATGTGCTATTTTTATGCCGTCTTATAAAGCGTCTATGTAGCTGCTTCACTTTCCATTTAGCTTTCCTTGGTGTTTGGTTCCAATTTCGCTGCTCACCATATTGTTCATATTGATGCTGTTTTTATCGGTAGTAATCAGCCTCTCTGTATTCTCTCGTCTTTTTATAGCATCATCGACGCACTCTTCAGTACGTATCAGTCCCCTTCCATCTTCT
>OY744538.1:71090181-71102681 GCA_963556195.1 Sepiola atlantica
ATATCAGCAGGTATCTTTTTCTAGATGCGTCCAAGCCTTTTCAAAAGATGGTCGGTCAGTTGGTCTGTCTGTTACGATTAAGTTTTAAATAGCATTTTTGTATGTCTGTCACACTTAAGTTTAAAGTTATTTTCATAGGTCTGTCAAGCTAAAGTTCGAAATAGCATTTTCGTAGGTCTGTCAAGCTAAAGTTCGAAATAGCATTTTCGTAGGTCTGTCAAGCTAAAGTTCGAAATAGCATTTTCGTAGGTCTGTCAAGCTAAAGTTCGAAATAGCATTTTCGTAGGTCTGTCAAGCTAAAGTTCGAAATAGCATTTTCGTAGGTCTGTCAAGCTAAAGTTCGAAATAGCATTTTCGTAGGTCTGTCAAGCTAAAGTTCGAAATAGCATTTTCGTAGGTCTGTCAAGCTAAAGTTCGAAATAGCATTTTCGTAGGTCTGTCAAGCTAAAGTTCGAAATAGCATTTTCGTAGGTCTGTCAAGCTAAAGTTCGAAATAGCATTTTCGTAGGTCTGTCAAGCTAAAGTTCGAAATAGCATTTTTGTAGGTCTGTCAAGCTAAAGTTCGAAATAGCATTTTCGTAGGTCTGTCAAGCTGTAGTTAGAAGTAGAATTTTCATCAATCGTTAATGCTTCAGCTTGAAATCAAATTTTTGAAATCAAACGTTTGAAAAAGCATTATAGTTGGTCTGTCAGAATAGTGTTTTCAGCGCTAAACACATTTTTAATTGACGCGTCTTAAGAATACCCAATCCCGTTGTGTGTGTGTGGGGGGGGGTGTGGGTGTGTGTGTGTGTGTGTGTTGTTTTTTTAAATTCAAATTCATGGTGGGTACGCCTATAGTCATGCATTTTTAGAATTTAGGTAAAAGTCTGAACAAATTTGATATTTTTATATTCTTTCATTACAAAACCATTTGAAGTGTTTAATAGCGGTAAAGTGCAATGGATAGCTATTCCTGTGTACTGCTTGTGGATTTGAGAGCTAGAAACCATAGAGACAACTGAAAAGCACCGACACATTGGAAGAATATGACCTGCATCAGTACCGTGGGAAAGTCATTAATTTAATAACTGTTCTAATAATCGTCGATACGGTTACATGGTAAATACCTGGTGATCTCCCTTTTCTATTTCGGGATTTAATGTTAGCTCCCCTGTTTATGTTTCACGACTTATAAAGTTGGGTCCCCTTTAGTATTTTGTGAATTTTCCAGTGGTAACAATCGACTTAGAGATACTAAGTCTGCAATATGCGGTTTTAGTATTTTTGCGAGTTAAACGCCTATATTACTGTTAGGATAGTATCGCTCTCACTAGGAATGTGGAAGAGGGGAATGCTTCTGTATTATTAGCAGTGGGCCTGGTTTCTGTGGATAGCTTTTCTTATAAGCTGGTCTATATAAATTGGGTGTTTGGTTTGCATTGTATTAGTAATGTTGTATATATATATATATATATATAGTGTGTAGATTTCAATTTTGTGTAGAGAATCTGAATAACAGAGCTCAATGTAATTTAAACAGAGCAAAACAGAATTATAAAAAGAAAAACTATACACACATTAAGGTTGTACACATAATAACTTATTTCGACCCCTTTAATTAGGTCTCCTCAGATGTATAGACAACCACGTCAAAAAAAACCTTTCTTTCAAAAAAATTTCTTTTTATAATTCTATATATATATATATATATAGAGAGAGAGAGAGAGAGAGAGAGATTTTAAAAGTTCAGTTTTTAAGCATTCCAATGAAATTTAATAATGATTGAGGTAAAATAAATACCTTCGAAGCATGTTAAAGATGCGATATTAATTTTATTATAAAAAGAAAAGAAAAATCGAAACCGACTTTTTTTTTCCTTTTTGTTTTATAAACTTTAATTTTTAGTTTATAGTTATACAAATATTTCGCCAAAAATTGGCCTTTTCAATGTGTTTGTAGATCCAATCTTATTGGATTGCCGGCCTCTGCTGGTGCAAACCGGCGTATGAGATGTTGTTTTTTTTTCCACTTGCGATATGAAATCACGCATGCACGCGAGTTAGGTATAGATTTAAAAAGTTCATTTTTTTAAGTATCCAAATGAAAACACATTGAAAAAGCCAATTTTTGGCGAAATATTTGTATAACCATAAACTAAAAATGAAAGTTTATAAAAAAAAATTTTTTTAAGAAAATAAAAGTCGGTTTCGATTTTTCTTTTCTTTTTATAATAAAATTAATATCGCATCTGGAGTACTGGAAATCTGGGGAGGTTTGTTGTCACTCAGAGCTAATAATAATAATAATAATAATAATAATAATAATAATAATAATAATAATAATAATAATAATAATAATAATAATAATAATAATAATGCCCACAGAAACGTGTGTTGACTCCTCTTCTACTCATCAATATGGCTAAGCATGACCGGTGTTCTACCGACTAAGCTTAAAGTGGTGGAAATTATATCGTATTTATATACAGCTGTTAATTTATTTACATTCCTATATACTATTAACCGAAAGTACTCAATTCTTTTTACGCAAGAGCATTGTTTTAACGCTAAGTAGAAACTATCATTTCCTCCAATAAAGTATTTCTCAGATAGGAGAGCGTGTATGTTACATAATCCTCAAAAAGGGGCGCGGCACCAAAAGGCATTTGTTGCATGGCACCACTCCTGCCTGGACCGCGGCAGTTCTCTTAAACCAACTGGTTACGGTCCCAAAAGGCATTTGTTACATAACGTTTGTGAATTAAATCTTCTCGTAACCGAAAACAATACGAAAGTTTATGAGAAGATTATTAAGCGGTTTCAATCTTTTTTAACACTTTCCGTAAGGCACTTTCAAGCGACATTTTTAACAAGCACTTTTTATACACATTTCCTTAGGGCGATTTTATGGCACTTTTAAGCCTTTAAACTGTCAACCTATTTTCAACAATTCTCGTTAAAACATCTTTTAACGAGAATTAAAGATTTCAAATTACGCATTTCAAACATTGTTTGTTAGGCATATTCGATTCTTAGTTCTTTTCGTTTTACAGATTAGGACCCAAAATGTTATGCACAAAGAAAGTTACCTTATAAATTTCTGCCTCCACTGGTCGTGGGTTTGCTGGCACACTCATCTCCGTCGCTGGCTCGTGATCGCAGTGGTGTACCTGTTTTGTGGGCAAATTCTGTTTTCATGCACGGAGACAAAAACATTCGAAGGCGAGACTTTTTGAGAGAGAGTTCTATTCTTTTATTTCACACTTCCATCGGAGAGATTTCCATTCGTCGGTTCGTTAACTCAAACTCTCTTCTTCTTTCATACTGCTTTGTGGAAATGTGACGGATGCAATCGGCTATATTCTTCTACATCTTAGCCCATATCTGGCGAAGTCCCCCCAACTCTGTGCATTGCAGAGCTCAGTTTATGGACGTCTGTCCATGACGCGCTTCCATGGTGAACTCGCTGAAAGCTAATTTCTCACCAGGGATCTGTGACGTCAGAGCTCTTTGACCTTTCAACGAATGTCATAATAGAACTCAAATCGCTTTTGTGTCTAAGCTTTTTGATCCGAGCGTTTCCTCTGGGCCAGCATACATCCAGTATGTTATGATTCCCAGAATGACTCACTATGAGACATGTCTGTTTGTCCCAAATCACATATGCACTTAATTTGTACTTCCTCCTATTTCTTTCACCCAGTTCATAATTTATACTAGCTACTTTACCCGTTTTAAAAATACAGGGCCCGTCATAATGTAACATGTATATATTTGACCAATAAAGGAGAGTACATAAATATTTTCATGAATATTTTCATATATATATATATATATATATATATATGTGTGTGTGTGTGTGTGTGTGTGTGTGTGTGTGTGTGTGTGTGTTAGAATTTAGTCCCCGTTGTAAGCGTGTGGTATTTTGAATAAGTAAGTTTTGAAGCCCAGACAACGCATAAATATTTTTTTTAATAAATATTTGCTTATTTAAAATCAACTTAGTTTCGACTGTATAAAGTCTTCTTCAGGAAATAGTAACATTGTTTATGTTATTATATCCTAAAAAAGACTTTATACAGTCGAAGCTAAGTTGATTTTAAATAAATGAACATTAATTTGAAAAAAAATGTATGCGTTGTCTGGGCTTCAAAAATATTTATGCGTTGTCTGGGCTTCAAAACACATTCACACACACACACACATACACACACACACACACACACACAAATATATATATATATATATATATATATATATATATATATAGTAAGTTATGAAAATATATTTATGGCAATTAAGCTACACAGAGGCTTCCGCGTTTCATTCCTGTAGGGAATCGTCAGGCAGGGAGGGAATACATCGTCAGGCAGGTAGGGAATACATTTTAGCCTGACGATTCCTTACGGGAATGAAACACGGAAGTCTCTGTGTCACTTAATTGCCATACATATATTTTCATAGCTTACTACCTATCTGTACTCCCGTATTGAGCACTGTTGAAGTAAATATTAAAAATCGATGAATAAAATATTTATCCCCTTATAACATTTCATGTGGATACATGAAATAATATATATATATATATATATATATATATATATATATATGTGTGTGTGTGTGTGTGTGTGTGTGTGTGTATGTGTGTGTGTGTGTGTGTGTGTGTGTGTGTGTGTGTGTGTGTGTGTGTGTGTGTGTGTGTGTGTGTGTGTGTGTGTGTGTGTGTGTGTGTGTGTGTAACAGGTATGAGCAGTATATTATTGTGTGCCATGGGCAACAGCTTCTGGAGTTGTGGACTTTACAAGGGAATAAGTGAAGACATTGCAAATGTGTGACTGCTCAACGATAATAAAATCAAAAGTGAAAGTCGAATAAACCTCTTTCTCTTCTGTTTCTGCCACCATGACTGCCACCTAGTGGCGAGGACTTGCATTACGATGAGCGTCTGGTCATTTTAACACTTCGCTCCCTAAGGCCCAACTATTCGAGTTGTTTATAGACCATTAAAACAAACAAAGAAAGACAATAAAAATGAAGCCCGGGCGTTAATGGTAGATGACACAGCGAGTCATTGCTACGAGAGGAATGATGTGCCGACGCCATTTGCCACGCCCCTCAAAAGCGACGTCGCGACACTCGACAGGTCAATCAATCGTCGCACCAAAGACGGCAAGAGTGGGAAGAATGTCTCTCGGAGAACGTTTCGACACCCATCACAAATAAGCACGTCAAAATGTGTCTCTGTCCCATCTTATTATTTTCTTTTTGATTTTTAATTTGTTTTTGTTTTTTACTTGCTTATTAGCATTCATTTGGGGCGTGCCACACGAATGATTGACAGTTTGAAAAATATAATTTTAGTCGCGTCTAAAAATCTCTGAACGGTTTTGTCCGTTTTTCGCGCTTAGTTTAAAATAGCATTTCAATCGCTAGACGCAGTGATTGAATAGACGCATCTTTAGTTTGATGTGTCCAAGCATCTATAAAAGAAACTCTGTCTGTCAGTCTTTCACGGATAAGTTTCGAAATAACATTTTCATCGCTAAACGCGCAGATTGGATGGACACATCTTCAGAATATGCGTTATTGTTCCAATTTACTTGTCTTTCCTCAAAAAGCAAGATAGACACAGGGTCGGTTTTTAATGTACAGTAAACCAGGTCCCCCCAAAAAATAGGCACTCTGGATTTAAGCAAAACTTTTAATTGCCTCAGTCTAGAAAGATATCTCGTTCACTGACCGAGGACAGAATAGACTAAGTATACTATCAGAACAGATACTACATTTTGTTCCTAGCCAAGAAATATTCGTTCTTTTTTTACTATGAAAAGAGAATTAATTCTTTACCGTTAAATTTCATTGAAAGAAAAATCTTCTCCTCTGAGAAGAATAAGGGCATCCGTTGACTTTGTTGAGAAGTTCTTTGGCTTGAGCCTTGGGGGTAAACTAGTTGACACTTGCAAGTTGTATGAGGAGTATTTATTTACTCCTCTCCAGGAGTTAGGCACAAGGCCAGTTTTATCTTACTTCCACAAGTAAGATGTGACCCAAGGTCGGGTCGGAAAAGTCGGGTTTGAAAAGCCAGCGCACAAGAGGTGAGCACTCTGGCCATTAAAAATTGTCTGGGCAGCCCCGTTGGCACTCCCCGGTAGGGGCGGCTCAGGCAGTTAGCAATAAACTTACTCCCCCCCCCCCCCCCCAAAGACAGACCCATAGACCGGCGTAAATCAAGGTCAAGACAATACCAGTCTATGGGGTGCAGTATCCATCGGAACAGATACTACACTTTGATCTTAGCCAAAAGGCGTTATTTAACCCCTACCCACAATAGGAATATGTGACACAAGGTCGGAAAGTGGGATTTGAAAAGCCAACGCTCGAGAAGGCGAGCACTCTGGCGATTCAAAATTGCCTGGGCAGCCCCGTCGGCATTCCCCGACAGGGGCGCCTCAGGCAGCAAGCAATTAACTTACTCCTCCCCAAAGAGGGGAGGCAAAGCCTGGGAGGGTGGACCTCCTAGAACTGCACAGGACAAACCCATAGACCGGCGGAAACAAGCCCCGAAGGCCAAGACGATACCAGTCTATGGGGTGCAGTATCCATCGGAACAGATACTACACTTTGATCTTAACCAAAAGGCCAAGAATGGGGAGTAGCGAAGATCCGCGTTCAGAGCTTTCTTCATAGTCGCCACTCCGACGTGTATCTCTCTCGCCAAAGTCCGCATTGCCTTGTCTGGATTTTGGCGCACCTGTTTGCAACTTGCAGCATCTCTACGAATTTTGTTGTACAGACACAGTCAGACCTTCTGTTACGATACGTCCAGCTCACATCTCACGGTCTTCGGGCTATTAAACACTGAGCTAAACACTGAGCGACTTCCGGCTTTTTAATCCGGTGCGAATCATTATGATACAGGTCACACTATTCAAATATTATGGTGCCTTCCAGTCGTGCACGGTCTCAAGATACAGAAACACACATCCATTACACTTGGCCGCTATTAAATACTTCAACTTGTTCTGGAATAAAGGAATAGAAAATATCAAATTTATCCGGAACACTTTGTAATTCTTTTTTAATCTCTCTCTCTCTCTCTCTCTCTCTCTCTCTCTCTCTCTCCCTCTCTCTCTCCCGCTCTCTCTCTCCCGCTCTCTCTCTCCCGCTCTCTCTCTCTCGCTCTCTCTGAATTGCGCGAGCCTTATTGAGTAATGTGCTATATCGTCTGACTTTCGTAATAAAGATGTAAGCTGCGCGACTAGTACACAATGTACATATCCGACCGTAACACGCGCTTCCAACGCATTTTGACAAGGAGGTAATGCCTCAAAATATTAGATACGCCTACTTTTGAAAAATAATTTTTTTTTTTAAATAAATTATCTTTTAAAATATCTTTTAAAAAATGTTTAGCATTTATATAAACTACAGGGATCCGTGTCCCGGCGTTACCCGAGAAAAGTACTTTCGATTTGAATCAAAAAATTAAAAATACTCGAACCCCTCTACATAAAAACTAAACATACCACAATTAATAATGTCAATTATGAAACTAGTCGCAACATTTTAAAGTGTCTAGCATAATAATTAACATTACCAAATTCTTAGCCATTAGGTAGTTATGCGTTTGAATTGTATGCACTTTCTTTAACGGCATCAATTTCTTAACGGTTTAAACAGTCAAACTTTTAAATCTCTCATATGTGTAGAGCGCCATCACGCTCTCATGTACATTTCAACTTTACAGACGCCTTTTCAAGTTATAAACTACTTGCCGTTATAATTCAAAAATGAGCACAACAGTAAAGTCATAATTTGTAAAGACACTAAAACTAATACCGCCTGAAGATGATTTAACGATTCAAATCGAAAGTACTTGCAAAAAAGAAAAAAGAATGGAACAAGAAACCCATGGATCATATTTACATCAATTTGACCGAAACATTAGATGGACAATTCGGAAAATTGAAAAAATAAAAAAAGTCGCATCAAACAAAACCACTCCGTGTTATTTAATAATGTTTGCCTATATATATATATATATATATATATATATATATATATATATATATATATATATATATATATAACAAAACTTGTTAAATGAGTTATAGCCTTGAAAGTGCGTGCAGATCTAACGCTATTATAATAAAAGTTTTCTTTCTTATGGATTTGTGAGTAGGAAATATAGTTCATGTGACCTTTTCTATTTGGCAAAATTATCGATGAGTTCGAATCGAAGAAAACGTAGTTTCATAAAACGTAGTTTCATAAAACGTAGTTTCATAAAACTGCTTTTTTATGTCACCGCCTTTGCTTTCATAAAATATGTCGGATTCAGTTTTGTTTATTCGTTTTATGGCATATCACCCCTTTTAAGTTCATTTAATGCTTCAGACACAATGCCTACTCTAAAACGGTTCATTGATTGATTCAGTATTTACGTTCTTAATAAATAAAAAAATCGAACAAAGAATTAAGGCATCTTCAGCTTCATTCACCTAAGAATCGATTTACCCACCTTCCAAAGAAAGTTTGTTTATTCATTCGCTCTAAGAAATCAATCGTTTGAGGCTATAAACATGTAAGTAACTTAATAATACGACTTTAAAGTCATGGACTCTCTAATAAAGGACAATGGATATTGATTTGTATATACCTTATGTTTAAAATACGTATTCTAATATAAAAGTTGCCTCAGTCTAGAATGATTTCTTCACTGACCGATGGCAGAACAGATGATTTGTAGTATCAGAACAGATATTACACTTTGATCCCAGCTAAAGGCAAACACATCGTACACCCCATTAAAGAAAGTAAGAATTATCTGATACAAACTGTCCCAAACTTTCGAGTTTTCAGTTATTTCTCCTGGACAACATCGGGTTTATTTGCTACTGGAGTATTTCGCTTTTATTGCAAATACAAATTTAGCTGCTATTAAATAGTCATTTATTGATTTTACTAAAGCGTTTGATAGCATCGAGTTTGCATCTCTTTGAAACCTTTGGAAGAAACAAATCTTTATAAACAGTATATACACATCTTGAAAATGGCCTATGCTAATTCTACTGCTGCGATTAAAACTGATATAGGCACATCACGCCCAATCCGAATCGTCAATGGTGTAAAGCAGGGAGGGTCACCTTTTCAGAGTGAGGGCCAGATGAGCCTTTTGGAAGGAGATCGCGGGCCGGAGTGAAAAACGAAATCTCAGAATTACTATATTTTGTTTACATGAATAAATAGTACAAAAATTGCATTGAACACGCTACAAATCCGATATTTTTTCTCAAGAGACTTCTGTATGTGATGTTATAAAAGGCGCCAACGAAGAGCCATTTTGGAATAATAAAAAAATAATGACGGGGGAAGTAGCAAGTTGATCCAGCATTCGTTTTGGCATACCTAACATAGGTTCTATGTTTCATGCCCTTTCCTCGTCTCACGTTTCCTCTTTGCCTCTCTCTTTCTCTTTTTCTATTTTTATCTCTTAATAGTTAAAGAAAAATGAAATATACATGCATCATCGCTCGCTGATATTCATACATTTTTATCCCACTGTAAATCTTAATTGAAACCTACTTTTACGTTTATGTCGCAAAATGATATGAGTTTTACTGGGAGATCCGCGGGTCGGATTGCAATAATAAAGCATAGCAGGGTGGCGGGCCGGACGCTAAGCCTTCACGGGTCGGATGTGGCCCGCGGGCCGGAGGTTGCCCGCCCCTGGTGTAAAGCAAGGTGATGTCCTTTCAGCGATTCTATCCTGCGTCATTATAACATCAGTTATTTGGAAAACAGAACAACAATGTAGCTCTGGTTTTTCAATTTGTGTCCATCTTTTGTCTAATCTGATGACAGCTGCAATCAGTAACTCCAGCCCTGATTTGCAGTTATTCCTGGATAATCTTGTGAAGTATTCGAAAGAAGTTGGTTTTTCTATTTACACGGTCAAGACTAAATGCATGACCGCTGCTGTCTAATTGGCGTATGACACCAGCAAACGATATATGAGTTTTAAGTATGATTTGAATGAAATAAACATTATAACAATAATAATTGTTCAGAGTTTGGTGACAGATTTTTCTACTATTATTTTCTATATAGTATAAATATTCCCGAGTAATGCCGGGTCGGGTGAGTTAGTTTTCTATACAGATAGCACTACCAAATTATACACTGTTCACTCATTAATTAATTGCAGTGTCCTGCCTCTGAAGCGCGGACCGAAATTAAACAAACCTGTCTAATTGGCTGATGACAACTTCCCACGTGTCTGCGTTTTGGAATGACTTGTTTTCCAAGTCTGTATATTTCACCACACATCATATAATTCTTGCTACATAAAATATATGGTGCCTTGCGTTAGAATTCCAATATATAAAATTAATATACGCAGTGTGTACTGTCAGTAAAACTAGAGCATATGTTAACTGGTTTGTCGATTTTTATTTTTATTTATATCACATATCCAGTTAAACTTTAAATACATCTATTTTTACACTGATAAAAAAACAAACTCCTCTTAACATCAACATCAACATCAACGACCAACAAATTGAACAAGTTGTAGAGTTTGTTTACGCTGGACACAAACTATCTTCATCTAACGACGAGCAAACAGCTGTAAATCATAGAATCGGCTTAGGTTGAGCCGCCCCCACAACAAGAATCAAAACCGCGTTAACTTCGAAACGCATACCATACAAAATTAAAGCGAAACTCTATAACGCATAGGTCCTTCCTGTAGTCTTATACGGATTTGAATGTGTCAACTGAGTTTAAAAATTACGTCAGAAAGTAGAAACTTTTCAAAGCTACACGATGCACTTCATTACTGATAATAAACTATCTGGTGACATCAGTATCACAGAGTTGCAAAAACTCACTGACATCCCATCGATATCCTGTCATCAAATGTAAAGTCATGAGATTGTTTGGTCACGTCAAGCGTCCCAGTGTAGGTCTCTGCAAACTATGCGTTTAAGGCATGATACAAGGAAGCCGGTCGAAAGGTAGACAAAATAAAAGATGGATAGACAACGTTTGTGAATGGACGAACATGAACATAAACCAAGCGAACACCTTGGCCCAAGATAGTAAGGACTGGGGGACACTCAGCTATGTTAGTTCATATTTTGCAGCTAGTAGAGAAAACGTTTAATAATAAATGTTGTAATCTGCAGGAGGGCAGCCATGTGGTAATGTGTTCCACAGGTGGGAAGTCTACGTAAAGAAGCTCTGTCTATGTAAATTTCGCCTGGCGCTATGTCCATGGAAGAAAAAAAATTAAAGTCTTTTTCCGACGAATTCTTGCAGTGAATGCCTTATAAGGAAAAAAACATAGATTGGATCTCAATCGAGAACCTTCCATGAAAATAACGATAGAGTAGAGAGAGACTATCAATGATGTCTGTTCTGTGAGAAAAGGGCTGTAGGGAAGAGAAGAGATCCCGCCCCCACTAGATTTTGAAGGAGGGACGGACTATATTAAAAGGAACCCAAGAGAATTGAGACCCTATTTATTTATTTAGAGCGAATTCATCAAGAAATAAAAAAAGGAATGTACATTCTTATTATGGAAGCTGTAAGAGTTCATGCCTTTTTTTAGTTTACTTTAAGGTCACCACTTATCAAGGCCACGAGCGAATTGAGGATAAGGGTTAATGAGATGGAGAGCCTGTCAGTCGAACGATGAGGAACAATGATTATTAAGGGTTAGTTTATGACAAGTATTTGAAGACGACTATGATGACATCAGTATCGCAGAGTTGTGAAAACTCACTGGCATCCCATCAATATCCTCTGTCATCAAATGTAAAGTCTTTAGATTATTTGACCGCATTAAACGTTCCAGTGTAGGGCTATGCGAAATATGTGTTGAAGGCATAATACAAGGAAGACGGTCGAAAGGTAGACAAAAGAAAAGATGGATAGACAACATTTGTTAATGGACAAACATGAACATAAACCAAGCGAACACCTTGGCTCAAGATCTTAAGGGTTTGGGAGACATTCAGCCATGTTTAGTGCGTATTTTGAAACTTGGGAAGGAAACGTTTAATACATAAAAGTAGTCATAAGAATGAAATAATTTCTATCAAAATTCATATCGAGATTATATCAACTTGTCATGAACCGTCCTCATAAGAATATAAATCTTGTCTATTCCATTCATCATTTTCAATCCTCTCATAATATTCTTCCTAATTAAACTGACAATTCATCTCATTAACCCTTATCCTCGAGTGTTTTTGGTCTTGATAAGTGATGACTACTTAGTAAAAAAAATCTTTATGAAGAAAATGTTATGAAGATCAGAGCAGTTGTTAATAGCTGAACTAAACAAAAAAAATTTAAAAAACATGCCTTTGGCTTGGATCAAAGTGTAGTATATGTTCTGATACTATACTTAATCTGTTCTGTACTCGGTCAATGAAGGAGAAATCTTACGAGACTGAGGTCATTTCTATTTTTGTATCAATCCAGAGTGCCCCTTTTGGGGAAGCTGGATTT
>OY744538.1:71107681-71182681 GCA_963556195.1 Sepiola atlantica
TGCCCTGGGCAACGAAAGAGGAATGGTGGGGAAACAACAGCTTTCGCAAAAGGCAAAATGAGAAAGTAGCGGTGAAATGGGGCGACCAGGGAAGAGAAAAATAGAAAGATAAAGAGACGGCTATAGAGAGGGGGAGAGAAATAGAAGTTTGAATATAAAGATGTAACACACACGATTTTTCTTCTATTTTATGTTTTTATTACCCCGAGCAACACCGGGTAGCCCTAATACTGGTTCATTATTTGGTTCAGGTCTCCTTTGGTTTCTCGCTGTTGATGTTGTAATGATAAAATTTAGTTTTTCGAGCACTCCACGTAAGTCCTTTTCGAAAATCTAACGCCGCCAGTATTGATGTAAAGGTGATGTTGCATCCGATATAAATCAAACTTCTCATCGCCAATGTTGTGGCCTTAAAGGGCCGAACAAAATAAGACAATCAGGGGGTAGAGTTAGCAAAAGTAGGTATCTACAGAAAGTACAGAAGTAACGTTATGATCAATCCAGAGACTGCCTCTGGCTTGGTTACAGCAACTGTCTGTTACCACCATTATCACTATTCATAGTGTCGGGAAGGGTCCATGTTGTGACGCAATAGGGTTGATCACCATAACATATATAATAAGTTCATCAGTTTCTTTATTTTGGTCTAAACATCATTTTTTTTTTTTCAGAATCAATTTACATTAAATATTTAAAAAACGATAATTTTTAACATTAGCGGATGAAATAGACTATTATTGACCGTTTTATGGAGTGGTCATCGTTCAACCACGTTACTCTTTCTCTTTTTAAAGTAATGCCTAGGGAAGTGCGTCTCAGGTTGACCTTTTAGGGTTTGTCTGTGTACACATACGAATAACAGAACTGGTTGACTTCAGTTTGCAAAGCATTAGATTGGTTCGACGAGTTGGATGGTCGGTCCAGTAAAACGTTGTGGGGAGCTTTTCGACATACTGAGACACAGTGGATACTGTCTGGCCATTACACTATTTCCTTTCTCTTTGTTTTTTGCTGGGGATGGAGCATCCTATCGGATGCCAAACATTTATCCGCTATTTTAGATTCCAACCGAGAGATCTTTTAAAGGTTATAACCGTCTCTTTATGCGCAATTGTTTGGATCCGGCTTGAGAGGCGGCCAATTGAAGAATTGGATAGGAACGTTTTTGGTGTTCGACGCTCGAACCGGAAATGGCTGAAGTATGCCAAAGACTTAGCTGCCGATCGACAGGGGTGGACAGCTAAACTCCCACCCCGGGGCGGGGGGGGGGAGCGTTACAGTTACAGCTTTCGGTTACAGTCACAAAAAAGTCTCGTTTCCTCGGGTATATTCGCCGGGGAGCTTTTATAGTCTTTTTTTATGAACCCAATGAATGCTATGAATACATAATGGATCTCATGATTCCTTGAATTATTGAAATCTTCCTACGATTTCAGTCTCTTTTCATGTTGTACATCAAACCTTGGTATTTAGTTCTCTTCTCATCACACCTTGGTATTTACTTCTCTTCTCATCAAACCTTGGTATTTAGTTGTCTTCTCATCACACCTTGGTATTTAGTTCTCTTCTCATCACACCTTGTTATTTACTTCTCTTCTAATCACACCTTGTTATTTACTTCTCTTCTAATCACACCTTGGTATTTACTTATATTCTCATCACACCTTGGTATTTACTTTTCTTCTCATCACACCTTGATATTTACTTATATTCTCATCACACCTTGGTATTTACTTCTCTTCTAATCACACCTTGGTATTTACTTATATTCTCATCACACCTTGGTATTTACTTTTCTTCTCATCACACCTTGATATTTACGTCTCTTCTCATCACACCTTGGTATTTACTTCTCTTCTCATTCTAAGCTCTGTTTGGACCGGAATACTTTGGAGACATTGCCTTAAATTAGAGTTGCTACATTTTTCATCTTGTCCCATATCAGTATGTCATTTTTAACATTAGCTGTCAGCAACCCAAATTCTCTTTTCAAAAGACATCTTATTGAGGATTATTCAATTTGTAGTTTTAAAATTACATTGAAATTTAAAGGTAGATTATGGATTTCATAGAAAACATATCTTATTATATATTTACTGATTAAGTTTTAAATTTGAATGTATCGTCTTTTCCTGTTTTATACTAAAGTCACAAGAAACAAAACCGCCTTAATTTTTAAACACATACCACACAAAATTAAAGCGAAAATATATAACTACATGTAATATTGCATCCGTTTCCTTCAACTTTAAACCATCCCTCAATGTTTTAACCTGATCCGCTTTGATTTGAGCTCTACATGCATCAACTTTTCTCATCGTTTCTAATTTGCTGTATAATGAAGGATGTTGATCTCAATTCATGGATGCTGTCTATATGATAAGAGGGAAGAGAGACAGATGAGCTGGCCAGGATAGACAACAAATGGGAGTGGGCATGAAATTGATACACTGAATGCTAGAACCCAAAGATTAATCTGAATGAATCAGGGATAGGTCTGCTAATTTGTCACACATTAGGTTTTTAAAGAGCAATAAAAATCCTAAACCTAGATATATATATATAGATAGATAGATAGATAGAGATAGAGAGAGAGAGAGAGAGAGAGAGAGAGAGAGAGAGAGAGAGAGAGAGAGAGAGATAGGTCGTTCATTTAAAAGCATTGGGGGATCAGAATTATTAAAATTGAAAATAGAAGCCTTTATCAATGCAAGATTTTTTTTACTTTAATCTTATTAATTTCGGAATAATATTCCATCATCGGAGTTGACCAGTATAGTGTCATTTTTTTTAAATAAAAATAAATATAAACATAATTAAACAGAAAAAGAAAAAGAAACATATATATATATATATATTTAAATGAATAAATGCGTCTAATTTTTTAACCAGCGGTAAAGTCAAAATGCCCTATTTCAATTAGAATTTGAGTTTAAATTTTCATTCTTTTAGAGAGACTGACTTGATTTTTATGAGTCACAAGTGAAAAGGCAAATTTATTTCTTCTTTCTTTACCGTTCTTTACTGTCACATTTAAAAGATAAATGAACCTGTTTAATTGTTCGTGTTTAGAAGGGCTACACGGCGTTGCGCGGGAGAGTAGTAAGTAATTTACTTTTATCAATAACAATTGATTTCCTACTTACTGTAAAAATCGAAACAACTAATCGAAGTAAAACTTACAAAAATAACAAATACGCGAGTTGAGTCTTACTTAAAGAATAAATACGAGAGTAAAGTTTAAAAAAAGGCACGAGATAAATGTTACTTCAAAAAATAAACTAATCCACTCACTCTCTCTCTCTCTCTCTCTCTCTATCTCTCTCTCTCTCTCTCTCTCTCTCTCTCTCTCTATTTCTCTATCTCTCTCCTGAATCTGTAAATTAAAGATTACTTAAAGAATAAATACGAGAGTAAGTTTTTAAAAAAGGCACGAAATAAATGTTACTTCAAAAAATAAACTAATCCACTCACTCTCTCTCTCTCTCTCTCTCTCTCTCTCTATCTCTCTCTCTCTCTCTCTCTCTCTCTCTCTCTCTCTATTTCTCTATCTCTCTCCTGAATCTGTAAATTAAAGATTACTTAAAGAATAAATACGAGAGTAAAGTTTTTAAAAAGGCACGAGATAAATGTTACTTCAAAAAATAAACTAATCCACTCACTCTCTCTCTCTCTCTCTCTCTCTCTATATATATATATATATATATATATATATATATATATATATATATATATATATATATATTTCTCTATTTCTCTATCTCTCTCCTGAATCTGTAAATTAAAGATTGCTTAAAGAATAAATACGAGAGTAAGTTTTAAAAAAGGCACGAAATAAATGTTACTTCAAAAAATAAACTAATCCACTCACTCTCTCTCTCTCTCTCTCTCTCTCTCTCTCTCTCTCTCTCTCTCTCTCTCTCTCTCTCTCTATTTCTCTATCTCTCTCCTGAATCTGTAAATTAAAGATTACTTAAAGAATAAATACGAGAGTAAGTTTTTAAAAAAGGCACGAAATAAATGTTACTTCAAAAAATAAACTAATCCACTCACTCTCTCTCTCTCTCTCTCTCTCTCTCTCTCTCTCTCTCTCTCTCTCTCTCTCTCTCTCTATTTCTCTATCTCTCTCCTGAATCTGTAAATTAAAGATTACTTAAAGAATAAATACGAGAGTAAGTTTTTAAAAAAGGCACGAAATAAATGTTACTTCAAAAAATAAACTAATCCACTCACTCTCTCTCTCTCTCTCTCTATCTCTCTCTCTCTCTCTATTTCTCTATCTCTCTCTTGAATCTGTAAATTAAAGATTACTTAAAAAATAAATGAGAGAGTAAAGTTTTTTTAAAAAGGCACGAAATAAATGTTACTTCAAAACATAAACTAATCCTCTCTCTATCTCTCTCTTTTTCTCTATCTCTCTCTCCTGAATCTGTAAATAAAGCAGATGTGTGTCCTTAAAGTAATTTTTATTTTAGCCACAAAAATATTAAAGACAATCGATTTTCGTGTCTATTAAAAGTGAAAGAAATTATTATCTTTATTTTCTTATATCAGTTATTAATAATCAAGTCCCCTTTACTTTTCTCATATAAATTATTTTTTCTTGTTGGTTTTGCGTGTTCTAGAAACCACGTATAGTCGAAGGTTACATCAGTCGAAAGGTTGTCAAAATAAGACACCAAATGAGAACAGTAGTCCGAATAATCCAAATTTTCAATCTTCATCTAAAAAGTTCCGGAACAGAACAATTGTTTGTTTTGTTCTGTTATTTGTTCGCATATTCTCATATAATGCATGAAAGGTGTTGTCTCGTTGTTTCTAATTAGACATCTAAAAGACACCTAGAAGACATCTGAAATAAGGTGTTGTCTCGTTGTTTCTAATTAGACATCTAAAAGACACCTAAAAGACATCTGAAATAAGGTGTTGTCTCGTTGCTTCTAATTAGACATCTAAAATACACCTAAAAGACATCTGAAAGAAGATGTTGTCTCGTTACTTCTAATTAGACATCTAAAATACACCTAAAAGACATCTGAAAAGAAGGTGTTTCTCGTTGCTTGTAATTAGACATCTAAAATACATCTATAAGACATCTGAAAGAAGGTGTTGTCTCGTTGCTTGTAATTAGACATCAAAAAGACATCTAAAAGACATTTAAAAGAATGTGTTGTCTCGTTGTTTGTAATTAGACATCTAAAAGACATCTAAAAGACATTTAAAAGAAGGTGTTGTCTCGTTGCTTGTAATTAGACATCTAAAAGACATCTAAAAGACATCTAAAAAACATTTAAAAGAAGGTGGGACCTTGTTGCTTGTAATTAAACATCTAAAAGACATCTAAAAGACAGTTCAAAGAAGGTGTTTCTCGTTGCTTGTAATTAGACATCTAAAAGACATCTAAAAGACATCTGAAAGAAGGTGTTGTCTCGTTGCTTGCAATTAGACATCTAAAAGACATCTGAAAGGCATCTAAAGGAAGGTGTTGTTTCGCTGTTTTTTATTAGACATCTCAAAAACATATAAAAGACATATAAAAGAGGGTGTTGTCTATTTGCTTGTAGTTAGACATTTGAAAGTCATCTAAAAGACATTTTTAAGTCATGCAAAAGAAGATGTTGTCTCGTTGCTTACAATTAGACATCTATACTCTTCTTTTGTCGGTGACAGTTCATCATTCAAACTTCTCGGCCTACTGTTCACATACAACCTGAATTGGAAAAAATACATAGAAGAGACTGCCAAGTTTGCTTCAAAGAAAGTGGTATCCCTCTTCCGTGCTAGAAAGCTGCTCACCCATGCCTATATCTCTACAAAGTCACAATTCGCCCATGCATGGAGTATTGTTACTACATCTGGGCTGGTGCACCATCTACTAGTCTCTCCCTATTAGACAGGATCCAAAAAAGAGTTTCCAATCTAATATCTCCCGCACTGTCTACTAAGCTCCAACCCTGTCCCATCGCCGCGGTGTTGCATCCCTGTTCTTGTTTTACAAATTCTTTAATGGAATGTGCTCTGACAAATGCGTAGCACTTGTGTTCCCTCGACGTAAATACCCCCGACTAAACCGACAAGCAGAAAAATCCCACCCCTTCCCTGTAGAGGTCCCCAGATGGCGGAAAGCTTTCGACTCTAATTGTTTCCTCCCTCGAACTGCTAGACTTTGGAATTCCCTCCCTGTTTCCTGCTTTTCTGATTGTAATAACATGCAGAAATTTAAATGTAATGCGAACATACATATCGATGCTCAACTCCCTACTTAGGATGTCCCTGCAGGCCTGTTCCCTAATAGTAGTCCCTTACGTCCCAGTGGCAATATGCCTTGTTTGGAGGGAATAAGAATACGGAAAAAGTTGTTAAAAAATCGCTAGAGGGTCAATACGCGGAGTCACCTGATTGGTTCATAGATAACCAAAATAAGTTTCTTGGCCTTTGGCTAAGATCAAAGTGTAGTATCTGTTCCGATGGATACTGCACCCCATAGACTGGTATTGTCTTGGCCTTTGGGGCTTGATTACGCCGGTCTATCGGTCTGTCCTGTGCAGTTCTAGGAGGTCCACCCTCCCAGGCTTCGCCTCCCCTCTTTGGGGAGGAATAAGTTTATTGCTTACTGTCTGAGGCGCCCCTACCGGGGAATGCCGACGGGGCTGCCCAGGCAATTTTTAATGGCCAGAGTGCTCACCTCTCGGCTGGCTTTTCAAACCCCACTTTCCCGACCCGACCTTGGGTCACATCTTACTTGTGGGAGTAAAATAAAAACTGGCCTTGTGCCTAACTCCTGGAGAGGAGTAAATCAATACTCTGAATATAATAACACTCCACGCAAAAAAAAGAGTTACAAAACAGTCCGCTACAAAATAGTTCGCTACAAAATAGTTCGCTACAAAATAGTTCGTTAATGCGACACGTGTTGTATGGATTTACCAGTGTGAAATGTTTCCAGTTACAGCATTGCGTAAGGTTACTATAAAGTTGTGGCAAGATGAGCGGGCACTTGAGATCAGGAAAATTGTTTGCGTTTGTGTTCGCGTTACAACGGCGCCGTATTTTCCCGGATATCCATTCGACGTTGCGAATTGCATGCTCTGCGTTGCATGAATTAGAAGCTTCTTTGTTTCTCTACGCAGCATCTGCTTTTCCATCGTCAATTAACATTTAACAAGCAAAACAAATAGATAACAATAATGTTTAACATTCGCCGGACACTTTTATGAGGCGTTTTATGAGGTTCTTGTCATCCAAACACGTTAGACTTACTCTTTTAAAAGAAATGTCCAGGGAAAGGAGTATCAAGTTGACCTTTTAGGGTAAAAAGCCAACTGACATTTAGAACAATTCTAGTGCTGATTTCGATAGACATTGTTGTTATTTTTTGTTTTTGTTTCATCATCATCATCGTCATCATCACCACCACCACCACCACCACCTCTTTTGACCAAATGTATGTATTCATATTTAGGTCGAATATTGTAGACCGAATTTCAGCAGATATTTATTTAACTACTATATAAAATAGTTTGATTCTCAAAGTCGGACTCAAATCTGTCTGACAAATTGCTATTTGATTCGGACTAGCCAATTATTTCGTTGGTTTTCCCAACTACGTTATTGGTACGAATATAATTCATTTCAATTTTTTTTATATATAACAGTTCTTAAGTTGGTGTGAACATGGATGTGAAATACATGATTATCGTATCCCAAAGCAGTTTTTTTTTAGGGAACAAGTTTGTGAAGAAAAGAGATCATCTCTTAGATAGAAACTCATATGCAAATATTATCTAAAAACCTTTCTCGTAAAATGTGGGATCCTGAACAGAAATTAGGAACAAAGTATCTTAAATAAAGCAACATGGAGACGGGACATCAATACTGGTGTTCATGGATATGAAGTAATACGTATTGAACATTTTTAAAAACTTAAGAAAATCGTTAGGAAAGCGTTAGAGTTAGGAAAGCGTTAGAGTTAGGAAAGCGTTAGAGTTAGTAAAGCGTTAGGGTTAGTGAAGCGTTAGAGTTAGTAAAGCGTTAGAGCTAGTAAAGCGTTAGGGTTAGTAAAGCGTTAGAGTTAGTAAAGCGTTAGGGTTAGGAAAGCGTTAGAGTTAGTAAAGCGTTAGAGTTAGTAAAGCGTTAGAGTTAGTAAAGCGTTAGAGTTAGTAAAGCGTTAGGGTTAGTGAAGCGTTAGGGTTAGTAAAGCGTTAGGGTTAGTAAAGCGTTAGAGTTAGTAAAGCGTTAGAGTTAGTAAAGCGTTAGGGTTAGTAAAGCGTTAGGGTTAGTGAAGCGTTATGGTTAGTAAAGCGTTAGGGTTAGTAAAGCGTTAGAGTTAGTAAAGCGTTAGAGTTAGTAAAGCGTTAGGGTTAAGGAAGCGTTAGGGTTAGTAAAGCGTTAGAGTTAGTAAAGCGTTAGAGTTAGTAAAGCGTTAGAGTTAGTAAAGCGTTAGGGTTAGTGAAGCGTTAGGGTTAGTAAAGCGTTAGGGTTAGTAAAGCGTTAGGGTTAAGGAAGCGTTAGGGTTAGTAAAGCGTTAGAGTTAGGAAAGCGTTAGAGTTAGTAAAGCGTTAGAGTTAGTAAAGCGTTAGAGTTAGTAAAGCGTTAGGGTTAGTGAAGCGTTAGAGTTAGTAAAGCGTTAGAGTTAGTAAAGCGTTAGGGTTAGTAAAGCGTTACAGTTAGTAAAGCGTTAGGGTTAGTAAAGCGTTAGAGTTAGTAAAGCGTTAGGGTTAGTAAAGCGTTAGAGTTAGGAAAGCGTTAGAGTTAGTAAAGCGTTAGACTTAGTAAAGTGTTAGAGTTAGTAAAGCGTTAGGGTTAGTAAAGCGTTAGGGTTAGTAAAGCGTTAGAGTTAGTAAAGCGTTAGAGTTAGTAAAGCGTTAGGGTTAGTGAAGCGTTAGAGTTAGTAAAGCGTTAGGGTTAGTAAAGCGTTAGAGTTAGTAAAGCGTTAGAGTTAGTAAAGCGTTAGGGTTAAGGAAGCGTTAGGGTTAGTAAAGCGTTAGGGTTAGTAAAGCGTTAGAGTTAGGAAAGCGTTAGAGTTGGTAAAGCGTTAGGGTTAAGGAAGCGTTAGGGTTAGTAAAGCGTTAGGGTTAGTAAAGCGTTAGAGTTAGGAAAGCGTTAGAGTTAGTAAAGCGTTAGAGTTAGTAAAGCGTTAGAGTTAGTAAAGCGTTAGAGTTAGTAAAGCGTTAGGGTTAAGGAAGCGTTAGGGTTAGTAAAGCGTTAGGGTTAAGGAAGCGTTAGGGTTAGTAAAGCGTTAGGGTTAGTAAAGCGTTAGGGTTAGTAAAGCGTTAGAGTTAGTAAAGCGTTAGAGTTAGTAAAGCGTTAGGGTTAAGGAAGCGTTAGAGTTAGTAAAGCGTTAGGGTTAGTAAAGCGTTAGAGTTAGGAAAGCGTTAGAGTTGGTAAAGCGTTAGGGTTAAGGAAGCGTTAGGGTTAGTAAAGCGTTAGAGTCAGTAAAGCGTTAGGGTTAAGGAAGCGTCAGGCTACAAAATTTCAAATGAAGTGGTTGGAATTCCCCATGGTTGACTAAGATAAAGGATGCCGGAACAAAGCAGGTCATACAAGTCACACCGCAGTTATCTCCAAAACGAACTCGTGAATTATCTTCTTCAAAGGGTAGTAACCTACAATCTTTCTGATAAAAAATGTCCATCTATATCGGGTTTGAAACAGCATATGAGATTCCTCACAGACTTCTTTACTAACTCAACGTGTGAGAAATAAAGGAGAACTGTAATAGAATATTCGAATATCTATGTATCTCATATAGAGATCAAGTGTTAGCCCCACGTAGGGGCTCCTTGATTTCTGAGAACTTTGACTGAAGTAAAATGAAACAATGAGAGTGTTTGAATACTTACTAGACAGAATTCTCTAGGGTCTTCGGTCTCTCTGTACAACGGTTTATTAGGAGGACTTGGCATGAGGATAATTTGCCCAACAAGTACCCCTGACGAAATATTCAAAATAACATAGTATTCGAAGCACAAACAAGATACCCTTGGGATGCTTACACACCGGTGCATACGAGGAATTGTGCACCTTATCCATGTGATGCTACTACACATAATAACACTGTTGGATTCTCCACCAGACCAGATAGATTCTTGTCCATGAATCCAACAAAACCAAGACACGAGAAAAATAAACTATAGCATAGGTAATTGGTCTATTGGCGAGAAGAAAAAAATGTTATTCTTCACTGCTTTACTAACTCGAGGTTTGAGAAGTAGAGAATAACCTTAAATAAACACTCGGGTATCTATGTATCTAATAAAGAAATTATTTTGGGGTTTTATTGAATTAATACGCACCTAGCGATTGTATTTTGGAAACCATTTGTTATTTTGCGTATTTGTATATGCCTATTACAGAAAGAAGTATCAATTCGGATAGAATATGTAATCGTTGAAATCGTTTGTAATTTTTTTTTATATAAATAACACAGACTAGGCAGAAGGAATGGTCACAAGAAAAATAAACTATAGCATAGTTAATTGGTCTATTAGCGAGAAGAAAAAAATATTGTTCACTGCTTTACTAACTCGAGGTTTGAGAAGTAAAGAAGAACCTCGAATATATATATGTATCTCATAAAGAAATCAAGTGTTAGCTCCACGAAGTAAAATGAAAAAACAAAGGAAAAGGTCATATTCTTGTAAAGTGCGTGGTTCTTCTTTTACTCATAAATAAAAATGGAGCCCAATAAAAAAAACTTGCATAGGGCAACATGTCTGCAATTACTGTGCCATAGAGTGTAAGAATCTGGCGGACTTGACAAGCCATATTTGATATTCTTACGCGAAAGTTTAATGAACAAGCGATAGCAATAGTCGATATCATGTTTGCTACCACAATATATATATATATATATATATATATATATATATATATATATATGCTGAAGAGTCCAGATTAAAAAGGACGAAACGTATATCTACATAAATAATTAACAATAACAAATATTTATATCTGTCGCTTCTCAAAAAAGTAGAGCACTGTAATGGTAGTATTAACACAGCATGACGTCGTTTGCTTTATAATGTATCGTTCCTTCCCTTAAAAAGAAGTAGAATGTCTTGACGTTAAGCCGCCAATAAAAGTGTTAAAATTATCATTGTGTATCAGTTATTTAAAATTGGCCGAGCGGTTAAAGACGTTGGATTTGAGTTGAAAAATACTTGTAGTCCAGGGTTTCGAATCGCATGACCGGTAGTGAATAGTCATATCTCTATGCTGAATAGTCCATATTACATACGTACATAGATAATAAACAATAACAAATATTTATATTTGTCGCTCCTCGAAAAAGTAGAGCACTGTAATGGTAGTATTAACTTGCTTTATAATGCATCGTTCCTTCCCTTAAAAAGACGTTATAAACAATAACAAATATTTATTTATATATATATATATGTGTGTGTGTGTGTGTGTGTGTGTGTGTGTGTGTGTGTGTGTGTGTGTGTGTGTGTGTGTATAAGGTATAAAACTAAATGCTTTAGAAGTGTGAACCTATCGTGAAATTATTTAAGTTCAATATACGGGATAGTGCAATAATATAGATAAATAAAAAAAAAGAGAAATATGGCAAATCTATTTCATTATCAGTGTTTCAATGCAAGGTGTATTCAATAAAATTATGTCTGTTTTTTCTATCCTTAAGCCAGGCTTTTCAAAGATCGAAATCTTATCATAAGAGGAATTACATAGATAGATTAGTTGGCAGGAAGTAGCCAAAATTTTAAATTTGAAACATGGATATCAGTATGTGAGAAAAGTTGTTAAAATGGAGAGTATATCCAGATAGAAAAATAGTCCAGTGAAAAAATGTTGAATGGGGAAAGGTTGAAAATGGAAAAGCAAAGATTCGCCGTTAAAAGTCCATGGAAACAGCGTCAAAAGTGGTCAAAATATTGTGAATCCAGGCGGAAGTAATACAATAGGATATGTGGGTATGTCGTAAAGAACTGGTTAGGATGTATGTTGGAGATTTGAGGCCATTTTAAACACTCCCATGGATCCGACTGAAGAAAATTCTAAGGAAATAAGTTCAAAATATTGCAGAGATTTCGAGTAGAAATCGAGAGGAAGACAGGTTCGCTAGGTTGTTAAATGTTTATCCGAAGGCTTCTAGAGACTGAAAGAGATTGTAAAGTAAAATTCGAGGCCGGTGAGGATTTAAAGATGAGGGGAAGTGAAATGAGGGGGTTAAGCGAGAGATAATTCGGCTGACGCTTAGTTTTAAGTGGGTGGGGATTGTTTATATACAGCTCATCGTTATTAAATAAAAATAGATTTTCATGACTGCTGCTTGAATTTGCTATACATATAGGGTGTCAGAGAAGGATTGGGGGTTGGGACAGCATAAAACTGATATAGTAGATTGGCCAATATTAAGTGAACAGATCGAGAAAGAAATTATTCGTATTGAAAGGAATGAACCTAGGGTTTTAGGTATTATAGGGTGGAAGGTTGGAACGCGTTAGACTTGCAAATCTAAATGGGTAATCTGTTGAAGCATTATGATTAAAATAAAATTATAAATTCAGAAGGGTTCATATTTGGATAAGGTCTCAATTTGTTAGAGATTTGGAAGGTTACGTGTTTAGAAATTAACTATTCATTTTTTATTTTTTTGTATTTCAAGGTTTAAGAATTTTGTAGATTTCATAGTTAATTAAAGATTGGAGACGTAAATGGAAAGTGGTTTATATGTACAGGCGACATCACTGAAACACTATTTATCAGCTCCAGGGGCATCAGGGTTTCATGTGCTAGGTTGTATTCGAGTATATGGAATTTAAACAGATAGAAGCTGAGTTAGAGGGGCTAATTATAATATTTTAAGGTATTACTAATGTTATAAGCGGGGGTGGTGTTTATGTACTTTAGTCGTGGGAATCAATATACACGGTTATTGGGTGAGGTTAGATTGATTGTGCAAGGGAAATATAGCATAGAATACTTTGAGTACAGATTGATTTAAGAGGGGCAAATAGGCTGTTATAGACAAAAACCAGGAAATGTGGATAAAAGGTAAAAACTAAAGAATAGATTGTGAGTGGTAAGCATAGCATCAACAGGTTCAATGGATTGTATTTAAATGGAGATTAAAAGGTGATGGATAAGTATTAAGATGAGGTTTACTAATAGTTAAAAAATAGCTTTAAGATTTTGGGTTCATGGAGGAGAAGTGAATTATGAAATAAGAGTGTAGTAAAATCTAGTATTAGTTCTCAATATGCTTTAAATGATTATCCTTATTATGGCCTTTCCTTCTGCCTAGCGAGTGAATTATGGCAATTTTCAGTCTGTGTTCTTTATATAAAAAAGAATTCCAATCGATTTCAACAATTACATATTCTATCCGAATTTAAAAAATTTGTGTAATAGAGACTTACAAATACGCAAAATAACAAATGGTTTCCAGAATAGAATCGCTAGGTGCGTATTCATTCGATAAAACCCCAAAATACTTCATTTGTTCACATTTGACAAATACAAAATAGCTAATGGAAAACATAAATGTATGTAAAATTATAGGTGTTATTATAATTTAAATTTTAATATTTAGAACGGACCATCTTCTCTTTATCAAAAATGTATCATATATAAAAAAATAATAATGAATATGAATATGAAACCGTTACGTTAAACTGTACATTTTTCAACTTTGTGCAGCGTTCATTCTTTGCGTCACCGTGCGAGTCAGTTCATGCGAAATCTGTCTACTACAAAATAGCAAAATAAACTGTTGTCTTTTTTTAAATGAAAGAATACGCGTTCATATCGTCGTGATTCAAAGTTAACAGCAAATGATTTCTTTACCTAACAAAGTTTTATACAAAAACATAAATTATGCACGGAGACAGCCGAATCGATAAGAGCGGGTGGTTTATCAGGCCCATAAATTTGTTTCAGTCTGTAAAATAATAAGTATATATATATATATATATATATATATATATATATATATATATATATATATATATTCACAGACAGCTGTAAAACGGCAAATGGCTTTAACGAATTCGTTTTTATTTAATTAGTCTAAATCTTAAAATTACCAATAAAAATTATTATTTAAATGCTTAAAACTTTTCAAATACATTCTTCACTGAGATTATTTTTGCTTAATTTTATTTTTGTTTTATGAAACGAAGAAAAAAATTTTTTGATGCATTTTATTTCTTTACGTTCTAATATATTTCAGGTTTTATTAAACTAATCGATAATTGGCCTTAGTAACAAAAGAAGGAATCGAAAGAAGATTTCAATGGTGTGTTAACCGTTATTGAAACTTATTTAAATGTTGTAAATGTTAACCGTTATTGAAACTTATTTAAATGTTGTAAATGTTAACCGTTATTGATACTTATTTAAATGTTGTAAATGTTAACCGTTATTGAAACTTATTTAAATGTTGTAAATGTTAACCGTTATTGAAACTTATTTAAATGTTGTAAATGTTAACCGTTATTGAAACTTATTTAAATGTTGTAAATGTTAACCGTTATTGAAACTTATTTAAATGTTGTAAATGTTAACCGTTATTGAAACTTATTTAAATGTTGTAAATGTTAACCGTTATTGATACTTATTTAAATGTTGTAAATGTTAACCGTTATTGATACTTATTTAAATGTTGTAAATGTTAACCGTTATTGATACTTATTTAAATGTTGTAAATGTTAACCGTTATTGATACTTATTTAAATGTTGTAAATGTTAACCGTTATTGATACTTATTTAAATGTTGTAAATGTTAACCGTTATTGAAACTTATTTAAATGTTGTAAATGTTAACCGTTATTGATACTTATTTAAATGTTGTAAATGTTAACCGTTATTGATACTTATTTAAATGTTGTAAATGTTAACCGTTATTGATACTTATTTAAATGTTGTAAATGTTAACCGTTATTGAAACTTATTTAAATGTTGTAAATGTTAACCGTTATTGAAACTTATTTAAATGTTGTAAATGTTAACCGTTATTGATACTTATTTAAATGTTGTAAATGTTAACCGTTATTGATACTTATTTAAATGTTGTAAATGTTAACCGTTATTGATACTTATTTAAATGTTGTAAATGTTAACCGTTATTGAAACTTATTTAAATGTTGTAAATGTTAACCGTTATTGAAACTTATTTAAATGTTGTAAATGTTAACCGTTATTGATACTTATTTAAATGTTGTAAATGTTAACCGTTATTGATACTTATTTAAATGTTGTAAATGTTAACCGTTATTGATACTTATTTAAATGTTGTAAATGTTAACCGTTATTGAAACTTATTTAAATGTTGTAAATGTTAACCGTTATTGAAACTTATTTAAATGTTGTAAATGTTAACCGTTATTGATACTTATTTAAATGTTGTAAATGTTAACCGTTATTGATACTTATTTAAATGTTGTAAATGTTAACCGTTATTGATACTTATTTAAATGTTGTAAATGTTAACCGTTATTGAAACTTATTTAAATGTTGTAAATGTTAACCGTTATTGAAACTTATTTAAATGTTGTAAATGTTAACCGTTATTGATACTTATTTAAATGTTGTAAATGTTAACCGTTATTGATACTTATTTAAATGTTGTAAATGTTAACCGTTATTGATACTTATTTAAATGTTGTAAATGTTAACCGTTATTGAAACTTATTTAAATGTTGTAAATGTTAACCGTTATTGATACTTATTTAAATGTTGTAAATGTTAACCGTTATTGATACTTATTTAAATGTTGTAAATGTTAACCGTTATTGATACTTATTTAAATGTTGTAAATGTTAACCGTTATTGATACTTATTTAAATGTTGTAAATGTTAACCGTTATTGAAACTTATTTAAATGTTGTAAATGTTAACCGTTATTGATACTTATTTAAATGTTGTAAATGTTAACCGTTATTGATACTTATTTAAATGTTGTAAATGTTAACCGTTATTGATACTTATTTAAATGTTGTAAATGTTAACCGTTATTGAAACTTATTTAAATGTTGTAAATGTTAACCGTTATTGAAACTTATTTAAATGTTGTAAATGTTAACCGTTATTGATACTTATTTAAATGTTGTAAATGTTAACCGTTATTGATACTTATTTAAATGTTGTAAATGTTAACCGTTATTGATACTTATTTAAATGTTGTAAATGTTAACCGTTATTGAAACTTATTTAAATGTTGTAAATGTTAACCGTTATTGAAACTTATTTAAATGTTGTAAATGTTAACCGTTATTGAAACTTATTTAAATGTTGTAAATGTTAACCGTTATTGATACTTATTTAAATGTTGTAAATGTTAACCGTTATTGATACTTATTTAAATGTTGTAAATGTTAACCGTTATTGATACTTATTTAAATGTTGTAAATGTTAACCGTTATTGAAACTTATTTAAATGTTGTAAATGTTAACCGTTATTGAAACTTATTTAAATGTTGTAAATGTTAACCGTTATTGATACTTATTTAAATGTTGTAAATGTTAACCGTTATTGATACTTATTTAAATGTTGTAAATGTTAACCGTTATTGATACTTATTTAAATGTTGTAAATGTTAACCGTTATTGATACTTATTTAAATGTTGTAAATGTTAACCGTTATTGAAACTTATTTAAATGTTGTAAATGTTAACCGTTATTGATACTTATTTAAATGTTGTAAATGTTAACCGTTATTGATACTTATTTAAATGTTGTAAATGTTAACCGTTATTGATACTTATTTAAATGTTGTAAATGTTAACCGTTATTGATACTTATTTAAATGTTGTAAATGTTAACCGTTATTGAAACTTATTTAAATGTTGTAAATGTTAACCGTTATTGATACTTATTTAAATGTTGTAAATGTTAACCGTTATTGAAACTTATTTAAATGTTGTAAATGTTAACCGTTATTGAAACTTATTTAAATGTTGTAAATGTTAACCGTTATTGATACTTATTTAAATGTTGTAAATGTTAACCGTTATTGATACTTATTTAAATGTTGTAAATGTTAACCGTTATTGATACTTATTTAAATGTTGTAAATGTTAACCGTTATTGAAACTTATTTAAATGTTGTAAATGTTAACCGTTATTGAAACTTATTTAAATGTTGTAAATGTTAACCGTTATTGAAACTTATTTAAATGTTGTAAATGTTAACCGTTATTGATACTTATTTAAATGTTGTAAATGTTAACCGTTATTGATACTTATTTAAATGTTGTAAATGTTAACCGTTATTGATACTTATTTAAATGTTGTAAATGTTAACCGTTATTGAAACTTATTTAAATGTTGTAAATGTTAACCGTTATTGAAACTTATTTAAATGTTGTAAATGTTAACCGTTATTGATACTTATTTAAATGTTGTAAATGTTAACCGTTATTGATACTTATTTAAATGTTGTAAATGTTAACCGTTATTGATACTTATTTAAATGTTGTAAATGTTAACCGTTATTGATACTTATTTAAATGTTGTAAATGTTAACCGTTATTGAAACTTATTTAAATGTTGTAAATGTTAACCGTTATTGATACTTATTTAAATGTTGTAAATGTTAACCGTTATTGATACTTATTTAAATGTTGTAAAGGTTAACCGTTATTGATACTTATTTAAATGTTGTAAATGTTAACCGTTATTGATACTTATTTAAATGTTGTAAATGTTAACCGTTATTGATACTTATTTAAATGTTGTAAATGTTAACCGTTATTGAAACTTATTTAAATGTTGTAAATGTTAACCGTTATTGAAACTTATTTAAATGTTGTAAATGTTAATATATACATTTCTATAGTACAAACAAACACTGGCTTATACAGATATATATATATATATATATATATATATATATATATATATATATATATATATATATATATATATATATATATAGCATCATGTAAACCTTAGTTATCTAGAGAAAAATTCATATCTGCTTCAAAACACTTTATTGATAGACAATTGTTTCTGCCTATTTCAAGAACATGATATAAAAATATCACTAATGGTCATGAAGAGGCTTCATCAGTGTATACTATTTCAGTCAGGCTGAAAACATAAATGCATCTAACATTCATTTAATTTATGCATATTTCTTTTTCACTCAAAATTCATAGGGAAACTTTATTTTACTCTTATTTATATAAAGGTTCATGTTGTATTGTGTACATCATATCTGCTTTTGCTTTTGTTTAAAGTGCTCATATTCGATCGATAAGAAACAAATATATAAAGAGCGGGGAGGGAAGAGAAAGGGGAGGGGAGAGATGGGAGGGGACGGGAGGGAGAAGGAAATAGAGATAAATAAGCGAGAAAGGGACATGAAAGCAAAGGACGTGCATGAAGAAAGAAAGGAGGTATGATGAAGAGGAAGAGGTGGAATACTAAAAAGGATGAGGTTAATGTCAGAAAAGTAACAAAAAGGCTGGAACAAATGGCATAAAGAAGACGCCGAGAGAAAAAATAACGACATTCAAAGTAAAATGCCAGGGACGCAAATATGGAAGAGATAAAAACAATGAAAGAATGGGGTTTACGGCAAAGGATTGAAACGTGTAAATAGAGCCCCGATTAAAAATGGCCGCCATCTTCTTCTTCTTCTTCTTCTTCTTCTTCTCTAACTCACTCCACCCACCTCGCACCGTCGCAACCACCGTCGCCATCCTCATCTGTTCTTGTCATTTGTCGCCTTGTCATGCGTCTTGGTGTTAGTGTGAGTGTCCGCCGCTGGGCGGCGCTTAGGCACGGAGATAGCCGAATCGATAAGAGCGGGTGGCTTATCGGGCCCTTTCATCTACAGAACGCTTAGGGCCCTCAGCTTGCAAGAGAATCAAAGATTGATTTGTGACGGGAGTGGAGGGGGAATAGAAGTAGGGGAGGGGATAGAACTGAAAACAATAAATGTTCCAATGAGCGTGTACTTGCACACACACACACACAATATATATATATATATATATATATATATATATATATATATATATATATATATATATATATATGCATATATATTATCATTATTTTTAATAGTCAGGCTATCAGAAATAAAGCTCAATAGATGTTATTTTTTTAACTCCAGAGCATGAATAAATTATAGAAGGTTAGATTTCTGTAACCATGCTCTTATTGATTTCTGAAAAGATCATTTCTTGACGGATCGTTTCGTTATAACTAAGACAGCCAAACTACAGAGTTATATACCCTGTTTTCATAGGTGTAACTCATCAGAGAAAGGTACAAAAAAAGAACATGACGTCCATTAATATAAACATTAACTTATATTCCTAATTAAATCTACATAAATAAATGCTCTGCTAATGTGAATTTTATTATTTATTCTTTATATATATATAAATAAGGGGGAAGAAAAGAAGAAAAAAACTATAAGACAGTCTCGCCTGACAAAGTCGTTCTACAACGAAAGCTTACAAAAAAAAATTAAATCAATAAATTTTTCATTTAAATTGCACGATTGTTGATTTTCAAAATATTTCACTTAAATACATTCTTATGCGTGCTTCAAAGATGTTGTCAATTTCCTTACTTAAAAAGCGCCAATCTGCGCATAACATCACCAGGACTACACTTATCCTAACGTCTTTTAAAACTTGACGTCTCTTTCTGCTCATATCGTGATTCGACCCCTCGGAGTTAATACCATCAAAATGAGGAGGAAGAAAAGAAGAAAATAAAACTATAAGACAGTCCCGCCTGACAAATTTGTTCTACAACGAAAGTTTGCAAAAGAATAATAAATAAATAAATAATTTTTTTTATTTAAATTGCACGATTGTTGATTTTTAAAATATTTCATACAATAACAGATTAAATCCAAGGTACATTGGATTTAGTCTGTTAATTTTAGTCGATCTTTTTTATTCTTTTTAAAAGTTTTTAATCGAATGTCTTCCGACGATTAAATATATTACTATAATTTTCCGTTCTTTTTTTTGTTTTTTTTTTGCTTGTGATATTGTCCTCGGCTCGCTATGACTCCGTTAATCTTATTTAAAACCATATATATATATATATATATATATATATATATATATATATATATATATATATATATGTGTGTGTGTGTGTGTGAGTGAGTGTGTGTGTGTGTGTGTGTGTGATTTTTTTTTAAAGCTTACCAAAGCATTCCGTTCAGGAGCCCAATCAACACCACAAAAGACATGTTTTCATTCAAAAATTATTTATTTATCATTTTTCAAATTAAAGAGTTTTTTTACCTACACGTGTTTCACTACCAAGCAGGTCCTTGCTTGGCAGATCATCAGGGAAAATTAAGTACCTTGAATAAGAATTACAACAACCGGCAATACACAATGTGGTGTTGCTTTCATTGGGGTCACTTTTTTCTTCACTTCTTAAGTGACCCCAATGAAAGCAACATATAAGAATTAAAAAGTATTTATCATAATATTTATATATATATATATATATATTTATTTATTTTTTTATATTTTTTATTTTTATTTTATTTTTATTTATTTTATTTTATTTTATTTTATTTTATTTTATTTTATTTTATTTTATTTTTTATTTTTATTTTCATTTTATTTTATTTTTATTTTTATTTTTTATTATTTCAGTGTAATTTTGATTTCAATTTTGAGATTTTGATTCTTAACGGTCTCAACCACGTGACTTTCCAAATTTTAAATTTTCAATTTCTTTTCTTTTTTCTCCATTTCATTCTTTTCCAAATATGATCTAAGGTTAAGATCGGATTCTAACTCTTCCTGATGAGATCTCAGTTTATAATAGCTGTTGATCGATAACATCGACATGCCAGTGTCGCAGATTTTGTAAATAAAAATAATCATATATATATATATATATATATATATATATATATATATATATATATAGTAAGTAAGTTATGAATATGTCTATAGCAGTTAAGCTATACAGACGCGTCCGCGTTTCATCTCCGTTGAGAATCGTCAGGCTAAAATGCATGGAATCTGTGTAACTGAGTTTGTTTTATATCCACGTGGTGTGTGTGTGTGGGGTGTGTGTGTGTGTGTGTGTGTGTGTGTGTGTGTGTGTGTGTGTGTGTGTGTGTGTGTGTGTGTGTGTGCATTTTAGCCTGACGATTCTTTACGGAGATGAAACGTGAACGCCTTTGTGTAGCTTAACTGCCATAAATATATTTTCATAGCTTGCTACCTAGCTCTACTCACGTATCGAGCACTGTTGAAGTAAATACTGAAAATCGACACATAGTATATTATATCTCCTTCTAATATTTTATGTGGATACATGAAATAATAATTGTGTGTGTGTGTCAACATGAGGCATTATTCCTTTGAAAAGAAAACGGTTAATGCCATCTGATCGTTTTCAATCTCTTTTACGAAGCCCTACTGGTTTCGGCTTGTAGAGAAATGCGAGTGTGGAAAGGTCATTGCGAAGGGCGTAATTTAAAGCCGCGTGACTTGAACTTTGATGCATTATTCTACGACGACCATTTTGGGGGGATTTAATGCTGAATTCAATGATTTTGGTAAAGGTGTTGTGCTTCTTTATATCTTCAAATATTAATAAAGTATAGGGTGGGCAAAAATAAGGGTCCTATTTTTAAAAATTCATAACTTTTTTATTTATTGATTTTTTTATTATTTTTTTTTAGAATAAGTAAAGGACCCCTTCCGAAGCAAGCATGAGCCGTATTAGCCCTAAGGAACGTACCCTCATTTAGAAAACATTATTTTTGCTTAAAAAACTCAAAACAGTATAAAAAACAATACTTTAGTTTTTGTAAGTTTTAAGAAGTGTTTTTCGGCTAAAATTTGTTTTGTTTATTTCAAAAAAATCTCGGAAGGGTCAGTCTACACACACATAAAGTTTGGTGAGTTTAACTTTTATTTTGTGGAAGTTATTCAAATTCAAGTTATTCAAATTTAAAGATAGGACCGTTATTTTGGCCCACCCTGTATAAGGAAATTGATCACATCTTTAAAGCATCCATGTATATGAATATTTTATATTAAAATTTGAAAAACAAACCATGATGCAATTTTAAAATGAATAAAATTATTTATTTATATTTTTAGGCTAAGATTTTAGATGAATACATAATTCTCAGAGTTCCTTTTTCTTTTTTTTTATTCTTTATTTTGTTGATATTAAAACCGGAGGGGGCGAATCTATCGTAGAGTCAGAAAATGCGTCGAGTTGTTAAAGACGGCAGTTTAAAATGAAGTAAAGTCCGATTGATGTGCCACGCTCGTTTAGCGCTTTTTGAATAAGGAAATTGATCACATCTTCGAAGCATCCATGTTTATGAATATTTTATATTAAAATTTGAAAACCAAACCATGATGCAATTTTAAAATTAATAAAATCATTTCTGTATCTTTTATTTTTTTAAGATGCATTCATCGAAAGTCTTGGCCTAAAAAATTAATAATCTTATTCATTTTAAAATTGCATCCTGTTTTGGCTTTCAAATTTTAATATAAAATCTTAATAGAGTAATTTATTTTGTAAGCATATATTTTGTAAATAAATAGTCCGTAATTGATAAGTCCTATTTAACGTATATATGGGACTCTGACAGATATTACGACTCCGGGTCAAAGTGGACCTGTGAGTAAGCGCAAATATAAAGCTACCAAATTGAAGCCTCACCACCACCTGGTGTAGTTTCAGGTTATTCCCAGGAGCGCCGCGTGTCTTGGAAAAACGACAGGACGATACCCTCGGTGTAAAAGTGGTGCGGACTAAAAGAGATGTCTTTGTACTTTATGTCCTCAACTCTCGCATGGCGCTTTTCAAAGATCGGAATTGATTGACGACGGAACGATAATCATTTTCTTGAGCAAGATGTTAATCTTTTATTGCTTCGTTTCGTTTCGTTTCGTTTCGTTCATTATTTCGTGTTTTTCGTTCACTCACTATATTCTATTCTTTCATCTGCATTTTTTCACTCGTTTTCATGAGGCGCGCTGGGCATGGAGGGGGGGGGGGTCGTAAAAGCTCAACAGAAATGAAAGTTGCTAAAAATACAAAAAGAAAAACAGAACTGAGGAGGCGTCGAACAATACGAAAAATCGTAATTAAAAGAAAAGTGGATTAAATTTAAAAATAACAAATAAAAATACGTTTAACAAAAAAAAGAGTATAGCGTTTAAATACACCTACCCTGGTGGCTATATAAGAGTGTATTTGTCCGTGCTTGTATATGTGTTCTTCTGCATGTTTCTAGTATGTACCCGTTTGTATATGTTTCAGTGTGTGTGCGCTTCTGTATGTTTCAGTGTGTGTGCATGCTTATGTGCGTGTGTTTTTATATGTTCCTGTATATGTTTGATTATATGTATGTGTGCTTGTGCATGTTTGACTATACGGCATTGTGTGTGCCTGCGAGGGAGAGAGAGGGGAGAGAGAAAAGCGAAAAGCATAGGGAACGAGAGAAAAAGAGAAAGTGTGAGCAATAGATATAAGTGTGTGCAATATATATATATATATATATATATATATATATATATATATATATATATATATATATATATATATATATGATAATTTTATTTACACAGACATGTACAAAATCTGCGACACTGGCATGTCGATGTTATCGATCAACAGTTAAACTGAGATCTCATCAGGCAGAGTTAGAATCCGATCTTAACCTCAGATCATATTTGGAGAGAATGAAGTGGAGGGATAGAGAAAGAGAAGAAGAAGGAAAGAAATTTAACATTTCAAAAATTAAAGCCGTTAAAAAATTAAAATTAAAAATTAAAAAAATCTAAAAATCTAAGAAACAAAAAACAGAAAACAAAAATCTAAAATCTAGAATCTGAAACAAACAGGGCAAATAAATAAATAAATAAATAAAAATATAAGGTGGAAAGAGGAACAAATAATGAAGAGGGGAGAGGTGGTGGGGAGGTAGACACATAGAGGAAAAAGAAGAGGAGAGAGAGAGGGCGTCTGTTGATTCAGATCGAGAGGGAAGGAGGGGGGTAGACATGCACGAATCAAGTGTCAAAAAACCGTCGAGTTTATAAATGTATTTTTCCAAGTGAACTGTAATATTGTGTATATGTGTGTATGCGTGCGGGCAAACTGGTCTGATTGTTGTGGTGGTGGGGCGGTGATCAAATGTGTCGCGATTCTGGGTTTATATTGTCTTTATAATTTGTCTGGAGTTAATTTGAATAAATAATAATAATAATAATAATAATAATAATAATAATAATAATAATAATAATAATAATAATAATAATAATAATAATAATAATAATAATAGATACCCCTAATAATTGAGGTAAAGTAATTGAAATAATAAATGAATGATAATAAAAAATGATAATAAAAATACTAAAAAAATATAACTAAAGAATAACTAGAAAATGCCGGCGTTATTAGTTATTAATGATAATAATAATAATAATAATAATAATAATAATAATAATAATAATAATAATAATAATAATAATAATAATAATAATAATAATAAAAATTGCAGTGGAAGCAAAAGTAAGGTAACGGTAAAACATGGCAATATCAATATTATTAATAATAATAGTGATACTGTTAATTTCATTGCTGCAAATAACAATAACTATGATAGTAACGTCAGACATGATGTCACCACTGATAACAATAATTATCTTGATAAAAAGTACAGAAATGAAAAAATGAAAAAAAAATGAAAAAAATAATTCAATGTCAAATAGTTAAGTTTAAGATATTAATAATAGTAGTAATAAATAATTGATAATGATAATCTAAAAATAATCTAAAAAATATAATCTAAAAAATAATCTAAGAAATATAGAAATATTAATCAATAAATGGATAAGCATAAAAGGGGGGTATTTAAGAGTAAAGAAAAATACAGAAGATGACAATTAGTGTTAATCGTTGTGGGTATGATAATAATAATAATAATAATAATAATAATAATAATAATAATAATAATAATAATAATAATAATAATAATAATAATAATAATAATAATAATAATAATAATAATAATACCAACCAATACTACCGCTTACAGTACTACTACAAATAATACTACAAACAAAAATGCTACTACTAATAAAAATAATAATAATTAATAAAAGGTATAAGATGATAGTTGTGTTGACAAAATTTTCAGTTGATGGGGAGGTGTTTTTTTTTTGTTTTTTTAAGAGTAAAAAAAAATATCCTTAGAGAAATGAAAAGATTAGATCTCAAAGTAGAAATAACATCTAACATTAAAATAGTTAATTTTCTAGACGTAACATTCAACTTAGATAAAGAAATTTATGAACCGTATACTAAAGACAATGCCAACCCGATCTATGTCCACCCACTCTCTAACCACCCAAAAACCATTATTCAACACATCCCCAGATCAATTGAAAAAAGAATTAGTGATAACTCCTCTAATGAAGAAATTTTTAACAAACATAAGGACTTTTACAATAAAGCGTTAAAGCAAAGTGGATACAAAAACACCCAAATTAAATTCACAAAACCTACACCTCCCAACAACAGACGCAAAAATAGGGGTAGAAAAATTATCTGGTTCACACCCCCATATAACAAGATGGTTAAAACCAAACTCGGTAAAAGATTCTTAGACTTAATTAATCTACACTTCCCTCCCAACAATATACTGCATAAAATCTTTAATAAAAACACCCTCAAATTAAGCTATAGCTGTGGTGAAAATTTAGAAAAAATAATAAAAAAACATAACAACAAAATTCTAAATGAAAAAACTACCGCAACGAAAACAGTAAATACCAAGGCCTGTAACTGCACAAACAAAAAAGAATGCCCATTACAACATAATTGCCAAATAACCCAATCAGTATATCAAGCAACCATCTCTACTAAAGAAAACCCAACCCTGAAAAAATTCTACATAGGTATGGCTGGTAATACCTTCAAAGAAAGATATACTGGACATAAGTGTTCTTTTAATAACCCTACATATCAAAAAAGAACCTTACTTTCTATATATTACTGGGAACTATACAACAATAACCTATCACCAACAGTAAGCTGGAACACAATTAGAAGAACTAGCACCTGTGGTTCCCTAAACTCACCTTGCTACCTTTGCCTAACAGAAAAACTTGAAATAATTAAATTTAGTGATAGGGGCAAACTTCTAAACAAAAAACAAGAAACATCAATTAACTGTAGGCATAATAGATTACACCTTCTTAGTAATCCACTCATAACCCCTTAGGCTGTTACTATATAAAAAAAAAAAACACCTCCCCATCAACTGAAAATTTTGTCAACACAACTATCATCTTATACCTTTTATTAATTATTATTATTTTTATTAGTAGTAGCATTTTTGTTTGTAGTATTATTTGTAGTAGTACTGTAAGCGGTAGTATTGGTTGGTATTATTATTGTTGCTATTATTATTATTATTATTATTATTATTATTATTATTATTATTATTATTATTATTATTATTATTATTATCATACCCACAACGATTAACACTAATTGTCATCTTCTATATTTTTCTTTACTCTTAAATACCCCCCTTTTATGCTTATCCATTTATTGATTAATATTTCTATATTTCTTAGATTATTTTTTAGATTATATTTTTTAGATTATTTTTAGATTATCATTATCAATTATTTATTACTACTATTATTAATATCTTAAACTTAACTATTTCACATTGAATTATTTTTTTCATTTTTTTTTTCATTTTTTCATTTCTGTACTTTTTATCAAGATAATTATTGTTATCAGTGGTGACATCATGTCTGACGTTACTATCATAGTTATTGTTATTTGCAGCAATGAAATTAACGAGAAGTAAAAATAAATTAATTAGAAACACGTGGGGGACAAAGAAGTAAAAATAAATAGATTAAAACACGTGGTGGACAAAGGAGTAAAAATAAATACATTAAAAACACGTGGTGGACAAAGGAGTAAAAAATAAATACATTAAAAACACGTGGTGGACAAAGGAGTAAAAATTAATTAATTAAAGACACGTGGTGGACAAAGGAGTAAAAATAAATTAATTAAAAACACGTGGTGGACAAAGGAGTAAAAATAAATAGATTAAAGACACGTGGTGGACAAAGGAGTAAAAATAAATACATTAAAAACACGTGGTGGACAAAGGAGTAAAAATAAATAAATTAAAAACACGTGGTGGACAAAGGAATAAAAATAAATAGATTAAAACTCGTGGTGGATAAAGGAGTAAAAATAAATACATTAAAAACACGTGGTGGACAAAGGAGTAAAAAATAAATTAATTAAAAACACTTGGTGTACAGGAAAATTACAATAAAAATAAAATGAAAACACGTGGTAGAAAGAAAAGGAAAAAGAAAAATTGGAAGAATATTAAAACAGGTGGAGAGGAAAGAGTCAACTTAAATATATTTATTTAATTTAACATGTAGTACGGGGTGATTCTAAAGTCATGTTACCTCTTACTAAAAGTAAAACCAATAGAGAAATAAATAATGCAGCAATACAAAAAGGATTCAGGTTATTCTCATTAAGAATGATAAACCAAAATGAGAACAATCGAAGTAATGGTACTCCCACCCTGTAAAACATTCACAACAAAAACTCATCTACCTACAACCACTGTGAATAATCTTCCTATCTTCCTCTGTATATTTAAAATTAAACAGAACTTCTATGAGCAAAGTTTTTTTTTCTAATAACTACCCGTCTGTGGAACATAATAGCACGGGACTGCTTCCAAGCTAACTACGATATGTTCGTTTTCAAGTCTAATGTTAACAATTTCTTATTGAGCTGTTGTCATCGTGTGATTTTGATCTACCCTATTTCGGGAATAGATGAACTCTTCTAGACACCTTATATTAGATTTACGACGAAGTGTCGCGACAGTCATTGGTGGCAGCCATAGCCACAGTATCGGACGCAGACTTTCTGTAAATACTATTATGTACTTTTGTATATACACTTTTGTAAATATACCACCGTGTTGTCTTAATTATTATCGGCACTTCAAGGTCACAATAGTTGTTCTCTTAAATAATCAGATTCTCACCAGTTTCAACCATCGTTAACAATCCTCACGGTACTGCCTTGCCGTCCACATTACCAACTCATTGACCCTTATCCTCGAGTGGCTTTGTGCTTTGATAAATGGTGATTCGTTAGTATATGAGATTAGCAAATGAGAGTAGTAAGTGGGCCTTGGTTTTACTTTCGACCGCCTGGTAACTCCCGCTTCCCTTATTTTGTCCGTTAGTCCTCACATTCTATGAGCGATGTTTCTGACAAAGGGGAAAGAATTGCTGTTTTCTGGGTCGTAATCTGCCCATTAACACTTACTCTTGGCTAGTTTTTTTTAACTTGAAGTAGTATTTTTTTAGCTCCTTACATCAAGTGGCTTTATGCCATGTCTGGAGCGATTTCTATTTTAAAAAATAATTTTTAAAAACATGAAAACTGAAGTAATAGAAAGAACATGTAATGGATAAAATTTATTCACTTTCATTGACACTGTCACATATAGGAAAGATCTGTATGAACATCATCATTTTCGTAGTACAAAATGACTGGGCGCCATTACCTGTGTGATATTTTTCCATGCTCTGTTTTCATGATTCGTCATCTAGTGTTTTAATTTTTTGTTGTTGTTGTTGTTTGTAGCGTTAAAACAAACTTTCGGGACACCTTGTACTTCTTATATATAAGGGAGGGCCTGTGGACGAGTGGTTATAGCACTTGTCTTTGGGCATGCGAATTTTCGGGTCTGAAAACTCCCTCTGTCCACCCAGCAGTAAATGGGTACCTGACTAAAACTCAGGGAATGTTCAAGGCAGCGGAAGGAGAGGGAGGGGCTCCGCCTTCCATATGCTGTGCCCTAGACACGGTGATTCCTAACAAATCACCGCCGCTACGGCCATGGGCAGTGTGCGATCTCGGCAACGACACTCGTCCAGGCTATGCGACCTTTACCTTTTACCTTTTATATATGTAGTGAATATATATTATTTACCTCTTTGTCAGGAGGAAAGGCACAAGGTCAGATGTGGTTTTGAGAAGCAAGCGTACTAGGATAAGCACACTCTGAATTAACCCCTTTTCAAAGAGTAGGTAAAGCCTGGGAGGGTGGACCTGCCAGGACTGAACGGAACCATACATCATCCCGACAGCAACAAAGCCACTCTCAGACTGATTCTTCATTTCATACTTGATCTTGGTGGTGGGGGGGGGCTGATGACGGTGGCTAAGTGGTTAACGACACGGACTGAAAACCTAGGTGTGTCAGGTTCGAATCCAGTTCGTTCCACAGAAACACTTTCATCAAAACCCACACGTGACCTTGTGTCTACCCTCCTGGAGAGGAGGTAAATAAAATGGGTGCTTCTATAATAAAAAGCTGAAAAAAGTTTTTCTTGTCTTTTAGTGTTGGAGAGGTAAATAAGGAGCAGGTAACTCTTCACAACAGCTCAAGCTTTCGAACAATATTTTTCTAGCCATAACCCTAAACCCTAACCCCTAACCCCAATACCTAACCTTAACCCTAACCCTAAACCCTAACCCCTAAACCCTAACCCTAAACTCAACGCTAACCCTTTTATGTCTAATCGACGTTCTCCTTGCACACTAGCCACATGTGCAACACCAATTAAAGCCATCAGTTTTGATTACTGATGGCACAAGTCGCATCTCATGGCCACAGTTGCAGGTTTCTGCACCAGAAATTAGTCTGTGTGCTTCCAAAAAAATCAATTTGTTTTGCACTGTCTGATGTAAAATAGAGTATATCTTCGCACTTGAAATAGTTAAGATCCATGATCCTAATTTCAGAGAAAATCGTGTTTAAAATTCGTTGTAAGAGTTACCTGCCCCTTATTTACCTCTCCAACACTAAAAGACAAGAAAAACCTTTTTTCGGCTTTTTATTATTGAAGCACCAATAAAATACTTGATCATTTTTCGCGATGGTGATGATCATAATATGTGCCGTCAATTGTCGTTAATAGTTGCTGCGAATCGATGAAGGAACTGAGATTAAACGCTCCAAGTACATTTTCCCTCTGGAAGAGACAGACAGAAATAACTCTCTGACTAGACATATAATTTTATGATATAACTCTCCGACTAGACATATAATTTTATGATATAACTCTCCGACTAGACATATAATTTTATGATATAACTCTCCGACTAGACATATAATTTTATGATATAACTCTCCGACTAAACATATAATTTTATGATATAATTCTCCGACTAGACATATAATCTTATGATATAACTCTCCGACTAGACATATAATTTTATGATATAACTCTCCGGCTAGACATATAATTTTATGATATAATTCTCCGACTAGACATATAATTTTATGATATAATTCTCCGACTAGACATATAATCTTATGATATAACTCTCCGACTAGACATATAATTTTATGATATAACTCTCCGACTAGACATATAATTTTATGATATAACTCTCCGACTAGACATATAATTTTATGATATAACTCTCCGACTAGACATATAATTTTATGATACAATTCTCCGACTAGACATATAATCTTATGATATAACTCTCCGACTAGACATATAATTTTATGATATAACTCTCCGACTAGATATATAATTTTATGATATAATTCTCCGACTAGACATATAATTTTATGATATAACTCTCCGACTAGACATATAATTTTATGATATAACTCTCCGACTAGACATATAATTTTATGATACAACATGTCGTGAATATATTTTTCCATGTTAAATTTTAATTTCCAAATATATTTTTAATATGACAACTTTTTTTAGATCAATCTATGTTATGTCTTTTGATAATATTCGAGCAAGTAGTTTAACATCTGTTGGCAAAATAAAGGAAACAAATAGAACAAGCCCATAAAAATATACAAAGAAAAAAAAAGATATCAAACTTGAGATGTTAAAAGAAAGAAGGAGACAACAGAAAACTAGAAAAAGCCGAAACAGAAAGTAACAAAAATGATTGAAATCTGCTTGAAATCAAAGAGGAAAAGAAAAACGAAAAGAAAAGAGAAGAAACATTCATTTGAAATGAAGAATTGACAGCCGTCAGCGTGTTAAGAGAGCGGGTGAGGTTAATGGTGACGTGGCTGGGTAAAAAGTGCACTAAAGTGTTTTAAAATGGCGACGTTGTTTCATTGTAGTGGGAACCTCCGATTCTGTGTGCCAAGCCGAGGGGCATACGGTGGATGACTCTAGTGAGAACGGGTTCTTTGCCCCTCGTCTGATGTGGGAGGAAAGTTCGTCGGGAAATAGCGGAGGGGCAGAGGCGTCGAACTGGGTAACGCTCGTTGTTAATGACCGTTAGATTAATTTGACGCCTTATCTTTTAGTCGTCGAGAAGGTGTTTAAAAAAAGAGGAATGGAGTTACAAAAGGTTAAGGAAAATGAGATAAAATTTTGACCGACAACAAAATGGAGTCGACGAAATAGTTGAAAACGGAATTGATGAGATAAGATGGGAAAATCGAAATGGCGAGAAAGAAAAGAATAGAAATGTGCGCAAAGATATAACTAGAACTATGAGATGAAGAGAACGCTATAGAAGATTGAAGAAGATAAACAAAAATGATACGAATAAGAGAACAAAATGATAAAGGGGTGAAAAAGAGGAAACGGAGAGAACGAAAAGGAGATTTTTTAAAAAGATGAAAGGGAGACTAAAAAGAAAAAACGAGAGTATAGAATGGAAAATGAAAAAAGAGAAATAAAGAAAACGAAATGGAGAGAAAAGACGAAATAAGGAGAACGAAATATTGAGAAAAAGACGAAATGGGGACTAAAAAGACAAAGCAGAGAAAACAAAATGGTGAATTAAAAAGGCAAAATGGAGAGAACGAAATGGGAAGAAAAAGACGAAATGGGAAGAACGGAATGGTGAGAAAAAATGAAATGCAGACTCAAAAAGCGAAACGAAAATAATAAAATAGGTAATTAAATGGGCGAAATGGAAATAACGAAATGAAAAGAAAAGACGAAAGGGGATAGATTTTTTTTTAAAGAAATGAAGGGGCGAAATTGAGAGCGATAAAAGACGAAATACAAAGAAGATAAACGAAATGCAGAGAAGGAAATCGAGAGAAATGCAGGGAACGAAATGGGGCAAGAAATGACGAAAAGAAAATAACGAAATTTAGAGAAAAGATGAAATTTAGAGAAAAAGACGAAATCCGGACTTTAAAAAAAGGGGGAATGAACAAAATTGTGAATTAAAAAAATGAAATAGAGAGAGCATAATGCAGAGAAAAAGAAAAGATGTTGAAAAATAGACGAAATGAAGGTGACAAAATGGAGAGACGGTTAAATGGAGGAAAATAAACAAGAAATAGAAAAGAATGAAATGAAAACAACGAAAGAAATAAAACATTTAATTGTAAAAGTAAATAATTAAAAAATAGTGAAAAGCGAAATAAATAAACATACGAAATGTCGACAACAAAATAAGAAAAGTGCACCGTAAAAAAGCAAAGAAAAAACTGAAAACAACAGAAATCGACACAAACAAAGACAAAGAAAGATAAAACTGTAAATGACGGAAAGAGACGACGGTCGCTTTTTTTCAGTCAGAGACGAAAGAAAACAGACGTATAAACCGAAGCGCTTGTAAAGAACGCTACACCCCCTTCCTGGGGGGGGGTCGAATATACAGCAGTTTTAAAGCTACGATATTACAGAAATAAATATTACGCTCTTGTTTTTGAAATTTCTTAATAATTTAGCACCCTTGCTGAGGTTTTCTCCCACTAAGATTATATATATATATATATCTATATATCTATATATCTATATATATATATATATATATATATATATATATATATATATATATATATATATATATATATATATATATATATATATATATATGAAGAAGAATGGAAAGGAATTAGAGAAGCAAAAGCCAAATCAAAATTCAATTCAATTGCTCAGAGCAAGGTATATTCCGCAAAAAGGCAATTTATTCAAGTTAAATTTTCTTTAAGCCAGGCTTTTCAAAGATCAAAATCTTATCATCAGAGGAAGTCGCTGGGATAGATAAGTTGGCAATGGCCAAGATTTAAAATTTGAAAAAATGCGTTTCTTTCCCTACAACTTTTATTTCATTTTTTCAAATTTTAAATGACTTAGTCATCCGGCTCTCTTCAGCTTCTGTTGTTATCTCAGAAATGTCAGAGATGATAACAGAAGCTGAAGAGAGCCGGATGGCTAAGTCCTTCTGTGCTTGAAACTGACAGCACGAATGTTGTACTAATTCTTTCTGTACCAATATATATATATATATATATATATATATATATATATATATATATATATATGCGAGTAGAAATAAAGACATAAACACATCATTAATGCTTGACCTACGACTCAACCGAACTATCTTGGTCCAGTTAATTATGTGTTTGTGCTCTTATCTCTACCAGCATGTTTTCTTGCTTATCCACTATTCAATAAACGAATTTTCATTGGGTTTGAAATGTTTATTTCATATTCACTCCCTCATATATATATATATATATATATATATATATATATATATATATATATATATATATATATATATATATATTAATATATATATATATATATATTAATATATATATATATATTAATATATATATTAATATATATATATATATTAATATATATATATATATTAATATATATATATTAATATATATATATATATATATATATATATATATATATATATATATATATATATATATATATATATATATATATATAATATATATATATATATATATATATTAATATAACAAAAATTAAAACAACACAAATTTACGGTCATGTGACCACCCTGGGTGAGCTATAGAGTAGTTAAACTATGAACTATGAACTATGAACTAACTTAAATGAAAGTTACCAATCGTCCAATCAGGAACGTTGAACCCAACTTAAAATATTCAAACCAACAAAACTCTTTTTTTTAATTTAACAAAACTGTTAGCAAATAACAACTTAATGCTTCCGAATTTGTTTAGATGTAGACACTTAATTTGCATAATTTGGATTATTCGGACAACTAGTCTCATCTTAGTTGTTATTTTCACAATGTTTCGGCCGATGTAACCTCCGACCTTCTTCAGATGCATATTTTCAAACTCTGCAATCTTTATGTCAAATTGAAGAATCTATACGGAATTTCGAACGGAATCCTTTATTTAATCCACGGGGACGGATTGTTCTCGTTCTATCAGCCATGATCGGATAGAAGTGTTAAGTAGTTTTTAGTTTATTCTTAGTATCACCTGCAATATGGATTACACCTTCGACCTCCAGAAGACTATCACATTAATCCGTAGCGCAACGGATAAATGCGTTGAGTTCAAGTTGTTATTCATCATATAAATGTATGGGTATACTAGTAGATGAAGTCTCATATCATACAGAAGACAGGTTATATTTATACATAAAGGGTTCAGTTCTGAAATTTCGTATAGATTCCCGAGTTCGATATAAAGATTCTTGAGTTTTAAAAGATACACATGAAGAAGGTTGGAGGTTACATCGGTCGAAAGATTGTGAGAATAACAACCAAGATGAGAATAGTAGTCCGAATAATCTAACTAATACAACTCTGTTTTTTTTTCAGATATTTAATGCCGAATATAGTCATTTGATAAAAGAAAGTTTTTATGCTTCAAGTTTTTAACATCTTCAAATATTTATAGATTAATTTCTAGTGTATGCATATACAGGATGGCCAAGAATTTACTGCGGGTTTTTTTAACTTGAATAAATTCTTTATTTTTAATGGTACCTTAATGGAATTTTGACATAATATGACGAAGACAATAGAGATTTGTTTGCAAAAAAGAACAAAAATAAAAAAAGAATGTATTTATGAAAAGTAACATCTTTTAAATGGTTCTTTTTTTCAGCTTCACCAATTGCATGCCCTTTCCAAAACATAATCCATGATTGATTGTAAGATCACTCGATTACGATTTAATTCCCCGGCTTCATTCCTAATGCTCTCCTTCAATTCTTGTAGACTTTCAGGTTTGTTGATGTCAACGTTTTCTTTGAGTAACCCCCACAAGAAAAGTCAGGGGTCGTCAAGTCTGGGGAACGTGAAGACCAGTTGACATTGCTAACTTTTTAATTTTTGTTCTTTTTTGCAAATACATCTCCATTGTCTTCGACATATTATACTAAAATTCCATTGAGATACAATAAAAAATAAAGAATCTACTTAAGTTAATAATCCCTCATTGACTTCTTGGCCATCCTGTATACATACCGAGATTATTCGGATAGAAATTCAAATGATATTTTGTGAATCATTAGTCTGCAAAGGAGAAATTATATTCAACGAAAAGACTGGACTCAAACAGGTACTACCACTCGAGGTCATATTGGATCTGGAAGTAGTGGTAACTAGGGGGTTACTCATTACTCTCTAAAGCTCCCAAATTAGGGAGGCAATCGGATGTATTTTAAGGTCATACGCAGGTAGTACCATTCCGCGTTAGAGTTGATCTAAAAGTAATGACAACTGAGGGAGTGACTCACCACTCCCCAAAATTGGGGCATCAACATCGGATGTTTTCTTCAGTTATACTCAGGACATATTCGATTATTTGAAGGACGAATCTTTATACTTTATTGAACACATGAGTGACCACCCTGTGCTGTATACTTATGCCGTGCTTAAGAGAATGGCGGCGAACACTTAGGTATAAAAATATAAGGATATTTTTGTTGCCTGTTTGCGGTGAACGAGTACAATCAGAAAGAATAGAGAAGTGCACGGAAGTCGACGGAAGTTGATCTCTCGAATTCGCTAGCCAGCAGCATTCTACCGATTTCAATTTGGGTCAGTTAATATAACTTTTTTGGACACCCACGCATTCACAAGTGAAACGCCCATTCCGGGATTTCACATATGTATTCAATGTATCACGGGCGCGGCTTCCATCTATTCTATCAGTTATTTAGTGACGGGTATAGTTCCATCCGCTGTGTCAGAAGTTAACCTTTATAGGTATCTCTGCATCAAATCATCGGATATTTATTTTCCGGCCAGGATGATATCAGCCGGGTTTAATTCTTCCGGTAATGTATTTTTCCGGTACCCCAGATCCGATATTCAACACCTGTACACTTAAATGTTGTATTCTGCAGGCGTAATTAGGGATCCTTGAACAGTTAAATTCGCAATTACATATGTTTTAATATGTTGTACTGTATACTTAAAATTGACAATATCTGTACTTAGATATATACGGCATTATCACGTTGACACACCGGTTCGCGTTAGATCACCGAAGTTAAGCGACATTGAGCCTGGTCAGTACTAAATGTGTGACCATTTGAGAATACCGGGTACTGTATGTGCGCCTCGCTTATCTCAGTATTGTTTCCAGTTGTCCTTGGCTTTTCATTGTCACTGGAATCAAGCAGTGTCGACTCAGGAGAGGTGTGCTGATGATTGTGCAACCCTTGCTTCACAATTACATGCACAGCTACCCTTACATGGGTATCTATTGTATCTCAGCTTAAATATGACGCTTTATAATGATTACTTTAACAAGGTAGTCTGTAAAAATCATACCACTACTCTGTACATAGTAAATGTGCCACTGTATACTTAATCAGGCCACCCTAAAGTTGGTTTCTTGTGAACCTTAATGACCGCTCCTGTATAGTTTAGGTCATCCTGGGTATTTAAACAAAAAAAAGAGGACTGATTCCAATATGGACCCATATATAAACTATATGAACTGCTTAGATAGTGTCGCCTTGCATACTAAATTAGGGCACGTTGTGTACTTTAATATGCCATACTTAACTGCCATACTTGCTAATGTGATTAAAAGAATGGCAACAAACATTTATGTACAAAAATATAATTGTATTACTTTATTGTTTGGTTGCTGCAAAAAAGTAGAGTCAGCGAGAGTTTTGAGGGGTGGAGAGTGCATGGCAGCTGTCGAAAGTTAATCCCTCGAATTCGCTAGCCAACTGCTCGAGCTGAGTCAGTGAGAGCAATTAGGTGCAGAGAGCACACGAGAGTTGACTAACATTGATCTTTCGAATTCGCTAGCCAGTCGCTTTCTCTTGATCTCCATTCAGGCCGATTAACATACTTTTGAACACCGATTCATCCAAAACTTCTAGGCTCAATCCGAAATGTCACATACACACTCAATACAGCAATGCATTTTTTATTTAGAGAACGGATGTATATTCTCCTCCTCTGTGTATGCAGATTTCCTTTATGGGCGCCTCTGCGTCAAACAGCCGGATGTTATGCTCCCGGTCAGGTAACTGCCTCTGCGTCAATTAGACAGATGGTATGCTATCTAGCAGGTTAGTGTCTCTGCCTCAAACAGAAAGCTGTTATTTCTTCCGGTCAGCTGTTATCTTTGGTACCCCAGACACGATATTCAACAAAGTGGGATATTTTATCTACTGCAATATGTTATCCTGCATATTGAATTGGACTAATATGTACCCTTAAATATGCCATTCTGTATGTTGCATATTTGATAATACATGTTTGCAGTGAAAGCTAGACACATATTTTCAGAGATAATTGTTTATCCTAAATGAATGACGACAAAATTACTTTGTTAACCTTAGCATAAACCTCCACCTTGCTTTTTTCTACAGATATTTCACCCCAAACAAGGCATGTCGCCACTGTAGACGTAAGGGGCTACTGAGAATTAAGGAGTAGATTTTAAGTGTCATCCTAAGTTGGGAGCTGTGTAGCGAGATATCTGTTTACATTAGTTTTAAACCTCTGCATGTCGGTACAGTCGGGGAAACAGGAATCAGGGAGGGTGTTCCAGAGGCCGGCAGGACTAGGAAATAGCTGCTGGAGTAGAAGGCTCTCCTGCATCCAGTGACTGGATGGGACCTAGCTGATTGTCGAATTGTTCTAGTGTATTTGTGTCGAGGGGGCACTAGAACAGCTAGTTCATTGGAGCACAATCCATTGAAGTATTTGTAAAACAAGCACAATGATGCAACATTGCGGCGATGAGACAAGGGCTGGAGCTTGGTGAGGAACCTATTAAGTTGGCGAATCTTTTTGAACCTTGTCTAAAAGGGAGCGACTAGTGGATGATGCACCAGCCCAGATGTGGCAATTATACTCCATGGTGGGTTTGTAGAGATACAGGATAACGTCAGATGTGAGGAGTTTACTAGCACGGTAGATGGAGCTCACATTCTTTGCAGCAGCCTTGGCAATGTCTTCAATGTATTTGTTCCAATTCATGTAACCTGTGAATGTTAGGCCGAGTAGTTTGAATATTGAACTCTCGGGTAGGGTGTTATTTGACATGACAATCGGTGGTTGTAGTTATTGAAGGAAAGTAGCTTTGTCATTGCAGTATTAAAAGTTACCAACCATTTCTGCCCCAATCCACTAAAGCCTGGAGGTCACTTTCTAAGGATTCAGCCACTGCCTCGGATGTGTACGCGTCCGTTTTGTCCACATGACGAGAGTACAGCGTGGTGTCGTCAGCAAATCTACCTATCTCAGACTCGGTCATCAGAGAGGTCGTTTATGAAAATCAGGAACAACGAAGGTCCGAGGAGGGATCCTTGTGGTACACCTGCATTTATGTCATGTTGCTTGGATGAACGGCCATCAAGGACAACCTGGATCTTTCTTTTGGTTAGGAAGAATCTAATTATATTAAATATTCGTCCAGTAACACCATGTGATGGATTTTTTAGGAGGGGACCCTTATGCCATACCTTGTCAAAGGCCTTGGATATATCAAGAGCTACTGTCCTAGCTTCAACTGCCTTGTCCAGTGTATGATGTATGCGTTTAGAGATGACAGTTAAGATATCTGCAGTAGATCGTGCTTGTCTAAATCCATACTGACGGTTAGAAAGAAGTTTAGCATTAACTAGGTGCCGGGCTATCGCTAGATTGATTAAGGATTCAAAGATTTTAGCAAAGATCGGGAGCAGACTGATTGGGCGATAGTTCTGAGGATCTGTTCTATCCCCAGAATTCTTGAAGACTGGTACCACAGAGGCAATTTTCCAGCTATCAGGGAAGCAAGATTACGCAAGACATTTGTTGTAGAGTTTGAAGAGGACAGGGGCCAGTTCTGCAGAGCATTTCTTTATTACTATGTCCGGTATAAGATCAAGCCTACAAACTTTGGGGGTGTCGAGGTTTTTTTATGATGACCAGCACCCGAGATGGGTGATGACCAGGTTTTCAAGTGTGGCTTCAGTCAACAATGGGAATTTAGGGAGATGGTGATTTGCTGAGTCCAAAGTAGAGTTAAAGGCGAAACGCTAGGCAATTAGTTCAGCCTTATCAGCTGCCGTGCAAACAATATCGTTGTGGTTTGATAGTGGGGGAATCGTTGATTATCCATTGTTCACCACACTATTATAGATTTTCCAGAAATCGCGAGTGTCTTGTTTCTGTGACTGAATGCGTTTTTTGGTTATCTCTGTATACATTCTTTTCTTTTCACCTATCACTGCCTTACAATTATTTCTTGATTCTATAAATTTCTGTCTATTTGCAGTTGACTTATGGCGGACGAACTTTCGGAATGCTTGTTGCCTCTCAGCAAAGGCAGCTGCACATTTCGAGGTGAACCATTGAAGGGAGTGAGGTTTGCTGAAGAATTTTCGAATGGGGACATAGGCTTCAATGCCTGCTTTGACCCATTCAGTTAACTCATTTGCACACTCATCAGCAGGGAGTGAGAAGGTTTCAGTCCATGGGGCGTCGCTGGTGTGATCTCTGATGGACTCAAAATCAGCCTGCTCGTAGTATCTCGTTGTTTTGAACAATGGCTCATCAGCTTTTAAACCACAACGTGATCAGCGTTCCTGAACGGGATATGGGCTTCAGTTACACAGGCCTCGGGCAGTGAGGTCAGGAACAGGTCGAGAAGTGAAGCTTGCTGGTCTGCTCGATCAGGGAGGCGGGTCGGGAAAGCGACAGTCTGTGAGAGTGAGTGAGTTAAGGAAGAAATTATACGTAGAGTTACCGGCTGCGTCAGTAAGGCTGGAGAATCCCAGCCAGTCACGGTGGTGTGCATTTAAATCCCCAAATACATGTAATTGGGCATTCGAGTCAAGTGAGAGTGCTCTATCTATGCTTTCAGAAACAGAGTTTAGCAGGGTATAGTCCTGGGTCGAAGGTGAACGGTATAAAAAAATATAAGTGATGTAAAGTCAATATAAGTGATGTAAAGTCAATCTAAAGCACATGTAGGTTTGGTCATCTGATTTTAATCTATGTTCTCTAGTCAGGGGGAGGGTGTTCCGAACATAAACTCCTAGCCCGTGCATATGTTTGTCAGAGTCTTTACAGTAGAGAGGAAGTAGTCAGACATGTCAAAGTTGTTTGATTAAATGTTCGTTTCACTTAGTGCTAGGATATCCGGGGTGTTTGTCTCGGCTAAAGTTTATTTAGAAACAAGGGGTAAAATTAAACTACCATATTAGAGAAAGACCGTTGCATAAACGATTTATATATATATATATATATATATATATATATATATATATATATATATATATATATATATATATATATATATAAGAATATTGATGTGTTTATCAACGTTTCGTCTTTAATGTCTAATTGTTTCTCATATTTTGATTTTCTTGCTAATACTGGCCGCAAGCTCAGAGCCTGCTGGCAATCCGTGTATGATGTTTTCTCCAAGCAAATAATCCTGAGGAAGTCTGACAATAAAGACGAAACGTTGGTGAATACATAAATATTCTTTTGGTTTTCCTTTTTCATTTTCCATTTTCCATTACGTTGGAACATTTTATTCCTGTCTTTATCATGTATATATATATATATATATATATATATATATATATATATATATTTATATATATATATATATTTATATATATTGTGTGTGTATGTGTGTATATATATATATTTATATACATGTGTGTATATATATATATATATCTTAACACACTTGTATGTATATATATACATGTATATATATATATATATATATATTTATTCATACACGTGTATATATATATATATATATGTATATATATATATTCACACACGTGTGTGAATATATATATATATATATATATATATATATATATATATATATATATATATATATATATATATCAACAAAAATACCCGTCCCAAGACCGGGATAATTAATTAATTGAAAAGAACAGTCTTGCATCACTTTTATGTCCCCTTACGAAATTAAAATCAATATGTAATTATACTAAACTCTATGTATGTAATATTTATTGCAGTTATAATCAAAGTCTATTTAAACATGATTTTTATTCCAGAAAATGTTTAAAATTTAAGGCATAAGCTCAAGCGGTCTTAAGAATGAATTAAAATTCAGGGAATCTTGCGTAATTGGTGTCTAATTACAATGGATCAAATTCAGTGCAAATTTGAAATAGTTGAATTTTCATATGGAAGATTGTGCCCATATTACGCTATTTAAACCCCCTTTAAAATACTTAAAAGACTGGAATATTTAGAAATATTGAATATTTTAGGAATATTTATTAGGTCATGTCTAATACCTATTGTAAAAATTTCACAAAAAAAACTGAGTATTTTGGAATATTTTAAAGGGGTTTTAGGAGGCATAATTTGAGCAAAACCACCCATTTGAAAATTCGAATATTTCAGATTACCATTAAATTTTTTCCATAGTCATTAGACAACAATTAAGCAAGATTTCCCGATTTATTATTTCTTCTTAAGACCCCTTAAGCTAAAGCCTTAAATGTGAGACAATTTCTAGAATACAAAATGAAGTGATGGACTTTGATTGAAATTGGAATAAGGGTTTTATACATAACTAGCTGAACCCGTCGCCCGGCGTTGCACGGGAGAAAGTACTACCTATTGCATGACGTCGAATAAAAAAGAAACGGGCAATTATTTTTTTTTTCCCCGTCTACCGTGTTGACGAATCTTTTAAATTAAAAAAAAAAGTGGTAGAGTGGAATGGGATCGAACGCTAAAACCGGCGACAAGGAAACCTACTTTCTTGCCGTCTGCCCCACGCTCCCGGGGTTAAAAACGCTTGTGAAAATAGGCGAATTAACCTAAACCTTATTATTGACATGCGTGTTAAATTAATACCAGGCAAATAATAAATAACAACCGGTCTTTTGTGAAAATTAAACTGTGTGTATTAGTTCCCGGTGTCGATGAGTAGAGTGACAGTACATAATTGTTAAGGAGAAAAGTTTTCGCTACCACCTATATGGAGTTAGTTTTTCGGAGAGACGTTGATGGTGGGCCAAATGTAATATTTAGTGTTAGGTGGGAAAAAATAATAACACATTTACTAAAACACGGTCGAGTGAATAAGTGTAGTATAGTGGTTAGTTTAGTAGCCTGTGATGCATGTGGTTATTTTCCTATACTCCGAGAAGGTACAGGGGAAAAAACGTCTCTACTTTATATATTAGATGTATTATTATATCTTGATTTAACTCTTCGTAAGGGGATATAAAACTGTTCTGTTTAATGGAATTCATTTTAATAATCACGGAACGGGTATTCTTCTAGATTTGGATCCTGCACACTTTTTAAGCTAATCTCTATCTACATAGACTTGAATACACGTATATATATCATCATTAATAAAAATGATATATTTAGAGATTATAATTATCATGGTTGCAGGCGATTTATTGACGACCTTGTGTGGAGTAATGATAATGAGAGTTAGAAAATACAAAATATTAGATATATCCAAAGGAGTTAGAATCAAATTGTGAACACACAGGAACACACGCGACATTTCTTGATTTGTATATACAAACGGAGGATGAAATATTTATATATAAAATGTTTGATAAAAGAAATGTATTTCTCCTTTCATATCGTTGGTATGCTGCATAAAAATAGTTCCTACCTTGTGTTTATTTTTTACAAGAGCAGTATGTCCGAGTTCGCGTTACTTTCAGATTAATAGATTTTATACCCAGTTTAGCTTTAGTAATAAGAATGATTAAACGCGTTGGTGATCAAAATAAAATATTTAAACGATTAAATAAAACAATTATCCGCTTTAAGGTCATATCAAATTAATCAATATAGATTGATTGAACTAACCCAATGTTATATAAGAAATTCAGTCCAAAATGTATAATGTATATAAATAATGTATAATGCATACAGTGTAATAAAAGAACACATGTATATTTTTTTTTTTAATTTTTAAATATGTTTAATTGAAACTGAATATAAATGCTAATATAAATACATCAAAATATTAATAACCAAATAATAGTATAATGGATTCGTCCGAACACTATCAAATACAGCATTTTTTTTATAAATAGCAACTACATTTTCTTGGGCAAAGGCGAACAACATAGGTAAGGATAACATTTTGAAATAACAAAATAGATTAGACAAAAAAAAAATAATCTGGAGCAAAGAACTAGATCTAATATCCTGGACGTTATTGTTCTTATTTCTAAGGGAGTGGTGTCTAATCAACACTGCTGAGAAGCCATAAAATAAAATACTGCTTTGTTTTTAAATTTCCATGGTAAGCAACTCATGATCCCTACACTAATATAAAGACTAGTGTAAATTCTTGGAAGAAAACTCAGTGTATTGATTGCAAACGATTAATTGGCTTACAAGCAAAGTAGTTTTCCAACAAAGACCTTTGGAATAAAAGTGCATTTTTTTCATATAGTTTTAATGGTTGAAAAACATCCAAGATTATATATATATACAAATTATTTATTTAAAAACAATACGTTACATATTTCAGAGACGTGTCATGGTTTCATTGACATAGATTGACCTTTTACTGTTTAGAAAAGGCCGTTATAACCCATGCAAATTATCAGCGGCTCACGAAAATGAAAACAAATCAATGAAGGCAGTTTAACGATCATCATTAATATCTTACGGTGAATTCGTACAAGTGTACCTTTTAGGGAAAGTACCGGGTTAATAAGAGCGGACTGTGTGGTTTTATGGGTCCTAATAACAATACTTAGTTAAAGTATTGTTAAAAAATAATTTAATTGTTGATTACAGGTGCTGAAAGTTTTCCTTTTTCAATAGAGTATTAATATTTAGGGGTAATAGTGTAAGGTGTAATTTAGATATGTAATGTGTAATATACGTATTATACATACATATATATATATGTGTGTGTGTGTGTGTGTGTGTGTGTGTGTGTGTGTGTGTGTGTGTGTGTGTGTGTGTGTGTGTGTGTGTGTGTGTGTGTGTGAAGTCACGATATATTCCATGATAAAAGCCAGTATACTGAAATCATATGCCCTTTATAGGGTTAAGATGAAAATTCATATACACTAAATATACAAAATTAATGAATACATATAAACCAAACCATTTCATTATCACATCACTACAGTATAAATCTCTATGCATGAGTGGATTAAGTGTGTGAGGTGCGCTGAAGAAAAATTCTTACCAGTAAAATACATAGCCCTGTTGTGCTCGCATACCCTTAATGACAATAAAAGTGTAAAAATTTGAGAATTTCCTTGCTTTTGTACATTTAGTGTATATGAATTTTCATCTTAACCCTATTAAGGGCATATGATTTCCGTATACTGGCATTTATCATGGAATGTCACTACTTTTGTAAAGGCTATGCCTCAATACAATGGTCATTTTAAGGTTTTTTGAATTTTCTGGAAAACTAAGGTATATGGTAAACTGAAATTAAAATGCCATCAACTAGACTCTAGAACCTCTATCTCTGCCAAAAATCAGCTGAATCCATCAAATAGTTGATGAGATACAGGGTGGCACATACGTACGTACGTACGTACACACAGATAACATGATTTCATGATTAAAGTCTATTAAGGAAGAAGAACGCTCTCGCGCCTCCCTTGATAATACATATAAAATACATATGCAACATTCACAAACTATATATATACAACATATAGAATATATATCTAGTATATAAATAAAATATATATAATATATATTTTAAATCTTATGTTTATATATATATATTGTATTATTATTGCTACAACTATTATTGCTGCTACCACTATTAATACTATTATTATTATTATTACTAGTAGTAGTAGTAGTAGTAGTAGTAGTACCAGTGTTCTTACTATTGTTACTAATAGTAATAGTATTAGTACTCCTGCTGCTAGTATTAGTATTAATTTCCCTGTTAGTTTATTATTTCACCGTCGTGGATCTTGTCAGCAGCTCCGTAAAATATAATCACAATTGTCACCTTTTTCATCCTTTGACGGGATTAGGGGTTTCCGACGGAAACCCCGGGATGTAAACTGAAATCTGTCACCTTTCACTTGGAACGGGGAAGAGAGAAGGGCGAGAAAGAAGTGTCAGTTTCCAAGATGGCTGTGTTTTGCGGGGTGCCACGGCGATCAGTGGCGCCATCGCAGTCGGATTGTGATAGCGCTCTTCGTCGCCTAGAGTCACAGAAAGCCTTCTATCTCGGCTGATATCGCTCACCGCACAACCGAACAAAAAGAAAGAACAATTTAGCAAGTCACAAGAAACTACAAAATAAAATTACCAAAAAAAAGAAAATAGTAATTGTATAAAATATAATAATTCAAGTAAAAATATTTCTTTGTAAGAAAAAAAATACATTTAAACAAATGCAAACTCCTTTCTTCTGAATATAGATTATTTCGTTCTGACTCTACCGCATAAGACCGCTAAAGTTTTATCTTTCTCGGGATTAGCAAGAAAGACTTCTTTTCTTTTTCTTTTTTCTTTTAAAGGGGTAAAAGATAAGATTTTAAACTTTAGGAAAATTCTTGAAAAAAATAACTTCAAAATAAGATAAAAACAATTTTCCTGTTTTAAGGAAAAATTTAAAAGAAAAAAAAGTACGCATTTAAATATGGGCAACCAAGGTGATATCTCTATCTCTTTTCTTTCTTTCTATATGCATAAATTAAAAAGTAAAGTACCATTTTCATATATATATATATATATATATATATATATATATATATATATATATATATATATATATATATATATATATTAAGAATTTAAAAAAATATTTATCATAATATTGTTTGGACGGGCCTTTAAGAGAATTATAATTAGGCTGCCAAATTTAATGCGTAATGCGAAGTTCCGCTTTACTAGGTCGTTGAACACTGTCTGACAGCCTTTCTAGAAATGTCCGCTTGTAAAGACATAAATAGACCTTCATTCTTTGTCTTTTGTCGTAGTTGTTAGGTTGGCCGCATGGCTCTAGGTGTTCAAATAGGTGTTAAAAGTTGACTGTGGTCTGGGGTTCAAATCGTGTGACCGACAGAACAATTATTTTCAGCACTGACGATTCATTGAAAGTCATAATATGGGCTATATTTAGTTTTATTTAGTTTCATTTAAAGGGGTAAAAAGGGGATAGAATCTCTTTGTGAAAATTCCGATTTTTATGAAATTTTAAGAATAGGTATTAGACATCAATTAATAAACAGCCTTCAGATGTCAGTTTCTTTGTAGCATTTTCAAGGGTGTTATGGAGCATAATATGGACACACCCTCCCATTTAAATTTCAAATATTTCAGATTTGTATTATATTTATATATAGTTATAGATCAATGAAGCAAGATTCCCTGAATTTCAATTTCCTCTTAAGACCCCTTAAGTTTTAGCATTAAATTTAGGACATTTTCTAGAATCAAAATTATGTAATGGAGTTTATTAAAATTGAAATAAGGATTCTACATATAATGTTTAGTAGCATTATACCTAGATTTTAATCTTCGTAAGGGGACATAAAAGTGGTACAAAAGTGTTCTGTTCGAGGAATTAATTTTACCGGGTATTTTTCTGATTGACTTCCCAAAGGTACCGATAGTAGATTAAACAAAGGTATAGTGTCCATTGATTATATATATATATATATATATATATATATATATATATATATATATATATATATATATATAGAGAGAGAGAGAGAGAGAGAGAGAGAGAGAGAGATAGACATAAAAAATATAATATATATATATAATTCTCCTCCACTCCACTAATCCTTAACCGCTTTTACTTCAACATTCTAATTCCTATCCCCGTTTTTTTTCAATTATTTGCCAACCCTCTTACACACTCATCCATTGCTTTTTTATCTCGCGTGTATTCGATCCATCGACAATATTTTTCTCATAGGTTCCATTACTCTCACCTTTAAACTACGCTCCCTCGTTACTCCTATAATGGTCCATTTGCCCCTCTTAAAATCTATTTATAATTTCAACACAGTAGTGATTCACTTAGGTTACAAAATTCAACCCAATCCTACCCTATAATCCTTATACTAGAACTCAATTGTTGTAAGCAGACTAACGCTGTTCCCAATCCTAACTTCAGTTATACATTAAAGTTTCTTATTTAGTCATGCATTTAATATGTAACTAACTGGGAATTCTTTAAAGTCTTTGTACATTAAACTCTGAAATACTAGTTTTTGTCCGAATTATTACATATTAAACACGTAAATTCCAGATTTCTATTCAACTGAACCCTAATTTTCCCAATTGGAACCCTAATTTCCCAATTTGAACCCTTTTGAATTTTCTGAATTATATATAAGTTTGTATAAAAATCCGTTTTAATTACGGGACCCCCTCTTTCAGATTTATTTACTTACTGACCTGAATTCTACTTCTGTTTTTAGCTTATGATAACCCCACCCCAACTCGCACCTGGTTTATTGCTTACTAGCAATGAACAGTAACCTAACAAACCCTACCCCTTCTCTTCTCCCAGCATTATTCATAGTTGATTTAACTAACCCTATCACCCACCTTCTGTATCTTTTATCTTTATCCCTTTCCTCCAATTCTTCACTTGGCTTTGTCTCCAACTAGAGCTGCCGCTTTTTCTTGAAGTCACTACTTAAATCCCCGAATGCCTTCGTTTAACATTCACAGCTCATTCTCAACCTGTGAAAAACTACTTTCATTCTCGGTCCACGGAAGTATTTTAAAATAGTCCTAATTCTCAAAATTACATCCGAATAAGTGCGTTCCATCTACGATTGAACTAAACATCTTTCTATTGGATTTACTTCATTTTTGAAAATTTTCAACGCTGCCTTCACGAACCCCCTTTTTTACATCTTTAAATCTCCTTTCACCGGACACCTTATCTACGGATATTCATCAACTGGGCAAACTCTTCATTTTTTTACACGCACACTCTTACTCCCCATTTCTTTATATTTTTTCAAATTTTGAATTTTGGCTTTTCCACTGACAACTTATCCATCTATCTAATTCCTCTGATGATAAGATTGTAATCTTTGAAAAACCTTGGCCTAAGGAAAGAAAAATAAACATGTTTTTACCGAGTACACCTTGCATTGAACAATCGAAGTTGAAATAGATTTGTCATTAGTACATATTTATCTTTCTTCATTCAGTTATCAGTGATAAATATGTAACGAATGTCCAAATTTATTTCAAAATTAGATTGTTCAATGCAAGGTGTATTCTGTAATAAACTAGTGTTTATTATTCTTTCCTTAAGCCAAGGCTTTTCAAAGATCGAAATCTCATCATCAGAGGAGAAATACAGATAGATAAGTTGACTGTAGAAAAAGCCAATATATATATATATATATATATATATATATATATATAAAGTTAGTTGAGATCAATGAAATTTGAAGATTGTTCCAAGAATTCAATAACAGCTATTATTAGGCGTACGATCGTTTCCAAGTCTTTTTAGGAAATATTTTCTCTTTTATTATTTTTTATGATTCCAAAACGTGTCTTCGTCAGCGCCTTTTATAACATTATATACAGACGTCTCTTGAGAAATAACATCATATTTCAGTACTAAAAGACAACATCAGTGAAAGGACTTCAGAAATTGCAAAAGGACAACAAATTGAATAACAAATCAAATATGTAAAACATTCAAAGCCTTCAGAATCGAGAAGAAGAAATTGCATATAAGAAAAATACATAAGAGAAAAAATACATAAATAAATAAAACAAAAATAAAAATATAAACATTAGTTACATTTAACTATTAATCATATATATATATATATATATATATATATATATATATATATATATATATATATATATATATATATGAATGATTTTTTATTCAAACATATACAAAGTTTGATTCCCTTTGGATTTCTACCATGTGGATTTTTATCCTACCTTGATTACCATATATATATATATATATATATATATATATATATAACATTTAATGAATTAAAACATTACTATTGTTCCAAGAATTAGAACATCAAGTCCATTATGGCGTACGATAGTTTCCAAAACAGTTTGGAAATAATTTATTTTATTTTATTTCATAAATTAATTAAGCTAATCCAAAACGTCCTTCATCAGCGCATTTAGCAACACGTCTTACAGAAAATCAAAGAAAAAACAAAAACTCGTTCTAGAGAAAGATCTACTGACAGAAAGAATCACCGGTTGATATGTTGGTAGCATAAGAGGGGAAAAATACAATGATACCTATGAACAAATAACCGGTAAATATAAAAAATAACACAAAACTTCCCAAAGATTTACCCTTTCAAATTTCCGAAAAAAATCAATTAAAATTTTAAAAAATTTTGTCAGAGGGGTAGTGAAAACAATAAAAATAGAAATAGAAATAAAAATAGAAATAAAAATAGAAATAAAAATAATAAAAAATGAATAAGAATAAAATTAAAATAAAATAAAATGAATTTTTTATTCATTTTATTTTATTTTAATTTTATTCTTATTCATTTTTTATTATTTTTATAAACATAGAAGATGAAAATAAAAATAAAGAAATTGAATAAAAATAAAATACAAAAATTAAAAACAAAATAAAAATAAAAATAGAAATTAAAATAATAAAAAATGAATAAGAATAAAATAAAATGAATAAAATAAAATGAATAAAAAATAAAAATAGAAGATATAAAATAAAAATAAAGAAATTGAATAAAAATAAAAACCAAAAAATAAAAACAAAATAAAAAATATAATAGAAATAAAATAAAATTAGAAAAAAGTTTGAAGAGGACAAGGGTTTTTTTACAGAGGCTTTTTTAAAGAAAGCATCTTGCAAGAGGATGTGCAGGGTAAGATGATGAACAAGGATAATTTGGGGGGAAGAAAAAACACTTATAAAAAACTCTTATGGGAGAAAGAAACAGGAATAATAAGGAAATAGGGGGTGTAATATAAGAAATAGTATAGTTGGGATTATACCAACAGCACTGGACATTGAAGTGTATAAATAAATATGATATGAGGAAAAGGGAAAAAGTTCTTAGTAATTTCACTGATGCGTAAGGAAGAGAGAAGCAGATTTACAGGAAATATGGCATTAGATGTGGAGGGGAAGAGTATTTAATTTTTTATCTACAGACATCGATGTTTCATGCTTGCGCAATCTTCAGTGTAATTACAAATCGCCACTGATTTGCAGTCGGGTGTCTTTCCCCTCGGCCGGCGTCAATTCACATGATAATTAGGAGGGATTTAAATCTATAAACGCCAAATCAGCGAGCGCGTATAGCGAGCAGTGGGGAGTTATTCAACAACAACAACAAATGGGGTCGGAATCTCGCTTTTAAGCCATAGTATTACTGCTCGTTTATAAATTCTCTGAGTGCACCAATCCTAGTAAAGGGGGCTATATATATATATATATATATATATATATATATATATATATATATATAGAGAGAGAGAGAGAGAGAGAGAGAGAGAGAGAGAGAGAGAGAGAGAGAGAATCGGTTTTCTTAAACCAGCCGAATTTCATTTTAAATCAAGCATGACCATATCCATGAAACCCGGGTACACCGAAAAGACACTGTAATGTATAGTTTTTAAATACTTTTAAATAAAATAATTTATATTAGCTCTTGTAAAACGTACGATCGAACACTATTGTTATGTTTTGCTACTAACTTGTGCTACATGATATATATATATATATATTTATATATATATATATATATATATATATATATATATATATATATATATATATATATATATATATATATATATATATACTAGAGATAAAAGATGAGAATAGAAAATTGTAAAGATACAATATTTATTAGAACATCAAAAGTTCAGAGCAAGGAGCTTCAAATCCTTAATCCATGGATTTTCAAAGATAAACTTTTCTCATCAGAGGATAGGGAAAAGCCGACAATGTAATTTTAAATATTATCGGCAACATTTGACATTGAAAATTTTACATAAAATAAAAACAAAATAAAGGCCAAAAGATAAAGTCTTTATTGCTCTAATCAATATATTGAGCTTTATATTATCACCATAGATTATTATTATTAAACGATAATTCAATTATCGTTTATTTAATTCAACATTTCAATATTAATTCAACAAGCTTTAAGGCAATGCTCATTAGGTAAAACTAATTTCGAGCTCAGGCATTTGCAATGTTTACATTTCGTTACATTGAGATATCACTTACATTCAGTCAGTGTCGCATGATGGCGTAGAGGTTAGTATCGCAGACTGTCAGCGCGACGGTTGCGTTTCGATCCCGGCTTGAGACACTAACTGGTCTAGCCGCACTGATGAGCTGTGAAACAGCGAAACAGGCTGTATGTGGATGACTATATATATATATATATATATATATATATATATATATATTAGATTGTGTTGTTTTTGTTTTTGTTTTATTATTATTATTATTATTATATTATTATTATTATTATTATTATAGATTTTCTTTGTGTTGTTATTTTTAGTTCTTTGTCTTTTGAGTGTTTTCATTCTTTTGTTGTTGTTTTTTTTTGGGGGGGAGGTATTTGCTTTTGTTTGTTTTTTTGTTTTTCTGTATATTTTATGTTCATTATTCCTTGAACAACTTTTGAATCGCTTTAATCTAACCTGGACATTTTGTTAATCTCCAATCTTGATTATTTTCCAAGGCACCTTTTCGTGTTTCCCTCCTTTCGTTTTATCTTCGGGGTACTTCAATGTGGGGAGGCTTGGTAAACCTCAAACAAGTGTCGCGTAGATTGTTACGTGCGAAAACGTCCGACAACACCCACCCCCGTCATACCCCCCGTACATCATTTTGGCACCATTTCTTTTTCTTTGCCAACGGTACCTACGAAGCTGGGCGGGGTGGATGCTGGACGCTATAGCCCGTGAGATTTTTTAGGATGCGGGTTGGTCTGCTTTTGTTACAAGGTAAGTTAGTCGCGATGGCGATAGTTTCGAGGTGGGTAAAAAAGAGAGAGTATTTAAAAGTTGGCGATCGGATAGGAATATGCTAAGTTACGAAAGTTAAAAGACGGCATTCGGTTTATATTTATACAGTATATATTTTTATTAATGCGAACATTTCTGGCTACATATGCGCATACATGCTTCAGTTTAAGTCTTGGAAAGCTTCTTCTTTCGTTTGATTCACAGCATCTCACTGTTAGATCACCAGCTCGGTTGAGAAAGCCATGCTAATGTTTGTTATCTAGCACAGCTATGCCGGCTTCGCCGTTGGGTGGTCGATGTTTAAGACATGACTCGATGATGTGATCTTGGAAAGCTGAAGCCTTGTAAGCCAAATATTTAATCGTAACCTTTTATAATTAAATATTTAGCTTGACAAGACTTCAGCTGACATAGAATTAAGCGGAAAAATGTATGCACATATGTAACCAAAAATATGTGTATAAATAAAAATGTATACTATATAAATATACATCTAGATGAACTGATACAGGGATTGAAGTTACGATCTCTAAGCCGGTCCCATTGCTTAGACGAGTACGTTTTACAAACTCGGCAATCCAAATAAGAAAGATGAGCTGATACAATAATAATAATAATAATAATAATAATAATAATAATAATAATAATAATAATAGTAATAATAATAATAATAATAATAATAATAATAATAATAATAATAATAATAATAATAATAATAATAATAATAATACAGACAAAACATAAACCCAGTAACGGAAGAAGTCGAAGTCTACGAAATCACAGAACTCACTAAAGTGGAACTCACCGAGGAAGAAGCAAGAGAAATGGAAAACATCAAACGATACATGTCTGAGAACAAAACAAATCTCCCATCTCTAAGGAACGAAGATTGGAAGAAGTTAAATGTTGAAACATAGACAGTAAACAAGGTACTCGCGTACATCACAACAGACACTATCACAGACCTAAACAACTTGATATATGCAGGGGAAAATCCGTAAGTATGAAACTAAGAAAAGAGAAAAAGCCTGGCCCAAAAAATGGACCGACAAAACCTGGATGGGAAATCAGACTGGAACCCCAGATAACCAAACTCCGGAAAGAAGCTTACACCGTAAACAGGATTAAAGAAAATAGGAAATGATGGAAGTGTAGAAATCCGGTTCACAAGGAAAGACTGAATAAGAAACATGAAGAATTAAAACAAAAGATAGCAGCAATAGAGGGAAGACTGAGATTATATAGATACAAATCAGAACAGCAAAAACAGAACAGGACCTTTGAAAACAATGAAAGCCAGTTTTACAAAAACGTAAACGGGGCACGAATAACATCAGAACAACCTGACCCGACAGAGACAAAACACTTCTGGAGCAAGATATGGGAAAATCCTAAAACACACAACAAAAATGGCAAGTGGTTGAAAAACATGAAAAATGAACTACATGAAATAGAAGAAGGAACAGAAACAGAGATTACTAAAGAAAACATTAGGGACACCCTAAGGAAAATGGCAAACTGAAAAGCACCAGGCCATGATGGAATACATGCATATTGCTTTAAAAAATTATCGACCCTACATGAAAGACTGGCGCAGAAACTGAGAGTATGTATCCACAAAACAGACATACCAGTGTGGATGACCAAAGGAAGGACAACGCTTATACAAAAAGATGCCAAAATAGGAACGACCCCAAGCAACTACAGACCAATTACCTGTTTACCAACAATGTGGAAAATGCTGACGGCACAACTGAGAGAACAAATCTACCAGTCCCTAAACAAACGTGGACTACTCCCCGAAGAACAAAAAAGATGCCGTAAAGGAAAAAGAGGGACGGATGACCTCCAATACATCGATCAAAAGATCCTGAAGGAGGTAAAAAACAGAAAAAAGAACATATCCATGGCAGGATAAACTACAAAAAAGCTTACGACATAATCCCTCAAGCATGGATAATTGAATGTTTCAAAATATACAAAATACCCGAAAGGATGATTAATCTTATTAAGAAAGCAATGGAAACATGGAGACTGGAACTGACAGCCGGAGGACAACACCTGACTGAGACAAAGATACAGAGAGGCATCTTCCAAGAAGACTCCCTATCACCACTACTGTTTATAATAGCTATGATGCCACTTAACTACATACTCAGAAAATGTGATGCCGGATACAAGTTTACAGACACAGAACTAAGAGTAAACCACCTGATGTACATGGATGACCTGAAACTATTTGCAAAAAGCAAAAAGGAACTGGAAAAGCTGATAAATATGACCAGAATCTTCAGCCAGGACATCCAAATGGAATTCGGAATGGAAAAGTGTGCACTACTAGAAATAAAAAAAGGAAAACTGGAGACAACAAAGGGCATGAAATTCCCCAACCAAGAGGAAATGAGGGCGCTAGGCGAACAGGATAGCTACAAATATCTTGGAGTTCTGGACGCAGACACCATCAAATCTACAGAAATGAAAGAGAAGATTGGAAAAGAATATTTACAAAGAACAAGAAAACTCCTAGAAACGAAATTATATAGCAGGAATCTAGTAACAGGAATAAACACCTGGGCAGTAGCACTAATAAGATACTCTGGACCATTCATAGGCTGAACCAAAGAGGAACTCAGGCACCTGGACCAGAGGACTAGGAAACTAATGGCCATACACCATGCACTACATCCAAAAGACGATGCAGACAGACTCCACATGAAAAGAAACGAAAGGGGAAGAGGACTGGTAAGTATAGAAGATTGTGTGGAAGACTAAAAAAAGAGCTGGAAAATACATAACTCAACACAGGGAAATCCTTATCACTGCAGCAAGAGACACCAATCCAACGAACAACTCGAGAAGCACCGAAACCAGAAACAAAACGGCAAGAAAAGAAAAGTGGGAAGGAAAAAAACTACATGGACAATTCAGAAGACTGACAAGAGAAGAAACCAACGAAAATAGCTGAGCATGGCTAAGAAAAGGAAACTTGAATAGAGAAACGGAATCTTTACTGATGGCTGCACAGAACAATGCAATTAGGACAAACTACATTAAAGCTAAAATAAATAAAACCCAGGAAAACAGTAAATGCAGACCGTGTGGACAAAAAGACGAAACAGTAAATCATATAATAAGTGAATGTAGCAAACTAGCCCAAAAAGAATATAAGAACAAACATGACTGTGTGGGGAAAGCAGTACACCGGGAACTGTGCAAACAATTGAATTTCGAATACGCAGACAAATGGTACAAACATAAACCAGAAACAGTACTGGAAAACAAAAAACATAAATTCATCTGGGATATGGATATACGAACAGACAAACTCATACAAGCAAGGAGACCGGATGTTATAATAATCAACAAGAAGGAAAAATCTTGCAAAATCGTAGACTCCGTCGTTCCAGCAGACCACAGACTGAAAATCAAAGAAACGGAAAAACGAAGCAAATACACGGAACTAGCCAGAGAACTGAAAGGAACATGGAGCATGAAGAAAGTCAGTATAATACCAATAATCGTAGGAGCACTAGGAACAGTCCCAAAAACCTGGAAAAAAGACTGGGAGAAATTGGAACCAAAGGGATCATTGGAACTATACAAAGGACAGCAATGATCAAAACAGCTACAATCTTAAGAAAAATCATTGAATGCGGAAACAAACCCGCATAAGTTACGAAGGGTCACACGGAATCTACTACAGGAAGAAAACAAAACCACAGAAAGAACACATCACAAACAAAGAAACAGAAAATGCTAGAAACATCGCTTTATAAGCTCACCCCCCCCCCAATAAATTACACCGGCCTCAACTGACACGACACAAAAATGAACCAATGAACAGAAATAGCAAGAAACACCTTCAGCTCCCCCCCCCCCAAAAAAAAATAATCAGCTCCCCTCCAAAAAAAAAAAAAAAATAAAAGATGTTTTTTTTTTAAATGAAATTTTTTAAAAAAATTAAATTAAAAAAATAAATAAATTTTAAAAAATGGTAACAGCTTAGGCTGACATCACACAAAATATTTGCATAGGGTCAAGGAGGATGAGAAGACCGAAGAGGGACAGCACAAACCAGACCTCCACTGAAAGTGCAGAGACTGCTGGAACCTTGGGGAGACTTATTGCCACCCAAATCCCAGAGAAGACCAATTGTCCTTACCAGCGAGAAATCAATCGTAAACGGCTGTTGTGATACTGCAAGTTTATTTGCGGTGGTTATCGAAAAGAGGTGAAGAATACTGGAAATCTGGGGAGACTTGTTGTCACTTAGACTCCAGGGAATACTACCGGTTGTCGGTGAGCAATCACTGATGACCTGTGTGAGAACTCCTAGTGAGTAAATAATAATAATAATAATAAAATATTGATGATGATATTATTGATAATGATTATATTATTATTGATGATGATGATGATGATGATGATGATGATGATGATGATGATGATGATGATGATGATGATGATGATGATGATGATTATGGTGGTGGTGGTGGTGGTGGTGGTGGTTTGAACATAGAATGGTCTATAAAACATAGCCATTATATTTCACAGTGACGCGATGGGTTCTAAATTTCGTTAGGCTTTCTTCTTCATATACAGTTTCCGGGCAATTCCGAAACTTTCTGGTGTGAGAGTAATTAAACTCACATATGCGCCTCAAGACATAAGCAAAGTCCTCCTGGACGCTAAGACGTGAGAACCGTGGCCTCGTTTCAATTCACCGCCTCTGGTCGATAGAGTTGTGTTTTCCCATTTGGGACAAGGATCGTTTCTTTACTTTCTCTTTTTTTTTTTGAGCAGAGCAGAAGAACAAAAGAAAAAGTTAACAGAATTTTAATGTTGATTTCAGGATACACATGACTCTACCCATTTCGAAAATGCGTGTTAACACAATCATACATTCTTTTTCAGCCATTATTCACACATAACAATCATATATTAAATGTGATATGTATATGTATATATGTGTATATATATGTGTGTGTGTATAGATATGCGTGTGTAGGTGCATATAGCTGTATATGTGTGTGTCTGTGTAGACGTATGGATTTTTGTATTGAATATACATCTAGAATATATTTATTTTTGTATTGAATATACATCTAGAATATATTTATAAGCACGTATGTATTTTGAATATATGCTTGATTGATAGTGGATATGTGTGTGTCTATGTTTGGATGTGTATGTATATCAATATCTGTTTATTTATTTGTATTTGAGTATCTATTAGAGTTTGTTTATATATGTGTGATTCTTGATATATAGATAAGATATTTATACTGAAGTGAGTTTGTAAAACTGGGTCGGCTAAAGAGTTTAAAGAAACCCAGAAAGTAGTGAGCAATAAAATAAAGATAGGAAAAAGTGATAGAGACGCCATAAAGGGTAATAAAAGGGGCAACCACTAGCAAAAAAGGTCAGCAAGTGGAATAGGTAATCCGATACTAATTCATAAGAAATAGAAAATGACTAAACCCCAAAAAGATTTATTTAGGAGAGAAAATTCTTCAAATCCATCCATTTCTCGGAAATTCTTGGTCTGATGAGGTTGACTTTCTGGGAAAAGTGCAACCTAAACATGTATGAACATATGTAACCAATAATGTTTGTATAAATAAAAATTTATACTTATAAACAGCTTTACTTGTTATTGAGCACTTTTTATAAACACTTGAGTTTCTACGGATTTACAGTTACGGAAACTAATACAATACATGTACGATATATATATATATATATATATATATATATATATATATATATATATATATATATATATATATAATAAATTATTGCTCCAAACAATAGGTATTCCAATGGGTTTGGATCCGTCTCCATTTTGGGCAGATCTATATTTACATAGACTGGAATATATATATGTCATCATTAATAAAAAATGATATATCTAGAGCGTATAGTTATCATGGATGTAGGCGATATATTGACGACCTTGTTTGCATTAATGATAGCGAAGAGTTTGCAAATACTAAACATTTAATATATCCTAAAGAGTTAAAATTAAACTGTGAACATAAGGGAACACAAGCTACTTTTCTTGATTTGGATATAAAAATTGAAGATAAAATATTTATCTATAAACTGTTTGATAAAAGAAATTAATTCCCTTTTCGTATCGTGCGAATGCCATATAAAAATAGTACTAGCCCTGTGTATATATTTTACGGGAGTATTATGTCTAGATTTCTGAGAATTGCTCGTGTTACCTTAAAATTAGTAGATTTCATGCCCCCAATTTCTGATCTAATAATAAGAATGATTAACCAAGGTGGCGATCAAAATAAAATATTTGGACAATTAAATAAGGCAATTACTCGCCATCCTGATGCTTTTAAATCTTATCAAATTAATCAAAATAAACTAATAGAACAAATCATAGTATATATAAATAGAAATAATGTATAAACGTATATATAACACATCTGATAATTATAATAAGAAAAACAATAAAAATACAGTAGAAAGAAAGATAGAAATATTAAAAAAGAAGAAGAAGAAGAAGAAGAAGAAGAAGAAGAAGAAGGAAACCGACAGTTATGAACGCCGATTTTAAACACCGGGAGTTGGCAAAGAAGAAGAAGAAAAAGCAAGAAAAAGAGAACAAATTAACGGTTAACTTATAGACGCAGATTTGAAACAATGAGAAAAGAAAAAAGTCGACAGTTGTGAACGCAGATTAGAAAAACTAAAGTGAACAAGGAAGATTAATATTTATTTGAGGTTTACAACAACGGGGAGATGGACAACAAAGTAGGACGAGGGAGAAAAAGAAGGAACTAAAGGTATATATATGTAGGTGTGTATGTATATATATATATATATATATATATATATATATATATATATGTGTGTGTGTGTATATACATATTTATTTATTTATCTTTTATTTTTTGATGTGTTGATGGTTTTTATATTTATAATATAAAACTAAAAATAATACATTAATCACTTAAATAATAGTGTCATGGATTCGTCCAAACACTTTAAAATGCAGCAACATTTTTGTAAGTAACGGATAAATTTTATTAGACATACGAACAGCACAGGTAAAAAAAAAAAAAATTTTTTTGTCTTAAATAACTAATATAAGTTAGTAAAACATTTATATGGAACAAAACGTAGATTTAGTATAAGGAACGTTTATGTTTTTGTCTTTTAAGGGAAGTGGGGTCTGATCAACTCTGCTGGGAAATCATGAAATTAAATACTGTCTTGTTTTTAAATTCCCGAAACAGTTTTTCATTGTAAACAACTGATGATCCCTTAAAATAGTGTTAGAAACTAACTAATATAATAACTGTAAAAAATAAATTGACTTACATGAGTGATTTTCCACTGGAAGACTTGAGACTATAAGTTTTTTTTGTTTTTTTTTTATAGTTTTAATGGTTGAGAAACTTCCGAGACTATATATATATATATATATATATATATATATATATATGTGTGTGTGTGTATGTATGTATGTATGTATGTGTGTGTGTATTCTTTTCTTTCTCCAGCTTTTTTGTTTATTTGCTTTTGACACCTGAGGATGATTCGATGAAAAATCGAACACGTTCGTGAAACCTGTGAGCGTATGAAACCTTTGAAACCTATGGAACATTTATTAATTTTTTTATTTTAATACAAAAAAGACCATCAAAAAATGAAAAAAATAACAAAAGGTACAGTTAAACAGACGAATTCAGTTATTTTTAACAATGTTTGCATAAATTAGAAAATGCTGCCTAAATACATACACACTCACACAATATATATATATATATATATATATATATATATATATATATATATATATATTGTGTCTGTGTATGTATTTAAGCAGGAAAACAAATGGTTAATACCTTTTATTTGTCTAAAGATCTGTCGAGGCTTGTTATATCCAGCGAAATATTTGATAAAAAAGTCAAGATGGAAAAGAGAAAAAAAATGTTTTATTTTTTATTTTGATTTTAATAAAAAATATTTGCATCTGACACATGTTTTTTTAAAGGCATTTTGTTTAAAATTCTAAAGATGCTTAAAAATGAACAATACCAAATTTATACCTACCAGCAACCATGCGCGATTTAAGTTCAATTTAAAAGAGACATTTGCACCATTAGTCCACAACATAAGACGTCACTTCTAGAAGACCAGGTAGGATTATTACGAAAAAAAAGGTTAATACCTTTTATTTGTCTAAAGCTCTGTCGAGGTTTGTTATATCAAGCGAAATATTAGATAAAAAAAGTCAAGATGAAAAACAGAAAAAAAAATTTTTGATTTTTGATTTTTATTTTAATAAAAAATATCTGTATCTAACACATGGTTCTTGAAGGCATTTGGCCTCTTTCTTTATGTTTAAAATTATAAAGATGGTTAAAAAATGAATTTTCCCAAATTTATATATATATATATATATATATATATATATATATATATATATATATATATATATATATACTAACCAAAAACTACCCGCACCCAGGCAGTAAATAATCTACCTGCAGCCTTATCTACAGACAAACAATATTAACAATTTTTTTTTTCACATCTTAGTAATTTGAAGAAAAACAACAAAAAGGTTATTGTCATAGTATTATTTCATATATTCAAATGTGGAGGTTTGATTTTATTTAAGTATAAAAATGAATTGCTCATAATGAAAGGAATAAACGGAAATTCGAGGCGATTGTCAAGAATAACCAACAGAAAAAAGGGTGAAAAAGAAAATAATTAATAAATTACTGTTACCAAACGCAATAAAGTTACTATCCTCCTTATCTACATATTTTTTGTGTAAATCAAAGCATTTTGATTGCATTTTAATAACTCGTCCAAATCCGATCGCGTTGCAGTTCCATTTGCAAGATGGCATAAGCGGATGTCCCTAAATTTTGTTTTCCTAAACAAATAAATGTCCCGAACGTTTTAAAATTTACTTCTCTACCTAATTGAAAGGAGAAAAATACAAAAGAAAAATCCTCAGACTTCGTAGACGGTCGGTGAATGAATGTTAGGTTTCAGTCTAATGTAATTTATTTGACCGAACTTTTAATTGAAATTTAAAAAATACTTTGAAAATGCTTTAAAATACTTTAACACGGAAAAATTACGCAGGTATGTAGAAAAATAACTTTTATGCCTTTGGTAATGGTTATTTGTTGACTATTTGTTTTTGCACATTTTTTTCTATTGGTTATTTTTGACAATAGTCAAAAGAGGAAAGTCAATTGGTCCAATAAAAGAATTATCTATTCCTGAGAAATTTTAAATGGTTACTTTATGTTTTTCGATTAAAGACAGAAAAAAAAACTTATCAACGATTTGTAAAAAATATGAATTTATTTTTTTTGTAATTTATAAAGTTTTTGTAAATTAAAAAGCTTAGAGGAGGGTGTTCTTTATTCTCAGAGTATGATATCATGATAAACGAACTACATGCACTGACACCAGAGAGGTGGTAATGACTCAGAGAATGATATCATGACGAATGAACACCTCCTCCCACAAAATATAGGAATTAATGCCTGCGAGCATGATATCAGACAACAGAATAGAGTATACACTACCACCACCTCCCCACACACAAAAAAAGGAGAAGGTAATCCTGGGAGGATAGTATCGTGAGGAACGAATGTATACTATACTGCCCCCTCAAAAAAAGAGGAGTTATGCCTGGGAGGAATGTATCATGACTAACAAAAATATATTACACAGAATTAAATAAGTATAAACCGTTTTAATTTTAATATAATTAGCTTAGGAGGAAAACTCTTTCGTATGTTATTCATTTAGATAACATTAAAAACAATGGCAAATTTCGTTGTCCACGTAAAACGCCGAAATGAAAATTGGGCTGAAAAATATAGTCGCCATCTTTATCAATAAATAGAAATACTCTAACTAAAGAAAAACGATAAGTTCCTTTCATAATTTTCTAGTTAAAAAAAACAAAACATGTTTATAAACTTGAAGTATAGTGCTTCTTTAGCTAGCCTCGATCTCGACTTGCTTAGATGGCGACATATATTTCCGACCTACTTTTTATTTCGCCGTTTCACGTGTACGGGGAAACTTGGCATAACAAAAAATCCTTTTATTTTTTTCCTCTACATTCACAAAATGAGTTTACATTATATCTAATTTTGCCGGTTTCAAATCTGACCACGTGACCTTCCAATCTTAAATTTTTAATTTCTTTTTCGTTTTCTTTTCCTTTCTTTTCTTTTCTTTTCTTTCAACTTCATTCTTTCCAAATATGACCTAAGGGAAGGGTCATATTATTATTCTGCTTGATGAGATCTCAGCTTTTAACAGCTGTTGATCGATAACATCGACATGCCAGTATCGCAGATTATGTACATGTATGTATAAATAAAAATAAGCATATATATATATATATATATATATATATATATATATATATATATAGTAAGCTATCAAAATATATTTATGGCAATTAAGCTACACAGAGGCTCCCGCGTTTCATGTTGAAATAAATACTGAAAATTGATATATACAAAAATTATATCTCCTTATAAAATTTTATGTGGATACATGAAATACTAATATATATATATATATATATATATATATATTATAATATTTATAAATCAACATTAATTATTTTAATACCTACAGACATCGTTGTTTCATGCTAACGCAATCTTTAGGGTAGGAAGCTAATTTTCAACGGTCGGCGGGCGCGAACCCCGATCACAAATCGCCACTGATCTGTAGTTAAGAGTCTTAACCCCTCGGTCATAGACAATTAGGTAATAATTAGGGAGGAATTTAACTTTGTAAATAGCGAATCAGCAGCTAAATTTACACAAGCAGTTAGAGTGATCAACGAACGTATTCGGATCGTGCATGTAGCTATTAATACTGCTTGTTATTAAAGTCACTCAGAGTGCCCGTCCTTTGTTGAAGGGAGCTAATAATAATATTTATAAATAAATATTAAATACCTACAGACATCGATGTTTCATGCTATATATATACATATATATATATATATATATATATATATATATATATATATATATATATATATATATATCCACATTGTTACAGTTATACACCAAACGCCGTCATGACAAATCTATACACACAAACATAGAGCCACCATCAGCCAGACTCCTACACATATACATGCCACTTTATTTCCACACAAATATTTCATTTTCGTAAATATAAAAATACAAAAATAGACTTATATATATATATATATATATATATATATATATATATATATATATATATATATATATATATATATTATAGTATGGTAAAAGGTACATTTTAGAGTATTCACGTTTGCTTAATATTTAGATGTAAATTTCTGCTCATACTTCATAGAAGGCTTGAAGAAGGGAATAGTTCCCGAAAATTTCTTAATGACTATCTCAACACGCAAAAAAATGAAATTGGGATTTACTTGGCTTATATAATCGTCCAATAAACTCGGCACAGAATTGTAAGTTTATTTGTTTATTTTTTTTAGTTTATATTATCATTTTACTCCCACTGTTGCGCTTATATATATATATATATATATATATATATATATATATATATATTAATTTTTAATAAATAATATTATATTATTTTTTACTTACGTACGCTAGCGTTTCGAGCTTTCGCTCTCATCGGTGCAGGGATGATAATCTTGGACGGTCACACGGTTAGAACCCCTGTCACAGAGTCAACCTAGACGCCGTAAGCAAGAGCTGTAACCATTATGCCACGGGGTATTCCCACATTCAGGAAGGGGATTTAAGTTCGAATGGCGGCATATCAAGAAAGACGTACTTCGAGATTCTACGAACATTGTCGGAATATGCCTTATGTCAGTCTATTTTGAACTTCCCCGAACAGGGCTCAACTTTAATCTTATAATATTAATTTAGAATAAATAATATTTTAAGTAAATAATATTAAATTATTTTTACTTACATATGCTAGCGTATCGAGCTTTCGCTCTCATTAGTGCAGGGATAGTAATCTCAGACGGTCACACGGTTCGAACCCCTGCCACAGAGTCAACCTTTAGGCCACGGGTCATTACCACATTCAAGAAGGGAATTTAAGTTCTATTAATGCGAAGGGTAGCATCTCCAGATTAATATATATATATATATATATATATATATATATATATATATATATATATATATATATATATATATATATATATCGTCTATGTGTGTTTATGAGTGTATATTTTTGTGTGGGTGTATTTATATGTGCACATGTACATAGTTGTATCTCACTCTCTCTCTCTCTCTCTCTCTATATATATATATATATATATATATACAGAGAGAGAGAAAGATATACATATATATATATATATATATATATATATACATACATACATACATATATATATATATATATATATATATATATATATATATATATATATATATATATAATATAAAGTAAGTTCCATAAATAGTAAGTCTAATTTCGAATTCGATTTATTATTTTTTTCCAGCTTACATCCTATCCTTTTTAAAAATTTACTTCTGCTATTCCCAGCAATGCTTCAAGCAAACTACCATTTCTCTCTCTCTCTCTCTCTCTCTCTCTCTCTCTCTCTCCCTCTCTCTTTCACACACACACACACACACACATGTACGCTCTGAAGCCCCTTTCTCTCTTTCTCTCTCTCTCTCTCTTTCTCTCTCTCTCTCTTTCTCTTTCTCTCTCCCTTTCGCTCTACGTTTATTTGCTCGCTTTCCCTCTCCTTCTCTGTCCCTTCTCTCTCGCTCTGAACCCCCTCTCTCTCTCTCTCTCTCTCTCTCTCTCTCTCTCTCTCTCTCTTTCTCTCTCTCTCTTTCTCTCTCTTTCTCTTTCTCTCTCTTTCTCTCTCTCTCCCTTTCGCTCTACGTCCATTTTCTCGCTCTCCCTCTCCTTCTCTCTGTCCCTTCTCTCTCGCCCTGACCACCCCTCTCTCTCTCTCTCTCTCTCTCTCTCTCTCTCTCTCTCTCTCTCTCTTTCTTTCTTTCTTTCTCGCACGCGCTCGTGCATGCGCAGGCGCTCTCTGGCACAAAACAGAGAGCGTCCATTCCTTCCACCAACGACAGATGGCTCGCCGTTTTTGGAGCGTCTGCCTTTAATTTTACACTGTTCCTTCTCTCTTTTGTTTTTCACCAGGACAGTCATTAATAAATTGAGGTACAGCCGGTGGTGGACGACTTGACGACAGGAAACACCCGATTGTTCAAGAACAATTGCAACTCTAGAGAAAGAGAGTGGACATCCCACCCACCCGATATGCATCCACGTACAGATTAAATGTTACTTCACTGTCTTTTATTCTACGCATCTTCACAGTGTGACCATTAAACCCGTGGTTCAAGGGAGAAAAATCCTCCGTACATGGGATGAAGAGCTACCTGATGATGTACTACCGGCTTCATTACATCAAGATCTTTAGAATCAAAACATACTAGCTTGAATACTTATCCCAGGACGCGTTCATTATAATGATTTTGTACAGGGTGACACACACACCCTAAAAAGAGTTCACCTACTCAATCTTCTTCTATATAAAATTGAATGTCTGTATGTTTGTGTGTGTGTGTGTGCCCTATAGAAAAAAATGTTAGAGAATATAGATACAATATAAAAGTGTATTCTTATGTAAAATTCACAGAGTAAGTTGATGGACGTATTCCCGAATCTATAAACCCACGCCTTAGGGGTCCATGGGGCAGATTTCATCAGGGGGTGGTGGGTCCTTTTCGGTTATTTTTCAAGGTTAATTAGTACTAATTTGGAAATTATCTAATGTATTTATGTAATGTACAGCTACTCCTCAAAAACTAAGCGGCGACATATAAAAAGGTTGATATTTTTAGCATCGTACATATCCTGGGATTATAATATCTCAAAATCGCAAAAAACGATTCACTTGCTGAGGGTCAACCGGACCAGTTTCCGACAGAGGGTAGCATTTTTTCGGTATTTTTCAGACTTTTAAATAGTATTAATTTGGAAATGATCTAATGTATTTATGTACTAATCCGATAAAAATGCTGAGTCACCGAAAACATCCCATAATCCCTTGCCGGGTGTACCCGGTCTTGCCCTAAATTGTGTCCGGTTGTATCAGGTCATCCCATAACTTCTGTCCGGATAAATCAATAACATCATAGGAAGGCTACGTTAAGAGTGTGTAGTGAAACAAGGGTTGCTCAATCACATCCGCACCTGGCCACCGCTAAGAGTTATTTCAGTAGTGCTCAGGGGGCCTCCTTGATTTTCAAACGAATGTTGGTGCTTCTAATGTATAACGGTCCCTAGATATATTGGCCAAATTTTTTAGGTGTCGGGCCAAATATTTTTTTTTTTTAACTGAAAATATTTCTCAGGGTTGTGGGAGAGTGAAAAAAAAGTTAGGGGCTGGAGAGATTAGGGGGTCGCGGAAAATTTTAGGGATCGGGCCAAATTTTTTAGGGGTCAAGCCAAATTTTTTCTTTTTTTCTTATTTTGAACTTAAAATATTTCTCATGGTTGTGGGAGAGTGAAAAAAAAGTTGGGGGGTGGCTGGAGATATTAGGGGGTCAGGGAAAATTTTAGGGGTCGGGCCAAATTTTTGGGGGTCAGGCCAAATTTTTTTATTTTTTTTGAACTGAAAATATTTCTCAGGGTTGTGAGAGAGTGAAAAAAAGTTGAAGGTGGCTGAAGAGATTAGGGGGTCGGGGAAAAATTTAGGGGTCGGGCCAAATTTTGTAGGGGTCGGGCCAACTTTTTTTTTCTTTTTTTGAACTGAAAATATTTCTCAGGGTTGTAGGAGAGTGAAAAAAAAGTTGGGGGGCTGGAGAGATTAGGGGGTCAGGGAAAATTTTAGGGGTCAGGCCAAATTTTTTAGGGGTAGGGCCAAATTTAAAATATTTCTCAGGGTTGTGGGAGAGTGAAAAAAAGTTGGGGGGTGGCTGGAGAGATTAGGGGTTTGGGGAAAATTTTAGGGGTCGGGCCAAATTTTTTAGGGGTCGGGCCAAATTTTTTTTCTTTTTTTGAACTTAACATATTTCTCAGGGTTGTGGGAGAGTGAAAAAAAGGTTGGGGGTGGCTGGAGAGATTAGGGAGTCGAGGAAAATTTTAGGGGTCGGGCCAAATTTGTGGGGGTCAGGCCAAATTTTTATTTTTTTATTTTTTTGAACTTAAAATATTTCTCAGGGTTGTGGGAGAGTGAAAAAAAGTTGGGGTGGGGGCTGGAGAGATTAGGGGGTAAAAGAAAATTTATGGGGTCAGGCCAAATTTTTTTTTTTTTTACTTAAAATATAACTCAGGTTTATGGGAGATTGAAAAAAAAGTTGTAGGGGCCTGGAGAGATTGAGGGGTCGGGGAAAATTTTCGGAGTCGGCCCGAACTTTTTAGGGGTCGGGCCGAACTTTTTCGGGGTCGGGCCGAACTTTTTAGGGGTCGGGCCGAACTTTTTGGGGCATGGCCAAATTTATTCATTTTTTATTTTTTGAACTTAAAATATTTCTCAGGGTTGTGGGAGAGTGAAAATAAAGTTGGGGGGCTAATGAGATTGAGGGGTCGGGGAAAATTTTCGGGGTCGGGCCGAACTTTTAAGAGGTCACGCCAAATTTTTTCTTTTTATTTTTTAACTTAAAATACTTCTCATGGTTGTGGGAGAGTGAAAAACAAGTTTGGGGGGCTGGATAGATTGAGGGTCGGGGAAAATTTTAGGGGTCGGGTCGAACATTTTAGACGTTTGGCCAAATTTATTTATTTTTTATATTTTGAACTTAAAATATTTCTCAGGGTTATGGGAGAGTGAAAAAAAGTTCGGGGGCTGAAGAGATTAGGGGGTCGGGGAAAATTTTAGGGGTCGGGCCAAATTTTTATGGGGTCAGACCAAATTTTTTATTTTTTTATTTTTTACGCGACACAAAGCCATATCAACACTTTTCTCTCTTCGTCAAACACCTAGACGGATTTTCAACTTGGCCACGAGAATGTCTCAACCAATAGGAAAAAAGAAAAAAAAAGAAAAAGAAGAAATATTCTTCTGAAGATGGTATATTTACCGAAAGTACTCAAGTTTATAAAAAATGTTTTAAGATAAATAAATAATTTATTTTTAAAAACAAATGATCTGCGTTGTGCAAGGTTTTCTAAATATTTTATTAAAAGAAAATATCTTCGTTATTATTGCCACCCACCCAGCGCTTCAAATTGTGTGACTTTTCAAAGTATCCTTCCACGCCGACCATGTGATACAGCCATATCAACACTTTTCTCTCTTCATCAAAACACCTAGACGGATTTTCAACTTGGCCACGAGAATGTCTCAACCAAGAGGAAAAAAGAAAAAAAAGAAAAAGAAGAAATATTCTTCTGAAGATGGTATATTTACCGAAAGTACTCAAGTTTATAAAAAAAATGTTTTTAAGATGAATAAATAATTTATTTTTAAAAACAAATGATCTGCGTTGTGCAAGGTTTTCTAAATATTTTATTAAAAACAAATATCTTCGTTATTATTGCCACCCAGCGCTTCAAATTGTGTGACTTTTCAAAGTATATATATATATATATATAATATTTCATGAAATATTACAATAACCTTGTGTCTTCATATCTTTCTTTTGAAATATTATATATATATATATATATATATATATATATATATATATATATATATATATATATATATATATATCAACACTTTTTTCACTTCGTCAAAACACCTAGACGGATTTTCAACTTGGCCACGAGAATGTCTCAACAAAGAGAAAAAAAGAAGAAAAAGAAAAAAAAATATTCTTCTGAAGATGGTATATTTACCGAAAGTACTCAAGTTTATAAAAAAATGTTTTTGAGATGAATAAATAATTCATTTTAAAAACAAATAATCTGCGTTGTGCAAGGTTTTCTAAATATTTTATTAAAAAAATATCTTTAATATTGCCACCCACCCAACGCTTCAAATTGTGTGACTTTTCAAAGTATATATATATATATATATATATATATATATATATATATATATATATTGTTGTCTGTGTAAAGATGGAGTCAGCACCCTTATAAATTTTCCTATCCACAGAATCTCAAATAAAACTGGCTTCTACTTGTCTGTATGAATTAGTATTCTCCGTCGATAAATACAATAAAATATGGATATATATATAAACAGACCAAGTAGAGTATATATGTCTACGGGTTAAAATAAATGCATGTCAGCAGACACCGATATAAACACACGTAGATGGAATAGAACTATCTATCAGCATATATATAGATAGATAGAATCCAACATAACAAGAGGTAGAGAGATAGAATCATCTGAGATAGATATATATACACATATATATATGTATATGTATATATATATATATATATATATATATATATATATATATATATATATATATATACGTGTGTGTTTGTGTGTGTGTGTGTGTGGATAGAAGGATGAAAAGGAATTAGAAAAGCGACGGAGGCAGATCTTTTTCAATTCAGTTGCTCAATGCAAGGTATATTCCGCAAAAGTGCAATTTATTTAATTTTTTTCTTAAGCCAGGCTTTTCAAAGATCAAAATCTTATCATCAGGGGAAATTTTCATCCTTCTATCTATCTATCTATCTGCTCTATCCGATATATTGAGCTGTATACTTTTCACAATAGGTTTTACCTTTCCTAAAATTTCGCTTTTAGTACTCTACTTTATATGTGTGTATATATATATATATATATATATATATATATATATATATATATATATATATATGTATACATATATATATATATATACAGGGTGGGCCAAAATAAGGGTCCTATTTTTAAAAATTCATAACTTTTTTATTTATTGATTTTTTTAAATTTTTTTTTTTAGAATAAGTAAAGGACCCCTTCCGAAGCAAGCATGAGCCGTATTAGCCCTAAGGAACGTACCCTCATAATAGAGTGGTACTTTAAATCCAATGAGTCGATTTCGGAGACTCAACTCATCTATCGGCGTCATTACAACACCAGAAACTCTCCTTCGGCAAAAGCAATCCGAGGAATTATTGCTCGTTTTAGGGACCAACAAGGAATATCCGACATGGCGAGAAGTGGTAGGCCTCGTACTGTACGGACAGCTCAAAATTTCGAGGAATTGGAGAGAAGTTTGGAGGAGGATGCATCCACATCCACAAGGAGGAGATCAAAAGAACTTGGCATTTCTCGAAGCTCACTTCGGAGAATGCTAAGAGAAAGAGGATATTTTCCATATAAAGTGCAGCTAGTTCAAGAACTTCAACCTCGAGATAATGAAAAAAGACTTGAGTACGCTATGCGACTCCAGGATTTGGCCAATGATGATCCCGATTTTCTCAAAAAACTAATAATGTCGGATGAAGCCCATTTTCATCTTGATGGGTTCATCAATAAACAAAATTGCCGAATATGGGGTACGGAGAACCCAAGGATAATTCAGCAGCACACATTACATCCACTCAAGTGCACGGTGTGGTGTGGCGTTACTGCTGAAGAGATAATTGGCCCCTATTTCTTTGAAGACGATGCCGGAAATCAGGTAACAGTAACAGGTGACCGCTACCGAGAAATGCTGCAAAATTTCTTGCAACCGTGGGTTGCCGCCAAACCTGACAGGATGTGGTTCCAACAGGATGGAGCCACAGCACACACTGCGAGAGATACCCTTACACTTTTACAGGGTATATTTGGAAATCAGATTATCTCTCGCAGTTGCGAAATTCAATGCCCTCCACGATCACCCGACCTTACAGCTCCTGACTTCTTCTTATGGGGTTACCTCAAAGAAAAGGTTTATGCCAATAAGCCAAACAATATTGAGGAACTGAAAGCAAATATTGAAGCAGAAATAAGAGCCATAAGTCCTCAGATGTTGCAAACTGTTATGGAAAATGTTTTAAAAAGAGCCGAAGAGTGTGAAGCCGCCAACGGCGCCCATTTAGAAAACATTATTTTTGCTTAAAAAACTCAAAACAGTGTAAAAAACAATACTTTAGTTTTTTGTAAGTTTTAAGAAGTGTTTTTCGGCTAAAATTTGTTTTGTTCATTTCAAAAAATCTCGGAAGGGTCAGTCTACACACACATAAAGTTTGGTGAGTTTAACTTTTATTTTGTGGAAGTTATTCAAATTTAAAGATAGGACCCTTATTTTGGCCCACCCTGTATATATATATATATATATATATATATATATATATATATATATATATATATATATATATATATATATATATATATATATATATATAGCACTAGATAAAGTGAAAGAATAAAATAAGGTGCGAATCAAATTTTTAAGAGAAGGTGAAAAAGGAAAAATCAAATTCGATCCAAGTTCATGCCAGCGAAATATAAGTCACTGTCCGTTAACCGTTCAAACTTGCATTACTGAACCATCACTTCTTCCTCTATCTTAACGACCGACCCTTCTCCTTCTCGATAAAACTATCATTTTGAAACACGCTAGACAGAACAGGAAAGAGAAAGTTAAGAAAATAATGATAACAAATAAATAAACAAATAAACAAAATTAAAAATTAATATATATATATATATATATATATATATATATATATATATATATGAAGAAAAGATAAAAAGACTCAAAACTAATTCATATTTAGAACTATAAAATACAGTTTATCTAAATATTTAAATAAAATAAAAACCTATCATGTTTAACATAATATTCAAAAAATGTTGATCCGAAGATTTAACTGTATATTAAATAATATTAATAGATATCTAGAAATAATAAGAATTTTAATTAATCTATTACTAGCAATCTGGGTGAGGTAGTAACACGTAACCAACAAATAACTACATGAGTTAGCACTATAATTTGAATAAGTGTAGGTCCCACAAATAAACCACTGTAGCATTTATTATTATTATTTACTCACTAGGAGTTATCACACTGGTCATCGTCAGTGATCGCCCACTGCCAACAACCTGTGGTATTCCCTGGAGTCTGAGTGACAACAAGTCTCCTCAGACTTCCAGTATGCTCCACTTCTTTTCGCTCATCACCGCTGATGACCTTGTGGTATCGCAACAGCCACTTACCATCGATTTCCCGCTGATAAGGGCCATTGGTCCCCTCTGGGGCCCGAGTGGCAACAAGCCTCCCCAAGGTCCCAGAGCTGTCCGCGCTCTTCCAGTGGAGGTCTGGTTTGCGCTTTCCCTCCTCGACCCTCTGTCCATAATTTTCGTGGTGTCAGCCTATGCTTGCGCTTCTCTCGTGCGGTTGTATTTTCCCCGGTTCTGTTTTCTTGTGCTTCCATGTGTTTGTTATCCATTCGTTGCTTATGTGGGTTGGTTTCCGCATTCAAGGACATTTCTCAGGATTGTAGCTGTTTTGATCATTACTGTCCTTTGTATGGTCTCAGTTATCCCTTTGATTCCTATTTCTCCTAGTCTTTTCTCCATGTTTTGGGGGACTGTTCCTAGTGCTCCTATGATTATTGGTGTTATACTGACTTTCTTCATGTTCCATATTCCTTTCAGTTCTCTGGCAAGTTCAGTATATTTGTTTCTTTTTTCCGTCTCTTTGATCTTCACTCTGTGGTCCGCTGGAATGGCAAAGTCTACGATTTTGCAGGATTTTTCTTTCTTGTTTATTATTATCATATCCGGTCTCCTTGTTGTTATGGGTTTGTCTGTTTGTACATTCATATCCCATATGATTTTGTGTTTTTCGTTTTCTAGTACAGTTTCTGGTTTGTGTCTGGAAACTGTACTAGAAAACGAAAAACACAAAATTATATGGGATATGAATGTACAAACAGACAAACCCATAACAGCAAGAAGACCGGATATAATTATTATTTTTTTATTTTTTTTATTATTATTATTATTGCTACAACTACTATTACTAGTATTATTACTATTATTTCTGGTGACGATTTCAATGCGATTTTTTTCACTTTTTATTTTTATTCAGTCTCAGAAGAGATATGATAACATTGAAACGCTGGGTGATTGGCATAGACTGTGATAGTGTTTATGTAATTTTATAAATGCTCCACTTGTTATAGATCACTTTTGAAAATATTGGTTTTATGTTCATTTTATTAATATATTTGAATTTGATTAATAGATAGATAGATAGATAGATAGATAGATAGATAGATAGATAGATAGATAGATAGATAGATAGATAGATAGATAGATAGATAGATAGATAGATAGATAGATAGAATCGGTTGAGGGAAATGAATAGTTTGTGATGGGTAATGAAATCAAGAGTTCTGGTTGGTTGGAATTTGGAGTGTACATTACTTAACTATAAAAACGATTCTAGATTGTAAATCCATACATTTCGCATGAGTATTTCCTTTGGAAATGGAGCGCATAAGTATATTTATACTATCATATATAGAGACATAAATATTCAATAAAATCGCTTAATACTTACTTAAAACTTTCTTACAGTTGCTGTGAGAATTTAGGAATAACTATCAAATCTCACAATGATAAATTATCAAATCACAGAAGTAAATAGAAAAATAGAAATAAGATTCGAAGATAAAGTGATATTATATAATAACAATTACAATAATACTAATACATTACTAATGAACATTTAGTATCAGTCTGTCTGAAACGGAAACTATACTATTATTTCTATTAAATTATACTATTGTACTATGTCGTAATGTCAATTTAGTTTACTATATTATTTCAGACTAATGAACTATATTTGAATGCTGTATTAGGAGGATTATCTCTTCTGTTGTCATGATACTATTCTCTCAGGCATTACCTCCGTCTTCTCTAAGGTGTAGTATCTGTTCTAGTCATGATTACATCCTGTTTGACATTACATTCTACTTTAAGGTTGTGCAGCATCTGTTTTTCTCTGATGAGACCATCTTGGAATTAGAACAATTAAAATATTTTTCAAACATAACTCAATCCCAGAACTAACGTATATTTCAACATGTATTTTGTCTTACTAAAGTGTGTCTTAGTTCTGAGATTGAGTAATGTTTAAAAATAATTCTGTTTTAATTGTTCTAATTTGTCGTAATTTATAATTAACTGAACAAGTCACCAATCTTTTTTGACTATCTATGTATTTTCTTAGGTAAAAGAACGTTGAGAACTCACATTTAGTATAATAATATATAAAGGGATATATTTAATCTAAGATAGATAGATAGATAGATAGAAATGGATATATGAATTCAAGCTGATATATATAGAGATAGAAATAGGGAAGGATTGTTCGATTTGTAAATACTACTAAAACTTGTTTGGCCCATAAATCTTGGTCACACTCAGCACATAAGCCTCTCGTTAATGAAAGAAAACCCTTCCTCCGACGCGAATGTCAAGATATTATTTAGAGAGAGATAAATACGCAAACCATCCATCATTTCTGAAAACTCGGCGGACAACGAAAGTGAAAGTGAAAGTGAAACTGAAAGTAGGAAATGAAAATGTGGTAAAATATCTGTTTCTTTTTTGTTAGTTTTATTTTTATTTTTTATTTTTTATTTTTATTTTGTTGAATTGTTGGCGAAATGAGAAAATCCGGCAAAATGATCATTTTGTAAATGCGACGAAAAGTCGAATACTGTGTCTAAGTCATTTCTTTGTGAACATCTTCCGAGCGTGATCAAATCTCGTTTTGGAAAACGATCTTTACTTCTCCTAAAAAGGGGCATTAGAATAGGCTTTATTATGCGCTGCTTTAATGTTGTTCTTTATATAT
>OY744538.1:71185181-71205181 GCA_963556195.1 Sepiola atlantica
ATAAAAAAATATTTCACAATTTGTTGATTTTTTTTAAATAAAATCAAAGTAGTATAAATAGTGCTGGTGTTAGTGGCACAACTGGTGATTGGCACGTCGACGTACGTGTGTCTGTACACACCACAACTGCGTATGTAAATTAGATGACAAAATGATAAGTCTGTTTATCAATATATAATAAATAATAATAATACTTCTATGCGATAATAATAATAATAATAATAATTATTATTATTATTATTATAATTATTATTATTATTATTATTATTATTGATAGAGACACGACAAAGTCGCTCATGTACAACACTGGAATATATGCAAACTTCATGAATTGGACCACAATGAGAAGTGGTATGAGCATAAGCCAGAAATGGCACAGGAGAACGACAATGTCAAACTTCTTTGGGTCATGCGCATACAGACTGATAGGGTTCTTGAACATTCAAAACCCGACTTAATCTTTCTAAAAAAAAAACAAGAGAATTTGTTTAATCGTTGATATAACCTGCCCCTCTGGAAATGTGAAAGGTAAAAGTGATCCCTTTTGTAATTGAAACGATAAGCCACCATAAATAGCTTGAACAGCAAGTTTGTGTGGATGCAACTCTTAAATGATAATGTTTACAAATAAAATAATGTGCCCATGTTAATCACCGGGATGCCGGGAATATATATTCCAAAATTCATAATGATTGGTTCGTAACATTTTTAAAAACCTTATATACATATGCATGCACCCCTCTAAATGTTAACATTTACAAAAATATAATGTACTCGTGTTACTCACAGCGTTGTCTACAATATATATTCCAAAATTAATAATGATCCGTCCATTAGTTTAGATTACCACACACACACACACATATATATATATATATATATATATATATATATATATATATATATATATATATATATATATATATATATATATTGCTGTTGCAAGCATTGAGTCTCGTATAAGTAAACGCAGACTTATATATATTGTCATCTTATTCGTCTTAATGATGACAGACTGCCCAAGCAGGTGATTTATGGAGAACTAACTGGAAATACTCTCCCACAGCATAAACTCGTAAGCGATTCAAAGATTATTTCAAAGACCATTTGAAGTGTTTCAGAATTGATGTTGGAAGATGAGAGGGGGTGGCTGTTAATAGGTGAAGGTGGAGGAAAGCGATTTTTCTTTTTAAGGCAGCAGGCCTTTTGAAAAAAATAGGATGAAACACGAGCAGCAGAAGAGAGCAGCGAAGAAGAAACGGGACGTGACATATCCAGCACATCGAGGAACCATGGAACACCTAAGATGTCAAGCGTGCAACTTGGTAACTACGTCACGTGCAGGTTTGTTGAGTCACCAATGAGTGCATGTTTGGTAAAAATCAAGCACAGACAAGATATGGCTTCATTTATGGAATCCTCACAGATAATCACAACACCTGTCACCTCTATGGTATGGTCTGTAAAAGTCTGGCAGACCTGAAGAGCCACATCCGCGCCTCTCACTGAGAACCTTTGCACTAATATCACATCGCTACGCCAAAAGTGGTCATATTCGAAATCGAATAGACAGCTACCATATATATATATATATATATATATATATATATATATATATATATATATATATATATATATATATATACGCATGCATGTACAAATTATAATCTAATTATTTTCTATTTATCAGTATTTCTGAGATCATTTCTATTACTTGTGTTACAATATATGTTATTACACTATATATATATATATATATATATATATATATATATATATATATATATATATATGTGTGTGTGTATATATACATATATATATATATATATATATATATATATATATATATATATATATATATTAGGAAAGGCAGATAAAGATATAAAATATATCTTTTAAATATAACCTATTATGAGATAAAGCAATACTATACGAGATAGAGCGATAATATAAATAAGTAAGTGGTGAGAATAAACATTGCGATAGAATACAATATCTATTAAATCATCAATTGTTCAAAACAAGGAAAATCATTTTATTATATTATTCCTTCCTTAAACCATGACTTTTCAAAGATGTAATCTTATTGTCAGAGGAGATTCGCCAAATATATAAGTAAAATAAAATTGACCATAATGTCAACATTTGAAAAGGTCTAAAGAGATGAACAAATATAAGAGAAAGTAAAGGATGAAGGCAAAAATTCACCGTTGAAGATACAGGAAGAGTTTGTATGGTCAGATTCGAAGATTCCAGTGTATGGTAAAATCTCGGTCCTGTTTGTGGAATGAATTATACAGACACTCGATTCTTAGATGTAAGGGAAAAGATATCCGTTTGCAGTAGTAGAGAGAAGGCTCCAGAAACAGGGTACGAAAAAATTCGTCCTGAGGGAATTTTACTTTCCACTTTTGACTGGAGTAATTCAAAAACAGCCTTCTCTAAAGCTCATGGAGAATTTTTAACGATGGTTTTCGAATCCAAAGTTTTTTTTTAAAACATTTTCCGAATCGCGCAATTTCCAATTTAAAAATAATGTTCCTATATAAATCTCTTGTTTTGAACAATTGATCATTTAATAGATATTGTATTCTATCGCAATTTTTATACTCACCACTTACTTATTTATATTATCGCTCTATCTCGTATATTATTGCTTTATCTCATAATAGGTTATATTTAAAAGATATATTTTATATCTTTATCTTCTTTTCCTAATATATATATATATATATATATATATATATATATATATATATATGTGTGTGTGTGTGTGTGTAATAACATATATTGTAACACAAGTAATAGAAATGATCTCAGAAATAGTGATAAAAAGAAAATAATTGGATTATTGGATGGGATTGTCGATTTAGAGATTTCAGAGAAATATTAGAGATCAATGATTTTAAAGAGAAATTGAGATAATTTGAGATTGAGAAGCAACATTAATGGCTTTAGGATCCTGTCTTCTACATGGGAACGTGAATTAAAGGAATTTATAGAAAGAAAACGTTTTGATCAACGAACAGGATCTTTGAACATGCTGGGATTTAGATGTCAAGAAAGACAAAGGATATTGAATATTTAAGGAATTAAGACTTTTTAAGAGATTTTCTAGGTTATTTCGTCTGGGTAAAGGAAATAGTTGTAAGTGTTCAAATTTGACCAAGAGATAAAAAAAATTGATTTTTCATCTCCGGTGACATTCGATGGACCTAATGGATGGGACAAACGGTGGATGTTAATTTAATGCAGATATTATTTTTTTTTTTGATACGGCATGATCACGTTGACACCGGTTTTCATTACATTACCGACAACATACACATGTTTGAACCGGCTTCCTCTGAAGGGGGAAGTTTCTAGGGATTATCAAATCTACACGCGACCCCCAGTCGCATGTATATCCTGGTGAGGGGAGATTACAACGTTAGTTATTTTTCAGTTCTTGTGGGGAGGTTTCGCCCTCCTCTTACATGCAATGTATCGTATTCCCAAATAGTTACATATCTGGTACTGACCAGGTTGAACCCTGCTTAACTTCGGTTATTTAACGTGAACCTGTATGTCAACGTGATTATGTCATGTATCTCAATTCTCCTACATACAGTGCCTGGTATTTCCAAATGGTCACCCATCTGGTTCTGACCAGGTTCAACGCTGCTTAACTTCGGTGATCTAACGTGAACCGGTATGTCAACGTGATTATGTCATATATCTCAATTCTCCTACATACAGTGCCTGGTATTTCCAAATGGTCACCCATCTGGTTCTGACCAGGTTCAACGCTGCTTAACTTCGGTGATCTAACGTGAACCGGTATGTCAACGTGATTATGTCATATATCTCAATTCTCCTACATACAGTGCCTGGTATTTCCAAATGGTCACCCATCTGGTTCTGACCAGGTTCAACGCTGCTTAACTTCGGTGATCTAATGTGAACCGGTGTGTCAACGTGATTATGTCATATATCTCAATTCTCCTACATACAGTGCCTGGTATTCCCAAATGGTCACCCATCTGGTACTGACCAGGTTCAACGCTGCTTAACTTCGGTGATCTAACGTGAACCGGTGTATCACATGATTATGCCATATATCTCAATTCTCTTACATACAGTGCCTGGTATTTCCAAATGGTCACCCATCTGTTCTGACCAGGTTTAACGCTGCTTAACTTCGGTGATCTAACGTGAACCGGTATGTCAACGTGATTATGTCATACATCTCAATTCTCTTACATACAGTGCCTGGTATTCCCAAATGGTCACCCATCTGGTTCTGACCAGGTTCAACGCTGCTTAACTTCGGTGATCTAACGTGAACCGGTATGTCAACGTGATTATGTCATATATCTCAATTCTCTTACATACAGTGCCTTGTATTTCCAAATGGTCACCCATCTGGTTCTGACCAGGTTAAACGATGCTTAACTTCGGTGATCTAATGTGAACCGATGTGTCAACGTGATTATGTCATACATCTCAATTCTCCTACATACAGTGCCTTGTATTTCCAAATGGTCACCCATCTGGTTCTGACCAGGTTCAACGCTGCTTAACTTCGGTGATCTAATGTGAACCGATGTGTCAACGTGATTATGTCATATATCTCAATTCTCTTACATACAGTGCCTTGTATTTCCAAATGGTCACCCATCTGGTTCTGACCAGGTTCAACGCTGCTTAACTTCGGTGATCTAACGTGAACAGGTGTGTCAACGTGATTATGTCATATATCTCAATTCTCTTACATACAGTGCATGGTATTTCCAAATGGTCACCCATCTGGTTCTGACCAGGTTAAACGATGCTTAACTTCGGTGATCTAATGTGAATCGATGTGTCAACGTGATTATGTCATATATCTAAATTCTCCTACATACAGTGCCTGGTATTTCCAAATGGTCACCCATCTGGTTCTGACTAGGTTTAACGCTTCTTAACTTCGGTGATCTAACGTGAACCGGTGTGTCACGTGATTATGTCATACATCTCAGTTCTCTTACATACAGTGCCTGGTATTTCCAAATGGTCACCCATCTGGTTCTGACCAGGTTCAACGCTGCTTAACTTCGGTGATCTAACGTGAACCGGTGTGTCAACGTGATTATGTCATATATCTCAATTCTCCTACATACAGTGCCTTGTATTTCCAAATGGTCACCCATCTGGTTCTGACCAGGTTAAACGATGCTTAACTTCGGTGATCTAATGTGAACCGATGTGTCAACGTGATTATGTCATACATCTCAATTCTCCTACATACAGTGCCTTGTATTTCCAAATGGTCACCCATCTGGTTCTGACCAGGTTCAACGCTGCTTAACTTCGGTGATCTAACGTGAACCGGTGTGTCAACGTGATTATGTCATATATCTCAATTCTCTTACATACAGTGCCTTGTATTTCCAAATAGTCACCCATCTGGTTCTGACTAGGTTAAACGATGCTTAACTTCGGTGATCTAATGTGAACCGATGTGTCAACGTGATTATGTCATATATCTCAATTCTCCTACATACAGTGCCTTGTATTTCCAAATGGTCACCCATCTGGTTCTGACCAGGTTCAACGCTGCTTAACTTCGGTGATCTAACGTGAACCGGTGTGTCAACGTGATTATGTCATATATCTCAATTCTCCTACATACAGTGCCTGGTATTTCCAAATGGTCACCCATCTGGTTCTGACCAGGTTGAACGCTGCTTAACTTCGGTGATCTAACGTGAACCGGTGTGTCAACGTGATTATGTCATATATCTCAATTCTCCTACATACAGTGCCTGGTATTTCCAAATGGTCACCCATCTGGTTCTGACCAGGTTCAACGCTGCTTAACTTCGGTGATCTAACGTGAACCGGTGTGTCAACGTGATTATGTCATATATCTCAATTCTCCTACATACAGTGCCTGGTATTTCCAAATGGTCACCCATCTGGTTCTGACCAGGTTCAACGCTGCTTAACTTCGGTGATCTAACGTGAACCGGTGTGTCAACGTGATTATGTCATATATCTCAATTCTCCTACATACAGTGCCTTGTATTTCCAAATGGTCACCCATCTGGTTCTGACCAGGTTCAACGCTGCTTAACTTCGGTGATCTAACGTGAACCGGTATGTCAACGTGATTATGTCATATATCTCAATTCTCCTACATACAGTGCCTGGTATTCCCAAATGGTCACCCATCTGGGACTGAACAGGTTCAACGCTGCTTAACTTAGGTGATCTAACGTGAACCGGTGTGTCAACGTGATTATGTCATATATCTCAATTCTCCTACATACAGTGCCTGGTATTCCCAAATGGTCACCCATCTGGGACTGAACAGGTTCAACGCTGCTTAACTTCGGTGATCTAACGTGAACCGGTGTGTCAACGTGATTATGTCATATATCTCAATTCTCCTACATACAGTGCCTGGTATTCCCAAATGGTCACCCATCTGGGACTGAACAGGTTCAACGCTGCTTAACTTAGGTGATCTAACGTGAACCGGTATGTCAACGTGATTATGTCATATAACTTCAATTCTCCTACATACAGTGCCTGGTATTTCCAAATGGTCACCCATCTGGTACTGACCAGGTTCAACGCTGCTTAACTTCGGTGATCTAACGAGAACCGATGTGTTACCGTGATTATGTCGTTGAGCCTGCTCAGAACCAGCTGGTGACCATTTGATACTAACAAGCGCTGCATGTGGAAGGAGGCGGACACCTTCCTGCAAAAAGGAAATTGCAAAATAAAACAACGTCGTTATATTTCTAGTGCTCATACACTTATTGATATTACCTTCGTTTTATTCATGTTTTGCGACAGGAGACCGTTTATGAATTTAATTTCATAGAAAGTTCCTTTTCTGAAGCAAGTAAGTTAAATCCATACAGGTTATGTGACTAAAACGCAACAAAGAGGCAACAGTGTGATCATATGGACTGTTGACCAAATAATTATTGGACCATTTAAAAACGATGAAAGAATTAAACTGTGCAGTGCTGACCATTAAGATTCCATGGACACGACTTTTTTTGATTAGTACAAGTAGATGCATTTCTTTCTTTCGTTCCACATTTCTTTGTTCCCACTTCTTTCTTTTCTTCTTTCTTTTATTATTTCTTCCTTTCCTTTCTTTAATTCTTTCTATCATCATTTCTTCCTTTCCTTTCTTTAATTCTTTCTTTCTTTCTTTCGTTCCTTCATCCCTGTCTCTCTTGAAAGTAAAAGTAACAAACACCTATCACTAAACAGAGTGCTTTCTGTATGATGGCTGAATTCTCTTAAGTTGGTCCAAGTGATCTGGACGGAACTGATCAGAGTACACTGCGCGCTCTTCTCGGACTTTAGCCTTATCACATTGCCGACGTCCCCACCTACATCACTGTTCGCGATTTACAAGAGTATTTATTTCAACTTACTCTGTAGTTTCTCAACCTAGTAATGGGTGTACACACATATACACAAACATAAATACATACATACATAGTATTTTAGTTTTTTCTTTCTTTCTCTCTCTCTCTCTCTCCCTCTCTCTCTCTCTCTCTCTCTCTCTGTCTTCCTGTCTTTTGTTCCTTACTCTCTATCTTTCTTGTTTGTTAATGTAAAGTAAGTATGTATGGACGACAGTGTTCTTTCTCGTGTGTATGTAATAGATTACCTGTGAATTTCTTTGCATAAAAGGTCTACATGAAAGAATATAATGCAATTGCTATCATTCGAGTGAAAATATTTGTTCAATTGTAGAGTTGGAAGTATATAAAACAAACTATTGGAAATGTGATACTATGAGAAGATATCATCCCGCTTGATTTGTGAGTTTTCGCTTTTGCTATAAAAACTTTCGAAGGTAAACCGCAGTCACCCGGTTTGTTGGTATGGAATGGTGACGGGTAGTTGGGATGATTTTTAGTGTGACAGATCTTTTTCAGTTTGAGTTAGGCAGTCGCGTGTGATTCGTTCGCACCCTATAGTCCAGGCAATATAGCACATTTTAGGGCCCAACTTGGAACAAATTGCAACAGAATTTTTTTCACCACCAGGCATTCCCATGAGGTGTCTAGAACATCATACTAAAAGTCCTAAGAAATCAACGTTGAGGAAATATGTCTAATTTGCATAAATCCAAGATGGCCGCCAATTTTCGATCATTTGCCACATCTCCGCATTTAGATGTCATAATTGAGTGATTTGAAGTGCTAAAATGGTGTTTTTGAACACAAGGATTTACGTGGAGTAGGTTACATTTTTATTGGATAAAGAATTTATAGCCAAAAATCCAATATACTGGAAAGAATGTCTATTTTTAGAATGTATTTGCTCAACATTTTATTTTTTTCGGTACATTTTTTAACCTAGGGCCTACTGAAATGTAGGAAAACACAATTGTAGCCATAGATAAGTTTGTTATCATACTCATGAACAACAGTAAGCCTGTGTTTCAACAACAGATCATCAATATTAATTTCAAGAGTGTCAATTCCAGTTGTGCCACTTTGCGGTATCCGGCTTAAGCATCGTCGTCTACATCATCTGACAAATCTGGCACCTGTGAGTTAGAGCAACTTGTACCACGACATTCTCTACACACGGCAGTGCAATGGAGACCATAGTTTTGGCATGTGCACCTCCTTGTTTTGCAGTTTTTCTTGCAACTACAACAGATGACATCCAGTATCTCCGATGGTGCTGCGGGATGATCTGTCTGTATAGGTGCTTCTGTTCACAAGGTGCCATCCCCAATCTTGTGGCTTCATGTTGACACATGTTCCTTTCCACTCCATTACCTGGTAATAGACACGGAGGCTATGGAATCTTGCAGCTGCTGATGTTGGGGGTAGAGCTTGTGGTTCCACGGAAGATGTGTTCTTGGAAATCTTGTCACAGAACCGTTTGTATCTTAAGCTGTCCAGTCCTTCCTCTTTGGTACCACCGTACAGTGATACCAGAGCTTTCTCTCCTGCAGCAGTTATGTCCTCCGCTGTTTGCCCTGATTTGTGGAACATCTCTGATTGCTCACGAAACAGGGAATCAGTCTTCACCTTCTTCACTGCCAAACCTTTTCCCAATCCAAACAGGCGACTAGTGGCATCGCAGCCAAGAATAGCATGGACAAAGAGCAGATGGTCGCAAATCTGAGGACCCAGCAACTCTTTCGACTGCTTTATGCACCACACCCTTCTCGATTTGGTGGCTTGCTTTGACTCTGATACTAGAAACAGTTCGTTTTCGGTCATATCAGCGTGATACAACAGGAGGACCAACAAATCTGTGTCGTCACCAATGAGAACCGTATCTCTTGTTCTGGCAGAGGCAAGGGCTGTTTGAACAATGAGGACATCAGCATCATGCTTTGCGTGTTCTGTGCTGCATCCATCCCTTTCTAGTTTGTCGCTGAGAAAATGTATGAAGCGCTGTTTGTTTGCCTTGTTGTTCAGTAAGTCCTCCTTCTTCGATTGGATGATCATATCACCAGCAAAGCTTACGGTCAAACTAGAGCAGGTTCCTGTTCTTCTTTGTTGTGTGGCATCTTTAGTTGTGGGTTCATCTTTGTAGCCATCGAAAACAATGACAGCAGCTCCATATTTCTGTGTCACATATCTGACATAAATCTGACACACACTATTATATGTGGAACCTCTTGGCCAGGGAATCCGATGGAGTAGTGCGCCGCCATCAAGGACATATTGGACTTGGTCTACACTCGGCTCACATTGTTCTTCATCTATAGACTTCCACAGAACATCAGCAAGGACTGTCTTATTGGCCTGCAAGGGAAGGGATGACGAGTCAAATAAGGCAGGAGGGTGGCTACAAAGTTCGAACTTGAATAACGTTGACAAGTCTTTGCACCGTTCACCTACAATTACCAGTCGCTGGAACACCAATTGTGGATCCACTACTACAGATTCCCCTCTGACTTTGACAGTTGATCTGAATGCAAGTGTCATTGCTTCATCGGCTTTTCGGAAGGTGATCTCTTCCACAGATTTCCCTGCCATGCTCACAAGAATCTTTTCTCCAATTTCTTTTGTTTGGTCAACATTGACTCCGTCCTGAGCGGCCATGCCATTAGCAATGTTGTGAAGTGAGGTATTCTCCTTGAATGGATCTCTTTCCTTCAGATAGCTGATAAGATCGAGGGTGTCCTTGACATCTCTGGCCTGTCTAGCCTTCGAAATATCTTTGTGTTGGTCGCTGGTTTCGTAGGAGACCCCGCTGAACTTCTGCATTGCATCGTTGATGTTTGCGCATGCTGGCATGGATAGGACCCACAGTAAGCGCTGAGTCTTTGTCATCCCTTTTTCTCGAGTTAGGCCCCCATGCGTCTTTATACTTCTCATCAAAACTTGTTCGATGATCAGATCTGTGGAGAGCCCTGCCCAGTATCTATCACTGCGCCGCACAGTGTGGTATCCCTCTTGGAACTTCTTATACACATCCGGATGTGTATTTGGTAGTTCGGTCATCATTTGCAGGTAAACATATGCAGACTTTGTATACAGTCGGTGTCCAGAAGCGGCAAGGTAGGGAAGCATATCGTGCACACATTGGAGGTGTAAGCTTCAGTTCCCTGTTCTTTCAGCTTTAATAAATTTCCGCAAGATGTCCACCATGTTGAGATACTGCAACCAGAGTTTTGCTGTTGGCATAGTCATCATTTCCTTTTTGTTGTCAAGTTCAGCCTGGATTCTTTGCAACACTTTTGCAGAGCAAACTTCTTCCACTGAGAGGGAAGAGAACATTGCTCTGTCATACAATTCACTTGCTGTAGTTATGTCAGTCGTCACTGTATCTGAAGGAATATCTTGTGGTTCTACATTATCTGTCTCAGTATCAGCAGTTGCCACTTGTGGTTCCTGAACTGTGTCTTTGGTTGGCACAGGCACATTGTAGGCATCAGCGACCAAAATGGTGTTCAGTGCAGCATCTACCAGCATATGTCCCCGCACTGCTCTGGAAACAGCTTTGCCTGTCATCATGTGGGGCACTGTGTTTCCAGCATATACCACTTCGAGCAACTCTTGCAGTCCCGAGCCTGCCATTAGGTGACCTATGCTCCCAAGAAAGCTCATCTGCATGTGAAATCCCCCAAGCCTGAGGACTATGCGCTTGAGATCACTGTCATTTGGTTGAGACATTATAATCGTTAAAGCTTTCCAGTACAAGGGTTGGTCGAATGTGAGGATTGGAGTAACGTCGTATAGTTGAGCTTGGGTAGACACAAACTTCATTGTAGAGTAGATACATGAAGCATGACTGGGATCAAGGTCAATCATTGGAAGGAATGTCACAGAAGCTTTTCCTGGGTGTTGACCTCGATGCAGGAACTGCATCATGCCAGACCATGATGGCCTTGGAGAGTGGAGAAGTAATAATGTCTTCCACAGTATATCTAACTCTGATGTTGGATCCTCTTCTGTCGTGCGAACCAGTGGATTGTAGATGATAGGTTCCAATGCTGGAGGAATTTTGAAGTACTGAATACTGATGCGACCAATGGCAGCAATCTCTTTAGCCGTCACATGGACTGTTGGGACAGCCTTGCTTGTTTTTGTTTCTGGTGTAACAGTAGCTATAATGCCCATTCCATGGAATGTCCCTGTGCCATCAATTGTTGCCACATTATGGTCCACATTATCGGCAATATACTCTATGTGGTGCTCTTCGGAATACCCAGGGATCTCAGTACCTTGTACAACAGCTGCACTCCGTTCATATTTCATGACCTCAGCATAGGAAGATGAAAACCCATGCCCGTGAAGCGTGTCCACCAAAAAACGTGACGCAAAATGGTGGTGCATCTGGATACCGAGGTCAAGCTGAAGAGGGGTTATTATTGCCCTTGGTCGTATGGCTTGCATTATGGCCTGCCCAATCGAAGCAAGTTTTACACCAACATTTTTGCCAGCAAACATAGTCCTAAGCAGTAATTGCAATGAGTTTGGAATGTAGCTAGCAGAATCAGCAATGTCGCCCGTGTCTGGATAGAAATCCTTTGGGGTTTCCATGGACTTTACATCACTGGCAATGAGTTTTGCAGCAGCTTCAATAATATTCAACTTGTCATCTTCAATATTTTCAGCTTTCTGTTGCTTGTGGAATGCATAGAGGATTGAGCTTGCTGTATCTCGCAATGTGACCACACATTCTTTGGTGCTCTGCACAGTTATTAAAACCCTCGCGCCAAAGTGCTCCTTTATTTTAGTTTTCATGTATTTAGCACTGTAAGGTTCATGCTCTGTGTTCTGAAGAAACTCTGACATTTTGAGAACAAGGTCATGTATGGTGGTTTGCTCCTCGTCATTTTCCTCTAAGAACTGAGCCACTTCCAGGAACGCTGACGTTCTCTCGTCTATCTCAGGCCTTCCGAGTTTGAGCCTCTTTGATTTGTCTCCAGTACTACTGGTGTCTAAAGAGTGCTTAGTAGGAATGTTTTTCCCTGTCCTAAAGTTGCTACTGCACTGCTGGTGATACATTGCATCCGCTGCGTGTAGGTCATTCACCGATGCTATTCTGCCTAATACTGTTGCAGACCATTCGTCATTTCTAGAATGACAAACCTGAAGGATACTCTTCTGAAAGTCTTCTGACCTAACTGGGAAAACACCCAGTTCTCTTTGCTTCCTACCAGTTTTAGCTGACTGTCCACACAACAAGCAGTGTTCTTGAAAATTGAAGTGTAGTTCAGAACGGAGCTCACAGCGGGGTTTTGGTGGTTGTTACTGCCTTGCTAGGTCACGTGCAATGTTTTCTGCTTTGCAATAGTTGTGGCGACATTTTACGTGTAGTGTCTCTCCTGGATTCACTACCAAATCGCTACCACGTTGACTACTTGCACGATTCACGCCATCGCTGCCTTTTGTTCGAAGAACAACTGTCGCCTTTCCGTCAGAGATTGATTCATTACAGATGCGACACTTCTCCATTGTCAATGTTTGCTGAATCTCAGATTAATTACCCTGGAATAGAAACAAAAATAATATATAAAGTTATAAAATAAATAGTTAAATATAAAAAGTTATAATATAAAGTTAGTCAAGAGTTAGTAAGTTATAATAAAGTTATAATATAAAGTTAGTCAAGAGTTAGTCACATGAGGCAGCAAAACAGTCACATTTCAGTTTGCCTATGTTTCGGATACCACGCATATGAACATTTTTCAATATTTTTTGGCCATATTGGATTTTTGGCTATAAATTCTTTATCCAATAAAAATTAACCTATTCCACGTAAATCCTTGTGTTCAAAAACACCATTTTAGCACTTCAAATCACTCAATTATGACATCTAAATGCGGAGATGTGGCAAATGATCGAAAATTGGCGGCCATCTTGGATTTATGCAAATTAGACATATTTCCTCAACGTTGATTTCTTAGGACTTTTAGTATGATGTTCTAGACACCTCATGGGAATGCCTGGTGGTGAAAAAAATTCTGTTGCAATTTGTTCCAAGTCGAACCTTATTTTGCCTGGACTACTACTGTAATGAACAGACAGCGTTAGGTACTAAAATAATATAATTAAGCATCTATTTTTAAAGACAAAAATGTATTGTCAATTTTATATACAACCATTTTTCAGCTCGTAAACTCACAGCTTGTCGGGCAGAGCACAGCGAAATGGTCATTCTTCGAACTGAAATCAAACGATAATTTTGGAAAGGAAAAAAAGAACAATGCTGACACTATTTAATCATCTGTCGTTTGGGGCAACCTATAGTTTGTCGATGGACTGTGAACTAGAACATATTTAAGGATAATTGCGTATAAGAGGGACAGGGGTGTTTAATAGAGAGCACGGTTGTTCATATACATCTGGTGATTTAGATTCTACGTACACAGGAAATCGGGGTCATAAGGTCAGCAAGTATGCACTCAAAATGTCACCTCAACCTGCGAACGTGGCGTCACTTGGTTCAAAGAGAGAGAGTGAGAGAGTGAGAGAGTGAGAGAGGTAGGCACTGGCTGGAAGTCTCAGAACGAACCGTACGTGTAGAGAATGACTTAATATCGATAATAAATTAAGGGCTAAGACTCCCAGATATCCGTACCCGGAACGTCGGTCGCTGCTATCAGAAGAGAAAGCAACGTCAACACCTCAATAAAGAGTCCATTTTTTAAAATTCGAGAATGTTCTTCTTTTCGTTTGGTTTTCCGTAAGACTATGGTTACATGCGAGAACGCACCCCCCCCCCTTCCTGGAGGTGATCGTAGATAAAATACCCTAGTCACATGGTGAGCGGATACACGAGGTATGGCTTAATTATGCTGTATTGATCTGTGAATTGCATTGATACAAACGTGTACTTTATGAGATCGTAACTTACGAGAGATTGGACCTCCCCTTAGAGGGAAGGTATACATAAGATTAAGGTGACTTCCGTTTTAAGTCACCTCTGACCTTTGACCTGTTACTAAAACCTTTCCATTCAAACAACGATCCTCGTTATGTGACACTATGAGATAATTGAAAACGATGGATGTCAAGAGCAGAATTTGATTACTTAAGCGGACGACTCGACAAGTATTTGTTGGCATTGGACTTGAAGACGATTATGTTGTAGTCAGCAGGAAAGCAGTCCATAAGTAAGTATGCATTCCACAGATGAGATGTTAGAAAATTATGTAAGTTCTGTTTGTATCTAGAAAGTTCGAAGATCAATTGAAGATCATTCAATAAAGTTAAAGTTGTTGATAAATTTTTAATGTTTTTATTACCTTGTCCCTATTTACTTACCCCCCACCACCACCACCACCGCCGCCACCGCCGCCGCCACCACGAAGGCAGAGTTAGATTTTCCTCAGTCTATAATGATTTCTCCTTCACTGATCGAGGACAGAACAATAGAGTGTAATATCAGAACAGATACTATACTTTGCTCCAAGCTAGTTTTTTTTATCTTGTTATTACATTAAAACATGATTTTCTGGTGTGTCAGAATAATTCCAAACCGTCCGGTTTCGATAATAAATCAAATAGGTCAAATAAACATTATTGAAAATGTCTAAAAAGTTAACTAGATATTTGTTTTGACGTATACAATGATTGCTAAAAAAATTTCCTAGGAAAATAGAGTTATTAGGGTTTATCTGATTTGCATAATAACTCTAAACGATCTGCAAAAATTGAAAGAATGCGAGGTACGAAGACCACAACAATGCCAGTGGTAATCAAGAAAATGATGGAAAATATACCAAAAACGTAACGCCAATCTACAAAAAGTTAAGAAGATCGTCTTCCTTGGTGAGTTCACATATTTAATAATAATAATAATAATAATAATAATAATAATAATAATACTGACAAGAGAAGAAACCAACGAAAATAGCTGAGCATAGCTAAGAGAAGAACACATGAACAGAGAAACGGAATCTTTACTGACGGCTGCACAGAACAATGTGATGAAGACTAACTACATTAAAGCTCAAATAAATAACTCCCAGGAAAACAGTAAATGCAGACTGTGTGAACAAAGAGACGAAACAGTAAATCATATAATAAGTGAATGCAGCAAACTAGCCCAAAAAGAATATAAGAACAGTACACTGGGAACTGTGTAAACGCTTGCATTTCGAACACTCAGACAAATGGTACAAACATAAACCAGAGACAGTACTGGAAAACGAAAAACACAAAATCCTCTGGAATATGGATGTACAAACAGAAGAACTCATACAAGCAAGGAGACCGGATGTCATAGTAATCGACAAGAAAAGAACATTTTGCCAAATTGTAGACTTTGCCGTTCCAGAGTGAAGATCAAGGAGACGGAAAAACGAAGCAAATACACGGAACATGCCAAAGAACCGAAACAGATATGGAGCATGAAGAAAGTCAATAAAATACCAATAATCGTATGAGCACTAGGAACAGTCAAAGGAAAAACTGGAGAAAAGTCTGGGAGTAATTGGAATCAAGGGGATCACTGGAGTCATACAAAGGACGGCAATAATCAAAACAGCTGCAATCTTAAAGAAAATCCTCGAATGCTGAAACTAAGCCGCATAAGCTACGAATGGTAACCGGTCACATGGAAGTTACAATCCGAGAAAACAAAACCACAGTAAGAACACCACCGCACGAACCAAGGAACAGGAACTGCAAGAAATATCATAAGCTGCCCCTCTCCCCCCCCCCCATCACACTAAATAGTCATAGAGGTCAAGGAGGATGAGAAGACCGAAGGGAGCAGCACTAACCAGACCCCCACTGGAAGAATGCGGAGAGTGCAGGGAACTTGGGGAGGCTTATTGCCACCCAAATCTCAGCGGGGAAAATGGTCGTTGCCAGTGTGAAATCAGTGGTAGGCGGCTGTTGCAATACCGCAAGGTCATTTGCGGTGGCGATCGAAAAGAGATAGAGAGTATTGGAAATCTGGGGAGACTTGTTGTCACTTAGACTTTAATGAACATCACTGGTTGTTGTTGGTGAGTAATCACTGACGATGACTTGTGTGATAACTCCTAATGAATACAAATGATGATGATGATGATGATGATGATGATGATGATGATGATGATGATGATGATGATGATGATGATGATGATGATGATGGTGGTGGTGATGATGATGATGATGATGATGATGATGATGATGATGATGATGATGATGATGATGATGATGATGATGATGATGATGATGATGATGATGATGATGATGATGATGATGATGATGATCTTTTTCTTATGCGTTAATCCCGAGCTACCGCGGGGTCCGCAATGATGGATATATATCTTCACTTGACACTTCCACAAGCTTGGTCCGGGTGAAGGCCGCTTTTACAGAGATATTTGTGCAGAGCGTCTGCTCATCTCATCATTGCCCTTACTCTCAGTCGCTTCCCGGCAGTGTCGTTGTTGAACCTCAACAGAATAATATAAGAATAATAAGAATAATAATAATAATAATTGATAATAATAATTGTTGATAATAATAATTGATAATAAATAATAATAATAATAATAATAATAATAATAATAATAATTGTTGATGATAATAATAATAATTGATAATAATTAATAATAATAATAATAATAATAATAATAATAATAATAGTTAGCAATTAATAATGATAATAATAATAATCATCAATAATAATTAGTGATGATGATGATGATGATGATGATGATGATGATGATGATGATGATGATGATGATGATGATGATGATGATGATGATGATTGCTGTAATAATAATAAAAGCAACGTGCACTTCAAAAGGAGCAGCAAATACATCGTTTTCATGGGGCGGGGGGGGGCGTCAACAACAACAAAACACCTTCCATGTTTAACAACCCATGCGTGTGGCATGAAAGCGCGTCTCGTTTCAGTTGAGAAATTGTTTGGGCTTTTTTTTTGTTCCTGTTGTTCGTTTAATGCGTTTCGTTAAGCTTTATTTCTCGTCTTTCCCCATTCGCCATTCATTTACTCTTGTCTTTCGTAGTGTTGCTCTACGTGTAATGAATTGTCCTTTATCTAGCGAAACTATAAAATAAAACAGTCATTATAATCGCCACTGGTTTTCCAGCTCGTGCCATCTGTTCAGCACATGTGGCGACCTTCTGTTGCAATTAAAACACACACGCACATGCAGTTTGAATTACCTACTAGACACCATCCTCAAGTGTTTTCGGTCTCTCTGTACAAGGGTTTGTCAGGACGACCTGACATGAGGATACTTACTCCTACAAGTAAACCCTGACCAAATATTCAAAATAACATAGTATTCGAAGCCCAAATAAGATCCCCTTGGCATTAGCTCATACGAGGAATAGGGCACCTTCTCTAAGTAATGTTACTTCAAGTCACAACACTTAGCTGGATACTCCACCAGACCAGATGAATTATGGTCCTGGAATGCGGTAAGACCAAGAGACCAAAAGAAAGATATACTATAATATAATCAACTGGTCAATTGGGGAGAGGAAAATTAAAATGAATGTTCTTAACTTCTTTACTAACTCAACGTTTGAGAGATAAAAGAGAAATTTAATAGAATATTCGAATATCCATGTATCTCATATAGGGGTCAAGTGTTAGCCCAGGTAGAGGCCTCTTGATTTCTGAGAACTTCAACTGAAGTAAAATGAAACAATATATATATATATATATATTTATATATATATTATGCGTGTGTATTTAGGCAGCATATTTTCATTTATGCAAACATTATTAAATAACACGGAGTGTTTTGCTTGATAAGACTTTTTTTTATTTTTTCAATTTTCCGAATGGTCCATTTAGTGTTTCGGTCAAAGTGTTGCATGTAAGTTCCATGTGTTTCTTGTTCCATTTTCTTACCTTTATTTGCGAGTACTTTCAATTTGATTCGTCAAATCATCTTCAGACGGTGCTAATTTTGGTTTCTTAAAAATATGTCTTTACTGTTGAGTTTTTTTTATTATTATTATTATTATTATTATTATTATTATTATTATTATTATTATTATTATTATTATGGCCAGTAATTTACAACTTACAACTTACAAGGAGAGTCTATAATATTGAGTTGTTACATGAGAGCGTGATTACGTTCTAAGAGTGTGCAAGATTCACAAGTTTGATTGCTTAACCGTTAAGAATTTGATTACGTTCTGAGCGCGTTCAAGATTCAAACGTATAATTGCTTAATGGCTAAGAATTTGGTAACGAATCGAAAGTACTCGCAAATAAAGGAAAGAAAATGGAACAAGAAACACATGAAACTTACAAACAGCAATTTGACCGAAACACTAAATGGACCATTCGGGAAATTGAAAAAATAAAATAAAAAGTCATATCAAGCAAAAACATTCCATGTTATTTAATAATGTTTGCCTATATATATATATATATATATATATATATATATATATATATATATATATATATATATATATATATATTATTATTATATTATTATTATTAACTTGAAAACAGTATTCAAAATAAATATGCTTTTAAATATATGTAACCCGTAAACAGAATTCATTTGAAAGGTTGACATATTGCCGATTTTGTCACCATGTAATTGATGCAGGGTTCGGGCTTCCGGTTGATTGATTGCCGTTTACTTTCATTTGTTGTTGCTCGCTGTCTACCATCTGCATTTAACCACGAAGGTGTTTGCTGTCTACATAGCGATTGATTCAGAAAAATAAAGGACTCTCAAAATGCATTGGAAATGTGTTTATTTGTATTAAAATGGCGTGACCAGAGACAAATCAATGAGAACATATTATTTTATGTACTCCGAAATCATAAAAGTGAAACCGAGCGGACATTTTGAAAATTATATTTTTATTTTAACAATAAAATTGAAATAAAATGTTTTGATAACTTTTTTATGTTTCTATTATTTTTTATTATTTTTTTGTCGTTTATACGTTCCATCCTTTTGTCTTCTTGCCGTTGTTAACTTGAATGAATCCATGAAAAGTATCATTCGTTTTAGCTTAAATTGAGTTAATAAGTGCCAGTAACAGAATCGGCAACAAACCCTGGAAATGCAGCATCGTCAGCAAACGACCGCAAGCAATCAAAATATGCCGGTCTTCTCGACAGATTTTTCCCAAGGAATGTATTTACCTAAATACATTCTCGACAGATTTGTGTTCCAACCAATCGCCGTTACGGCGAGTAGAGCGATAGGCCCCGCCACGCGCGATTTCTTCAACAGTCTTGGTCTGTTAATGACGTGCACACACCGAGGACCATCGTAGATTGACTTGACTTTACGAGCGCCTTTTTATCGTCATTATTCGTGAACATGCCTTCAGCCTTCTCAGGTCTGCCAAGCCAGCACGGAATCGGATGAAACTTCCTGATATTTGCATATTGGTTTTGAAGATGGACATCTTATTAATTAAATGGTCATTTTTATTAATTAAATGGACATTTTATTAATTAACTAATATTTCTTGTTATTCATTGAATAAATGTTTGTTCAAATATTTTTTAAAGTGGTTTAACTTTATTTTATTTTTGTTTTAAAGTTAGCTTACATATATTTTTTT
>OY744538.1:71207681-71215181 GCA_963556195.1 Sepiola atlantica
CGCGCACCCACATTCATTTTTATATAAATATAACCTCACTTCTTTTATATATATATATATATATATATATATATATATATATATATATATATATATATATATGCGTGTGTTATGTATCTATTCTATATATGTGGATGCATATATGTGTGTGTGCATGAGTTCTTGTCTATACACACACACATGTTGTGTAAGTGGTGTTATGATCCGTTCAGTACTGGGATGAATTTAGATATAAAGTTTTTTTTTCGTGTGTAAGGGGATATGAATAAGCAACATACCCTATGACTTAGGCTAACGGGCAATATCATACTGGATTGACAAACACCCAGAAATATTACATCCAAGATTTACCAAACAATTCATCATTGCAGCATCGACATAATTCTGAACAATAAATCTTTCGAATGTATATATATATATATATATATATATATATATATATATATATATATATATATATATATATATACAGGGTGGGCAAAAATAAGGGTCCTATTTTTAAAAATTCATAACTTTTTTATTTATTGATTTTTTTTATTTTTTTTTAGAATAAGTAAAGGACCCCTTCCGAAGCAAGCATGAGCCGTATTAGCCCTAAGGAGCGTACCCTCATTTAGAAAACATTATTTTTGCTTAAAAAACTCAAAACAGTGTAAAAAACAATACTTTAGTTTTTGTAAGTTTTAAGAAGTGTTTTTCGGCTAAAATTTGTTTTGTTTATTTCAAAAAATCTCGGAAGGGTCAGTCTACGCACACATAAAGTTTGGTGAGTTTAACTTTTATTTTGTGGAAGTTATTCAAATTCAAGTTATTCAAATTTAAAGATAGGACCCTTATTTTGGCCCACCCTGTATATATATATATATATATATATATATATATATATATATATATATATATATATATATATATATATATATATATATATATATATATATATATATATATATATATATATATATATATATATATATATATATATATATATATAAATGCATGCACCTTCAGTAGTTGAACACTCTTGGTTACGGTTTAAACTCTCGCTGATTTATCAGATTATTCATGGTGGCCAAGTGGGTTAAAGCATTGGAATTTGGCTTATAACATGACTCGTGTTCCTGGGTTTCGAATCCTCTGACCGGTATGAATAATTATCTCTACACTGACGATTCCCGAAAGAATGAAACGTATACGTATGTAGATAAAAACTAATATTTATAGACTGCTTGCAAATTCTAGGTTGACTTAGTGGACCGGGTTCGCGCCTCCCGACCGTTTAGAAGTGTTACTTTTCTTGCACTGATAAGAGCAATAAGTTTAAAACGCTAGCGTTTGTAAGTATAAAAAATTTAGCCTCTTTAATAAAGTAAAGTTAAGCAGTTAAAAATAGACTGTTAAAAAGTTCTAATGTAAAGTTCCGAATACGTTCGTCGAACACTCTCGATTAGTCTTTTATCTGTGCCCAATTCTAGATACATATAGATCTTAATTTCACTTAATTATGTGACAGTTTCTGGTGGCCGAGTGGATATGGCTACTGCTTGCAGATTCTACGCTGACTTTGTGGACCGGGTTCGCGCCTCCCGACTGTCTGAAATTGTTACTTTCCTACACTGATGAGAGCATAGGTAGGTATTAATAATTTAATATTTATTTATAAATATCATATATATATATATAATATATAATATATATATATAATATATATAATATATATATATATATATATGGAAAATAAAAATGGAAAGTCAAAAACTATATTATTTATGTGTTCATCATGTGTCTTTATTTGTAAAACTTGAAGAAAATGAAGAAAAAAATCACATAAGCATCAATTTGATTTAACAGAAAGAGTAGCCCCTTACGTCTATTGTTTGAGGTGTTAAAAAAATAAAAGTGGCGAGTTTCAGCTGGTTTGCGATTGAAAGAAAACAACAAATATTTCTCTCATAAACAGACATCTTTTACCCACGCATTCCAATAATACAATAATTTGCGACACACTTAATAAACTAGGAATTCCTACTATATAAACCACATCAGAAACAATAAACAAACAATAAACTTTCTACAAAACACCTCCGTAAACTATCCACATCTAACGCCGGTATATACACTATCCCATGTAAAAACTGTCATCAGATATACATAGGGGAAACCCAACGGAGAAAGACTTCGGTTAACACAAAAAAAAACATTAAAAATAATAACTCCCTTAATGCGCGTTTCTCCCACACTGCACAACACGACCACTCATTTAACTTTGTACAAGCTAAAACTATTAAATTCATATCAAATAAATCTCGACGCAAACTCCTTGAAGCAGCACTCATCACAAGCTCAAACACCATCAAACAACGTAATAGCTTCTATAATTTATCTCTGATAATCAGCAAACTTATCATGGCTGAAAAAAATCAGATCAAGACTAACCACCCTATACCACATCTTCTATACATGCATCTCTAACAATGTCTACATAAATTATGTATTTTCAATATTAAACTACGTGTTCGCTCGTACATGTGAACGTACACATATATGTATTCACTCACATGTATGGGCAATTAAGTATAAATTAATAGATACACTATCAGTATTTCGAGTAACATACTTAAATTTATCCTTTCCCTCGTCATCTGTGAACACCTCACGATTCTATCTTCTCTCACTATATTGTCAAATAATCTGATTGTTTTTCCACACAGGGTATATGAATGTACACCTGTGTGCATGTTGTACATACACACACACACACACACATATATATATATATATATATATATATATATATATATATATATATATATATATATATATACATATTACATATGCATATACTTATACGCTCATAAATAATTAATAATTATTGATTAATTAATAATACTCAAATAATAAAATAAATAGGAATAAATAAATACATTCGCACATAAATAAATAAACTAGTAGATATTATTTCTATCTCTCTCTTTTTGGCCACATTTTTCGTTTTTTATCATATTTCACGCTTTAAAACTTTTTCAATGGATCATTCTTCACATATTAGGCTACTTGTAGCTCGTGCGTGTGCACGAACACATGTATGTGTTCACTACCATGTGTTGGCTATTAAGTATGAATTGGTATATACACTATCAATATTTTGAGTGATATATTAAAAGGGTATATGAGTATACACCTGTATGTATGTTATATATACACACATATATATACATATTGCATATGCATATACTTGTATGCTTATGAATAATTTAATAATTGCTGATTAGTTAATAATACCCAAATAATTAAACAAATAGAAATGAATAAATACAGTCACACATAAATAAATAAACTAGTAAATATTATTTCCATCTCTCTTTTTTGCCACATTTTTCGTATTTCATTATATTTAGCGTTTTTAAAACTTTTCACGCGATTACTTTTACATAGAAATTATTTTCTTTCCTTCCCCTTTATTTAATTCAAAACGTGGCATTGATATTTATATGTGTATATTTAATTGTTACCCACCAGCTCAGACTTTTCACCCCGTCCAACATCGGCCCCTAACTTAACTGTGACACGATGACCCAGACAAAAAACCTTTCTTTCAAGGCCGAATTAATAAACTCATCTCAACCAGCACGTCCCTCCCACCTCCTAAAAACTCTATAGACTGCTGCTGCTTGACGCGCAGTTTTGTTTCTATCAAAGTGTAGTATCTGTTCCGATAGATACTACACCCCATAGACTGGTATAGACTGATTTACGCCTGTCTATGGGTCTGTCCTGTGCAGTTCTAGGAGGTCAACCCTCCCAGGCTTCGCCTCCCCTCTTTAGGGAGGAGTAAGTTAATTGCTTACTGCCTGAGGCGCCCCTACCGGGGAATGCCGACGGGGCTGCCCAGGCAATTTTTAAACCCCACTTTCCCGACCCGACCTGTGGTCACATCTTACTTGTGGGAGTAAGATAAAAAAAACTGGCCTTGTGCCTAACTCCTGGAGAGGAGTAAATCAATACTCACTTTTTTTTACTTTTCTTTCAATCGCAAACCAGCTGAAACTCGCCACTTTCTGGCAAATATAAATTGATGCTTATGTGATTTTTTTCATCATTTTCCTTTATCCTGAGGAAGTCTTACAATAAAGACGAAACGTTGATAGAACACATAGATAATATAACTTTTCGCTTTCCTTTTTCATTTTCCATTACGTCGGATCATTTTATCCCTATTTATATATATATATATATATATATATATATATATATATATATATATATATATATATATATACACACACACACACACATATATATATATATATATATATATATATATATATATATATATATAAAAAAAGATAGATAAAAGAAGAGTGATAAACATGTACGAATGTCCAGATTTATTTCAAACTTCGATTGTTCAATGCGAAGTTTGAAATAAATTTGGACATTCATACATGTTTATCACTCTTATTTCTTCTATCTTTATAATTGCTCTATCTCGTATGTTGAACTTAAACCATTTCACTATCGGTTCTATCTACTAAAAGTTTACTTTTAGTTTATATTTGATTATATATATATATATATATATATATATATATATATATATATATATATATATATATATATATATATATATATTGCGTATGTGCATACACAGGTATATGTATATATATATATTTAAATATATTCACATATATATACGAATTATATATATATATATATATATATATATATAATTCATATATTTACACCCTTATCTATATATGTTAATATATATATATATATATATATATATATATATATATATATATATATGTAAAGTATACACATTGATGTGTCTGTGTACATAGATATGTACATGTGTATAGATGTAATATGTACATATTGATATATGTGTATATATAGGTTTGTATATACTGTGTAAATATATATACATATGTGCGTATGTATGTAATACGTACATAGTGATATATATGTATGTTAATATATATGTATGTATACATGCGTGAACATGCACATATATTTATATACATATCTACGAATATGCATGTGTATGTATATATGTACGTACATATGTATTTCTTAAGTAGTCAAATTTGTTCCATTCAATTTATCGTTTTCAATCCGCTCATAGTATTGGTCATCATTCAACTGACAATCTTTTTAACCGTTATCATTTTGTCCTTAGTAAATGTTGACTCCTTAGTATAAAACATATATGTGTATATGTAAATATGTATATGTATATATACACATAAATGCATATATCTCTTTCTTTATAAAGTTAGATATGTGTACGTACATTATTTACTCCTAAACTATTTACCCGATCTTTATGATTTTTAACACAGCTGGTAGGCGTAAGGGTCGGAACGTGGGTGATATTTAGTTTAATTTTGTTTCGTGCAAAGTTTACTCGTTTGCATAAAACTAAATTAAAAATTAAATTAAAATGAAAATTCAGACATCTCCGACTTTTGTGAAATTGTTACAATAGGCATTAGACATCAATTAATATATTTTATTTTGCGTATTTAAAAGGTTTTAGGGGGAGCATAATATAGGCATAACCTCCATTTGAAAATTAAAATATTTCAGATTTGCATTGAATCTATAAGACACCAATTAAATAAGATTCTCTGAATTTCAATTTCTTTTTAAGACCCCTTCAACTTAAGTCTTAAAGTTTACGCATTTTTTAGAATCAAAATCATTTTATAGAATTTGATTAAAATTGGAATAAGGATTCTAGATTTAAAGTTTAATAGAATTATATCTCGATTTTAATCTTCGTTTTATTTTATGCGTGCATAGATTTATTTTATACGTACGTAAAACTAATCAATGGACGCGTGTTTCTGACTCACAGCCGTCATCGGCATGTCTAGGTTAGCCATGCTGATGACGGCTGTGAGCCAGAAACACGTGTCCATGGATTAATTTTTCGTACGTATAAAATGAATAAAAAATATATATATTAACGAAAACTACGTCCTATAAAGTTAAAGGATACTAATAATGCACTTTACTGCATCTTTATCACTAAGGATCGAAACAGTAGTAAGCAAAAAAAACAACGAACGTTGCAATCAGCAATAAAACCAATTACATAAACACACACACACACACACACATATATATATATATATATATATATATATATATATATATATATATATATATATATATGCGTGTGTGATATTTGATTGAATGTTCTTTGTGAATCTCCAATCTGTTCTTTAAATGGAGATGATTTCAATAAATTTGAATATATTTAAGTACATTTAATTTATCGATTAGCCCAAAATCGATCGACGCCATTCCTCTAATACTTTTGTACGACATTATTGATGAATGTGTCGAGAATCAGCGCGTTATTTCGCAAAGTAAAGCCTAACCCGAATGAGTTTATTTTTTTCTTTTTGTTTTTAATGTAAATTACTCGAACGTGATTAATGACGCCGATCTAAATTGACATTAGAACCGCACACGACGCTTTTCAACCCAAACGTACACGCAAATAATACATGAAAACAATACGTGGTCGCCATATTGTAACTAGTACCCCTTTCTCATTGAAGCGGCATTGCTAGTCTCTCTCTGCTCTATCGTTATTTCCATTGTACGTGCTCGACTGAGCTCCAGTCTTTGGTTTTTTACTTGTAAGACATTCACAGCAAAAACTCGTTTTCTACAACAACAACAACAACAACAAAGGAGTTTCCTCTCTCCCTCCATGTGCGTAGCGTCAGGTGGAATTTCTATGGACAGGCCTGTTTTGCAAGAGCTTCCCACCTATGGAACACATTGCCGCGGGACTGCCTCTCTGCTGATTACAACATGGTCGTCTTAAAATCCAATGTAAACTAATTCCTGTCATGGACCGTCCCAAAAGTAATCAAACACATTTCATACCATTTAATATATTTTCTTTTGCGTATTTAAAAGGTTTTAGGGGGGCATAATATGAATTCTGTACATACAAATATATAAACATATACACATACCTAACTTATATAGATTAGTGCGAACACTGGTGAGGCATAATTTTTTCCGTCATTTCTGACGGAGGGTGTACACTAGTTGTGTTTACATAATGCTCGGGCTTATAAGTTTAATGCTCCAACGTTGTTTCTATCCGGACTTCTGTTAGTCTATGTCCGGACTTCTGTTAGTCTATGTTCGGACTTCCGTTAGTCTATGTCCGGACTTCTGTTAGTCTATGTCCGGACTTCTGTTAGTCTATGTCCGGACTTCTGTTAGTGCTCCCATAGTGTTCCTTATCTTTCGTCTGAAATTTATTCACGTCTCATTAACCATTATCCTTGAGTGGCTATTGACCTGGATAAGCGGTGACATCGAAAGTAAACAAAAATCGCATAGTTGAAATTTCAGGACTATTGTTCACCCCAAACAAGGGGGCACATTGCCACTGAGACGTAAGGGGGTACTGTGAATTAGGGGCCAGATCGATGCGACAGGGACTGCAGCTTGCCAGACATCACAGGA
>OY744538.1:71220181-71222681 GCA_963556195.1 Sepiola atlantica
CTGTAGATCTATAAATACACCATGTTACCTCTGCCTAAACGAAAAGCTTGAGATAATTAGATTTAGTAACCGAGGTAAACGTCTTAATAAAACACGAAACTTCGATTAATTGTAAGTATAGTAAGTCACAACTTTATAGAAACCTACATATAACCTCTTGAATATATCGTACTCTTACAACTAGTTAATGATAACTAAAACTTTCATCTAACCTATTAATCTATAATCTTTATCGGAATCCATTCCTCCCACATATTATATTCCATTGTCTTTTGCCTAAATGTATGTTTATTTATTTATTTATGTGTTCCGGTATGGCGCTCTGTATCTTACCCATATTATATGTACCTGATATTTTTGTAGCTTCTGTTGTCTTAATCGAATTATTATTACTATTAGTAGTAGTAGTAGTAGTAGTAGTAGTAGTAGTATTACTTATCATTATTATTTTTATTATTAATATTATTGTTATTACTATTGTTGTTATTATTATTATTAATATTAATATGATTATTATCATTATTAGTACTATTATTATTACTATTATCATTATTATCATTATTATTATTACTATCATTATTATTATCATTATTATTATTTTCATTGTTATTACTATTACCCTATTATTAATTATTATCTAATTTAATTTATTTTATTTCCATCATAAACTAAGTCAAGTAAGCCTAAAAAACTAATCCTGGTAATAGTTTCTAAAAATTTCGTAACCCTGTACAAAAGTTATATGCCCCCTTTTCCAGCACCTTCCCCTTTTCTATAGCCCCCTTCATTTTCACTACACGCAATCCTACTCCCCTCACACATCCTCTAACTTATGAAAGCCATCAACCTACCCCTTAACCTGCAATCTAGCTATCTGATCAACTCTTAATTAGGTGACACTTATCTAACTTTGAAAAGAGATTGATGTCTGAGCCCCAACAGGACATACACTAACAATCTGTTAAAAATATCATTGTAAATTAAATCATGTGATCCTTTCAGTTTTGATTTCTTTTTTCTTTTTCCTTCTTTCTTAAATATGAACAATTAAAAACAGACATGTTTTGTCAGCCTGATGAGATCGCAGATTTTTTAAGCTAATGATCGAAACATTTCCATGGATGTGTAGCTTTTGATATGTTTGTATAAATAAAAATACTAGTATAAATAAATATATATATATATAATGAAATGTTTAGTTCAATAACTATATTTTTAGGTGCATCACAAGGAGATTATAAAACAGCAATGTTTTATAAGAAATAAAATGAATACTACAAATCCATGTGTGGGTGTGTGTGTGTGTGTGTGGAAAGACAAACAAATAAGAATATATATATATATATATATATATATATATATATATATATATATATATATATATATATTGTTATTATTTATCAGCCCCCTCCAACAAGGCCGGGCACTCTTGAGTGACTTTAATAACAAGCAGATCACTCTAAAACTGCTTGGGTAAATCTAGCCGCTGATTCGCTATTTACATTTAAATTCCTCTCTATTTACTAACTAATTGGCTATGGCCGATGGGATAAGACTACGAATCAGTGGCGATTTGTGATCGGGGTTCGACCGTTGGGAATTAGTTCCTACACTGAAGATTGCGTTAGCATGAAACATCGATGTCTGTAGGTATTAAAATATTTAATAAATATATATATATATATATATATATATATATATATATATATATATATATATATATATTTATAAATAATATATATATATATATATATATATATATATATATTTATAAATAATATATATATATATATATATATATTTATAAATAATATATATATATATATATATATATATATAATATATATATATATATATATATATATATATATATATATATGGGTGGGGGGTGAACACACAAACGGAAAAAAATAAATTTAAATACAGGAAAAAATCATCAAGAAACGAGATATTTAACCGGTTTCATTCAGATCAACGAACGTCTTCAGAAAAAGTGAAGTTTTTTAATTTATTCGATAACGGAAAAATCTCTCGTTTCTTGATGATTTTTCCTGTATTTAAATTTGTTTGTTTTTGTTTTGTTTGTTTTGTTTTGTTTTTTTTTTGTCTTTTTTCACACATCTTGTCTTCCACGGCATTTCATTGTACACATGTTTTACTATAGAATAGAGTTTGGTTTCTTTATAGTATCTAGACCTCTGGTTACTCGCACTTATTAAAGGGTCCTAGTGTATTTCGTTACTCCGAACCCATTATGGAACGGTCATTCGAACTAATTGTATATATGTTTCACATATAAAATGGCCATCTTTTAGCAAGGTGTTATTTCGTCTTGATGTCGCTTGACACGCAGTCATGAAACCTGACAAGCAAAGTGAAAGTGAAAGTAGGAATGATAAGAACCAGTGACACATTACAGGATAGTGAGACGTGTTTGACGCCAGTTCGGTGACCTTTCGCCTCTCAGTTCGCAACTGAGGCCGACATAAGGACTAAGGGC
>OY744538.1:71227681-71257681 GCA_963556195.1 Sepiola atlantica
AAAGAAAAAAGGAAAAACGTAAAAACGAATAATGGAAGGAAATTGGCAAGAATACGAAAGAATTGGAATTGGGAAGAAAACGTTTTGTAGAAACGAAGAGAGAAAATCTGAATGAATTAGAAAATAATAAATTGATTAAAACCAGTCGGGAAATGATGGAGATCAGAATAGACGGCGACTCTAAAGAGAGCGAAAAGGAAAGATAAGAATAGAATTATCTATTTCTATTCCCGGGTTGGAAAATCCTATATCGTCAATAAACGCGCACACATATAATATATAAAGTAAAGTCAGTCTCTTTCTCAATTTTTGTCATCGATAGCTTTCTTCCTATAAAATCAATATTTTATCGTTTTATCTGAACTGTTGCAGCATGTTGTTAAAAAATAATAAAATGTAATTTGATTCAATTCCCCTCAGAAAATTCTTTGACCAGATCGGAATTATTTTCATACGAACATTATCTTTTTAAAAAAGACGTAACTCTGCATTCATCAATAAAAACAAATTTAAAAAAATAATATTTTGTAAAAAACAGCCTAATTTGTACAACATTGCAAAGTATAACTTTATATATATATATATATATATATATATATATATATATATATATACATATATACATATATATATATATATATATATATATATATATATATATATATATATATATATATATACGAAAGTTGACAACGAACATGCTAATCTATAATGCATGAAGAACATAAAAAATAATAAATTGAAGGGAAACACCTGGATGAAAAGAAAATAAATAGGTCGGTACAACAAAATAAACGGTTAGTTAAAACATTTATCTATATTTCCTTATATCTTGAATGAATACCTAAGTCGATGACTAGTTATTTTTTAAAACTATTGTTATATAATGGGACTCATGTGAATATGGGCGTACAGAGAGATCGCTTAACTTGCGCGATTTGTAACGGAGTCATCTCGTGCAACTTTGGTGCGATGTTTTCTCACGATTCGCGGTGACAGTTGATGAGACCTCGGGTCGAGTGTCGGGTCGCACCTGTGCGTTGATTACGAGATTTCGTGACGTCACAGTTTTCCCGGTGAGAACACTGAAATGAGATTTTAAGTTCTTGACGGGAAGCCGACTAGTCAAGTCGCCTTAGCCATGTAGCGGTTAAATAAGATAGGGGAATTCAGATCCCCAAAAATGAGAGCCATACGATGTCCCCCTCTTCCTTCCCTTGCAAGTGATTAAGTAATTAGTTAATTAACTAGCGTAAGCTTCTCTCTCTCTCTCTCTCTCTCTCTCTCTCTCTCTCTCTCTCTCTCTCTCTCTCTCTCTGTTTCAACGAACTTGCTTCGGTGTCGACCAGCTAATAAATGAAAATAAATGGCTCGGAACTAAAAGAGAAAGCTTGTTATATTTTGTTATGTGTAGATTGATTTCAGTTATAGAGAGAAACCGCCGGCACGAAATTGTGACAACGACAAAGCGTCTGCAGAGAGTGGTGACGGCGACGGGTCAGCTGCTAACAATAGCAGCTAGGTGCAGACATTGAAAGCAGAAAGAGAAGAGACAGCAAGGAGAAAGGGAAATATAATTCCCGAATTCGGTTTACTGCTGTGTCAGTCGAAAGGGAGAGATTGAAGCGACTGGCAAGACCACTCGACGTCGCCCAGATCGAGAAACGACATATCGTCCCGTTAGCAAGCGATGCCGTTCGCTGGATCAACAAAGGAGCTGTTGTACTACGCCAGATTCCGACATACAAACGTATCACCAAAAGAATCTGTGGTCTATCCAGCGACGAGCACTAACGCAGCTATGATATCACTACTAAAATAATATTCACTATTTCTGTGTCTGCTTCGAGAGGTTATCTTGTTTTTCTTTGTTTATATACAAGTACTGAAGATAGCCACACCAAGGAAATAAATGCATAGGATACAGGCGCATTTTATGAATATCTTGGTAGTAAGTCGAAACAATTTTATTCTGGAAATATAAACAGGTTTTTTTTAATCGTGTCAATCTGATCTTCCTAACATTTGCCGTGGTTTAAATTAAAATTTAAAAATTTTATACCATAGCTCTAACTTCACACTATTGAGCTATTACAATTGCTTTATGTTATAAATGTTATATTTTAAATATAATAACTTTAAATATAAATACATATATATATGTATATATATATATACTCTTTTTTTTACTCTTTTTTATTCTTTTTTATTTTATTATTTTATAATTGTATTATTTTTTATTATTTTTTATTATTATTTTTTATTATTATATTTTTTATCATTTTTTCATTTCTATTTTCATTTTATTTTATTTTATTTTATTATTTTATGATTTTATGATTTTATTTTCTTATTTTTATTTTATTTTATGTTATTCTTATATTTTTATTTTTTTATATCTCTTCAAATCTCCTCCGGTTTTAAATCTCAACTGTTTCCTTACACTAAATTTAAATTCAAACAAACATACACAACATGCTAAGCAAATTACGCGTCCCATCGAGAGTGTCACGTGACTTCACATTTCCGAAACAGATTACAACAGAAGCTGAAGAGAGCCGGATGACTAAGTCTTTCCGTGCTTAAAACCGACGGTACGAATGTTGTACTAACTTTTCTGTACCAATATATATATATATATATATATATATATATATATAATATATATATATATATATATATATACCTCACGCACACACACATCACCTAAATCTTTATAACAATCCTATTATTGGACTAATCTATTCTAGTGCATCTGAAATAGTAGCAGTAAGCAACAAATACAAGAAACAAACTTAGCTGAAAATAGAAATTAAACTCTACCCTCTGTTTGGATATCATCCAATGATGTGGTAAGCTGGTTTGAAAATTTAGAGGAACTTAAGTTTATTATGCTAGATCTTAATTCCTACTAACCATTAATTTGCCTATGTTTACTAAACAAAAGGCATCTAGAATATCCAACGTCACCAAACTGGAAACAGACATAATCAAACTAGTAAGTAAAACTACCATAGATTTTGGTGGGAAACTTTGGACTATGAAGGATAGAAACCTTAAATTTGATATCACGATGGGTATGCAGATTCTGCACAGGTAACATACATAGTAAAACTTTATAGGAAATTAAGAAAGTAATACCTTGTTTGGTCGGCAGTTTATATAGGGATGATGCATTATTTACCATCAAAAGTAATAACATTGTAAAAAATCTAAAAGAAAATCTCTATATGTTTTTTTAATGTTAGGTCTAAAAAATTACAATAGACATTAACAACAAAATAGTTAACTTTCTTGATTTGACCCTCAATATTAACGACCCTACATTAAACCCCCTTTTTATTAAACAAACCACACATTATACTATATAGGTAATAAATATAATCATCCACAATACATAGAGAAAGCCTTGATCCCTAGCATTTCCAAAAAAAGGTTATGTAAGCTATAATCTAGTGTACAGCTCTTTAAATACAGAAAGTACTCTGATGAAGCCTTACTGAGGTCGGGATACCGGAGATCAAATAAATCGCGGATAAAGATAGTCACAGTATGAATAACATCACAACAGACTTAACTACGTAATTTTCTCACAGCGCCAAGTAAGAAAATGTGGGAATGAAAAATAAAGATAAATACAAAAATAAAACACCATCAACTGAATTAAGTGAATGGAATATGAATACAACACCATGAACAGAGTTTCGGAATATTTACATAAAGATTGATAATTTGTATCATTTGGATTATTTGAACTACTGTTCTTGTCTTGGATGTTATTCTTACAACGTTTCGACCGATGTAACCTCCGACCTTCTTGAGGTGCATCTTGCCGAACTCGAGAATCTTTCTGTAGGGAATTTCGAACGAACCCCTTTATTTAATCCACGAAGGTAGATTGTCCTCGTTCCGTCAGCCATGACCGGGTAGAAGTCTTAAGTAATTCGTAAATGTATTCTTAGTATCGCCCGCACTGAGAATTGAACCTTCAACCTCCAGAAGACTGTCACTTAGAACTTGATTATTATTTAGTACTTATATCCGTACAGATTCCCGAGTTCGACAGAAAGATTCCCGAGTTCGACTAGATGCACCCGAATAAAGTCGAAGGTTACATCTGCCGAAACGTTGTTATAATAACATCAAAAATGAGAACAGTTATTCGAATAATCAAGATAATACACACCATGAAAAATAGGCATAGGTAATCGATTTGGTTTTACTCCATGTAGTGAGCATGTACAAACTGGCATGCCTAATCAATTTACCCAAATGCTAGAAAATAATTTCCCTATGAACCATAACTTAAGAAAGGTTATAAACAAAAACGGAGTCAAGCTGTTAGACTCAATTACACAGAATTAAGCCACAGCAATCGTAGCATCGAATAATTCTAAGATTGATAAATACTCTAATATCGCTACATTAAAGCATAATGCACATCCATTCCAACTTCCTAAGTTGGTATACAAATATGAGAGTCAGGAGCCGAACAAAATGTCAGTGTATATGGGAGCAACTGGTTATTATTGTAAAACCAGATTTAAAAACCACATTTAAACGCCAACACGAGGATCCAAGGAAAACCTCCCATCTCTACCAAAACCGGTTAGAGAGTTGAACTATACGGGTATAAAATATGAATTTAAATTATCAAACATTTCTAAAGCTAGCAAATTAGCAAATATAAACCTAGTAAGTATAAAAGACGTAGTCTATTCTTACCAAAAGATATATATATATGTGTGTGTGTGTGTGTGTGTGTGTGTGTGTGTGTGTGTGTGTGTGTGTGTGTGTGTGTTTTATTAAATATTAAAGTGTATTTACCTACAGACAATGTTGTTTCGGACTTACGTCCTCATTGGTGCAGGAAGTGGTGATTTCAGGTGGTTAGACGGGTTCGAACACAGTTCGTAGATTCAGAAGAGTATCACGATCCTATGCCCCAATCTATTAGGCCAACGGAAATCGCTATAGACATTACTGAAATTAAGATACATTTTAAGCCAGCGGCGGGGTTCAAACGTTCCGAGATCAAAGAGTGCTTAAACACGCGGGCGTGTAAGCTTTGCTTCTATAGCTTAACGATCTCAGATTGTTATAATTTCAGACAGTGCTCGACAATTAAGATTTATTTATCTGAAAGGGGTCCATCACTTTGAATATTTTTTATTAAGTACTAAAGCGTATTGACCTACAGACAACGTTATTTCGGACTTACGTCCTCATCAGTGGCGGTTTCAGGCGGTCAGACGGGTTCGAACGCAGTTCGTAGATTCAGAAGAGAATCACAATCTTACGCCCCAATATATATATATATATATATATATATATATATGCTGAAGAGAGCCGGATGGCTAAGTCCTTCCGTGCTTGAAACCGACGGTACGAATGTTGTACTAATTTTTCTGTGCCAAAATATATATATATATATATATATATATATATATATATATATATATATATATATATATATATATATATATAAAGACAAGGGGGGAGAGGAGGGCGAATGAGTTTTAAAAGAAAGAAGTTGCACACACTTTTTACTATTCTAGTTTGTTTTTATGCACCGAGCAACGCCTGGTAGCCATGCTAGTCTAGCAAGAAGACATAAGCGGTAACACAGTGTAGACCCATAGTTCTAATTCAGTTACCTGAACCGAAGGTGTGCCGCTTGAGTGAAAGATATGAAGGGGTGTAAATGGGTGTTATAACTGGACAGGCAAGTCGATAGACGTTAAAGGTGCACTTGCCGCTCACCAATTGACCTGGGTGGGCCTGGACCTAATTAAAGTTTCGCATCTTGTCAGTTCCTGTTCATCAGCGACTTTTGGATTTTCTCTGTGCAACGAGAACCCTGCTCAGGCTCCCGCTTCTTCCTGTTCACACACCTCCCGGGCCCTCGACACTTTTTGAAGACCAAAATGATTTCCTCAGACTCATCTTCATCGTGCACCACTCCTCGCCAGTACACCGACCTTTCTGATAAGCACAGTTGAATGGAAAACACCATAGTCGTCTTCAAATACAATGTTAAGAAAAAACTTGTCATAAACCGTCCCATAAGTAATAAAACTTTGTTCACTGCATTAATTAATTTTTGTACTCCCATAGTGTTCTTCATCTTTCGACTGACAATCATTCTATCGCGTTAACCGTTATCCTCGAACGGCTCTTGGCATTGATAACTGACGCCTCGATAGTTAAAGAAAATACAGTGTAAGTAATTCTCTTTAAATAAAGTTACCCCTAAAACCACCCCATTTGGTGTCTTTTAGTCTAGCCCCAGTGACGGTGTGTACGTAGGAGGAATTACAGAATCAGTCGATAAATACATAGATAACGGGCATCAGTGAAGTCCTGTTTTTTTTTGTGAGTTTCGTGTTCCAAACATCAGACTCGCTCCACCGGCAACCCAGTCATTATACCAAGATACATCGTTATTGATTGATGCCATCGAAAATATTCGTACGGGTTCACTGAAACTACCGAGGAGAAAGAGCACCATGCAGACCTCTACTAGAAGGGTATGGAAAATACTGGAATCATGAGGCGGGTTATTTCCACTAAGGTTTAAGAGACTATTAACGGCCGATACCAGAGATAAATCAATGGTAAATAACTGTTGTGAGAACATAAATTGATTTGTAATGGCCACAGAAAGAAACGGAGAGCACAAAAAATATAGGGAGTCTTGCTGTCACTCAGACTGCAGGGAACACAACCTATTGTTGTTCGCACTGTCGGCGGGGCCACGAATTCGTCGACTGTAACCTCATGCAGAGGGGTAAAAGGACATGGCCACCTGTCGGCCGTGGGTGGCGACCCGTGACGCCGTAGGACGGAATCCTGGTGGCTAGGCATTCGTCCACTTCGGCCCTTGCTTTGGCTAGACGGGAGGTCAGAGAGACTCGATCCGATCAATCGGCTGGTCACGTCATGCACTAGTATCTATAAATTCATCCCTAACCGTATTATTCGATCTCATTCTTCAAAAATCAAAACCTTATTTCTCCTTTTTATTTTTCTCCCCAAATAGATACTAGAACACACACACAAACAGAAACGCACACACACACAAACACACACACACCCGCACACACAAACAGAAACACACGATCACAAACACAAACACACACAAACACAAACACAATCATGTTGAGAACAAGAAAAAAATTACCAATGCCAAAGAGTAATGTTTTCAAAAAAGTAATGTTTTCCTGGGAGTGGTGTTTTTCTTGGAGTGGCGTTTTCTGATAGTAATGCCTACTCTCTCTCTCTCTCTCTCTCTCTCTCTCTCTCTCTCTCTCTCTCTCTCTCTCTCTCAGTAAAGTTCCCTTCTAGGAGTAATATTCGCACCTTCACTGTGAAATCTCATTCTAAGAGCAATGTATTCTGTGAGAAATGTATTCTAAGAGCAGTGAATTCTGGTATTCTAAGAGTATAAATAATGACTTACATATAAAATTATATTTGACACCTTTATTCGACATTAAATTACCCATAGATGGTTAATATGTCCAAACCAACCCTGTTTTTGTCAGTGACAATCACTGGTAATAACTCGTATACGAATTCTTAGTGAGAAAAATAATAATTGGTCGCACCAGCCTCAGTGGGTATCACACAAAATGGTTGTGAATGGTCAAGAAGGATGGAATTACCGAGGATGAACAGCACCATCCAGACCTTCACCGGAAGGGCACGAAGAGTACTAGAACCTTGTGGAGGCTTATTGACACTCAAATTTGAGAGAAATCTAACAGTTATAATCAGTAAGAACTCAACGGTAAACGGCTGTTACGATAACACAAATTGATTTGAATCGGTTATCGAACGAGGCGAGGGGTGATGGAGATATTGGGAGACTTGTTGTCATTCAGACTCCAGGGAAAACTACCCGTTTTTACCAGTGAGCAATTACTGATAATGACTCGTGTTAAAACTCAATGCGTTAACGCCAAAATCCAGCAAAGTTTAAATAAAGTATAAAATATAATAAAATAAATTTCTAAACACAAAAACAACCAGCAGCAGTAGCAGCACAAACACACACAAGCACACACACACACACACAAACACACACACAAACACACACAAACAAACACAAACACACACAAACACATACACGCACACAAACACACAAACACAAACAGCAACACACACACAAACAAACACACAAACACACACACATAAACACACTTTGACATGAATGACGACCTCCCACTCTACCGTAAAGACTCGTACAAACATATGCACGGGCTAGGAATTTATGTTCGGAACACCCTCCCCCTGACTAGAGAACATAGGTTAGAATCGGATAACCAATACATGTGCTTTAGATTGACTTTACATCACAACGTTAGTTACTTATATTTTATATACCGTTCCACTTCAATCCAGGACTGTACCCTGAAACTCTATCTCTGAAAGCATAGATAGAGGCCTCTCACTTGACTCGAATGCCCAGATATTTGGGGATTTTAATGCACACCATCGTGACTGGTTGGTATTCTCCAGCCTTACTGACGCAGCCAGCAACTCTACGTATAATTTCTCCTTAGCTCACTCCCTCTCTCAGACTATTGATTTCCCGACCCGCATTCCCGATCGAGTAGACCAGCAAGCCTTACTTCTACACCTTTTCTTGGCCTCAATGCCCGAGGCTTGTGTGATGAAAGCTCATAGCCCACTCGGGAATGCTGATCACATTGTGCTAATGATTCATATCACCTTAAAATCTCGTAAACTCCTCACACCTGACATTATCCTGTATCTCTACAAAGCCACCATCCACCCATGCATGGAGTATTGTTGCCACATCTGGGCTGGTGTATCATCTACTAGTCTCTCCCTCCTTGACAAAATTCAAAAAAGAGTCGCTAACTTGATAGGTCCCTCACTGTCAACCAAGCTCCAGCCCCTGTCCCATCGCCGCAATGTAGCATCCTTGTGCTTGTTTTACAAATACTTCAATGGATTATGCTCCGATGAACTGGCTACTCTGGTGCCCCCTCGACGTAAATTCACTAGACCTACTTGACAATCAGCTAAATCCCATCCATTCACAGTGGAGGTCCCCAGATGCCGAAGAGCCTTCTACTAGAATAGCTTCTTTCCTCGTGCTGCTGGCCTCTGGAACTCCCTCCATGTCCCCTGTTTCCCCGACAGTACCGACATACAGAGGCTTAAAACTAATGTAAACAGACATCACGCTGCACAGCACCCAACTTAGAATGACACCCTAAACCTACTCCCTAATTCTCAGCAGTCCCTTACGTCTACAGTAGCGTCCTGCCTTGTTTGGGGGTGAAATATCATTAAAAAAAAAATTTTAAACACACACAAACACACAAACACCCACACACAAACACAAACACACACACACATAAAGTCCAACCTTTCCTCGCCATTATAGGGTCAGTAACATGATGGTAATGTCAGAGTTATGATGTCTGGAACTCCGGTTTCTGTCAGGGCTATCTATGGTGGACAGGTTTGGCACCATGTGGTATTGAGATTGCAACCTGGTTTACAGGACTCTGATGAAAATCCAGGTGGAGTTGGTATTAGGATCCATCGTCCTCTTGTCGTTTCATGCCTCCGCGTGTGGCAAGTAAAAATGTGCTACACGTGGAATCGCAAATTAACGGAGTGTGGTAGTGGCAACGTTGCTTCTGCGTCATTCCTTTGGGTGTCTTGGGCTAAACCTTTCCCGACTTCGCGTGCAACCATCGAGTCTTGCTTCTCTCGGTGTCTGGGGTAAAAACCTGCAATTTTGCAGTTTAACTAATAGGTGCAACCAACGTGGAGGACTTCATGCGGACCACACACCCCTGAGGCAAGATTTTCGGGAGCTCTATGCAAAAAAAAAAGTCCGACTCGCTTAAACTGACAAACAAACGACATCAGCGATGAGAAGAAGAAGAAGAAGAAGAAGAAGAAGAAGAAGAAGAAGAACAACAACAACAACAACAACAACAACAACAAGTCTGGGCATGATTGTTGACATATCTTTCAAAACAAAGAAAGCAAACAAAAAACGTACCTTATTAATAAAATGTTTGAATGCCGCCAATACGAATGTTTCCTTTGAAGTTTTAACTTCGTGGTTCGCTTCGCTGTTCAAGGCCTGAGAAGAAAAACGGCATATTAAAAACATAAGTATACAGTGAAAACATAAAAAGAAAACACAGAGATACATGACCAAGACGAGATCATCTTTCTCTTATTTTGTCCTTTAGTCCTCACATTCCATGAGCGATGTTTCTAACAAAGGGGGAAGCATTGCTGTTTTCTGGGTCGGAATCTATCCATCTAACACTTATAGTTGGCTAGTTTGTGACCGTGAAGTAGTTTTTCTAGCTTCTTACATCAAGTGGCTTCATGCCTTGTCTGGAGCTATTTCCATAAAAAAAAGTATTTGTGTGTTAAATACATATTTGATTTACCTCCTCTCCAGGGAAGGTTAGACACAAGGTCATGTGTGTTTTTTAAAAGCCAGCGCATTAAGATTGGTGCGCTCTGGACTACAAAAAATGTCTGGGCAGCCCCATCGACATTCTTCAGTAGGATTGTTTTAGGAGATTCGCAAAAAACTAACCCCATTCTCAAAGAGAAGGTAAAGCCTGGGAGGAGGGACCTCTTGAGACTGGACAGAACCATACCGCAGCCCGATAGTAAGTCTTTGTTATACCGATTGTCAATGACGTATCTCGGACTGATACGAACAAGCTGAGCCAAATACGTCTTGTGACTTTGTTCAATACTATGTCTTTTCTTTGATCGGGTAAAAGTTCCACGTTTTCTCTTCCAACTGTTGCTTGATGTTAATATATTTTGTTTCTTTTTACTTGCCTCCACACGAGGGTAGAGTTAGACACAAGGTCGGTTTTTAACGTGGGGAAAATCCAGCTCCCCAAAAAGGGGCACTCTGAATTGAAACAAAAATTTAAATTGCCTCAGTCTAGAAGGAATTCTCATCACTGGCCGAGGACAGAAAAGATGAAGTGTAGTAACAGAACATATATTACACTTTGCTCCTAGCCAAAAGGCCAAGGAAGATATTTTGTTTTATTTATCTTCCTCCCACAAGGTAAGGTGTGACACAAGGTCGAGAAAGTGGGATTTGAAAAGCCAGCGCCCGAGAAGGTGAGCACTCTGCCATTAAAAATTGCCTGGGCAGCTCCGTTGGCATTCTCCAGTAGGGGCGCCTCAGGCAGTAAGCAATAAACTTACTCCTCCCCAAAGAGGGGAGGCAAAGCCTGGGAGGGTGAACCTCCTAGAACTGCACAGGACCGTCCCATAGACCGGCGTAAATCAAGCCCCGAAGGCCAAGACGATACCAGTCTATGGGGTGCAGTATCCATCGGAACAGATACTACACTTTGATCTTTGCCAAAAGGCCATATATGTATGCCAAGGAAGACATTTTGTTGTGTGTGAATATATCCATATTGTTTAACATTTTCTTTTCGTCGTGTATTGCATGGTATTAGCTTTGTCACCTTTATATGAAAGTTTAAGAGTCTTTATTGTCATTTTAACTTTTTTTTACTTTTGATTTCCTGTGGTGCCTGTCCCGGGCATAATCACGCTGACACATCGATTCTCGTTATATCACTGAAATTAACGACGTTGACCCTGGTCAGTACCAGATGAGTGACCATTGGGAAATGTCAGGCGCTGTATGTGGAAGAACGTCGACACTTATCTACAAAAGAAAACTGCAAAAACTAACGTTGTTATCTCCCTTGACTGGGGCTGAGCTCCAATAAAACATTCACAGCAAGAACTCGTTTAGCTATAACCACAGTAAAGAACTTTATTTTCTCTCTCTCTCCCCCCCCCCTCTCTCTCTCTCTCTCTCTCTCTCTCTCTCTCCTTGCCACGAGTCTGCTTCCAAACCGACTACAGCATGGTTGTCTTCAAGTCAAATGTAAACAAATACCTGTCGAGCCGTCCGCTTGTCTAATCAAATCCTCTTTAGTAATCTTCTGTCCTTTCCACGCATTGTTTTTCCGGTCTCTCGTGGAGCCGGGCCTTGATAAGTGATGACCCATTAGTGCAAAAAATGAAATAAAATACATGCGGTTGAGGGTCGTTTGTAAATTTAATATTCCCAAGAAACTTCCTCCTTCAGGGTGAATCGCCGTACTAGGACTAAAACCAGGATGCATATCTTACTGACGGAGCAAAGCACAGGACGTCCTCGCTTCTCGGAATCAATTTCACTCTCCGTCGTTTCCTGATCAGCTCACTATATTTATAAAAATCTGTTTTTTTTTTTTTTTTTTTACTCATTCTTTTCTAAACAACAGAATACAAATATTTATTTTTATATTTTTACGTATCGAATTTCTTAAATCAAAACTTATGAAAGCAACACAGCCTTGAATTCTAGATGCAACCAATTCGCACCCCACACATTCCATTCGTTAACCTATATTTTGCATAACCTACTTTTCTCACGTAAAATATTGTTACATTAAAACAGACAAATGCAAATATAGATAAATACGAAAGACGTTAAATGCAATACAAATTTCTGAGCAAAAAAAAGAGAAAGAAAGAAATTACCTTTTCTAAAAGTGTCTCCAATTTTTCCGGACTTATATTGTAACTTGCCTCCAACAAACTGTTTAAAAAAATTAACAGATTTTGATTTTTGCTTTTGAAATGAACAAATAAAGAAAAAACACAAAATGTTAAACATTCATATATTACTAAAAGAATACCCGTCCCAAGATGGATACAGATTAGCCCAAAAGGGTGAAGGATCCAACCTCATATATATACTGGAAGAATACCCGTCCCAAGACGGGTGAAATTAATTCCCCAAAACAAAACAGCCTTGCACTAATTTTATGCCCCCTTACGAAGATTAAAATCAAGATATAATGCTACTAAATCTTAAGTCGAGAATCCTTATTCCAATTTTGATCACAATCAATTACTTGATTTTATATTCTAGAAAATGATTAAAATTGAAGGGGTCATAAGAAGAAATTGAAATTCAGGGAATCTTGCTTAATTGGTGTATAATGTAAGCCAAAATATTTTTTTTCTTAAAAACACAAATTTATTTTTCAAGTTATAAATAAAATGAAATAAAACTGTGTCCTGCGCGAACGCAGACCCCGCGATATTATTGTAAATAAGTATTTTTTGTTTGTTTTCTGTCTTAAAGTGAATAGATTGAACCCTGTATATGTTCTGTATTGCTGTATAACTTGTTCATCTATTGTTACGTTTTGATAGGAGTAATAAGACTTTTTAAACCAGCTGGTATTTATATCATCATCATCATCATCATCATCAGACATAAGGTTTTCTGCAAACACTAGCGAAGCATAATTTTTTACGTCATTTTTGACGCAGGGTGTGCATTCGTTTTATACATCCATTTTAATGCTAAAAATGAAAATGCGTCAAGTGTTATTTATATTGTTATGGTGTGCTGATGATCTACCCTATTTTGTGACTATATGAACTCGTCTAGACACTGTATAGAGGAACTTACAACGAAATCTCAAAGCAGTCTCAGGACTTCGTCGTAAGCTCTTCTATACATAGTGTCTAGAAGAGTCTATATAGTCACGAAATAGGGTAGATCACCATCACACTAACATAGATAAACCGAATATATATATATATATAAAATATTTGTTGTTGTTTATTATCTATGTACGTATACGTTTCGTCCCTTTTCAATCAGGACTCATCAGCATAGAGATATGACTATTCACTACTGGTCGTACGATTCGAAACCCTGTATCACAAGTATTTTTCAACTTACATCCAACGTCGTTAACCGCGCGCCCAATATTTGAATAGCCGATAAACAATGATAATTTAACACATATAAAAGCGGCTTGATGTCGAGGCATTCTACTTCTATTAAAGAAGGAATGATGCATATAAAGCAGGTGACGTCATGCTGTGTTTGTACTACCATTTAGAGTGCTCTACTTATTTTACGAGGAGCGACAAATATAAAATATTTGTTGTTGTTTATTATCTATGTACGTATACGTTTCGTCCCTTTTCAATCAGGACTCATCAGCATAGAGATATGACTATTCACTACTGGTCGTACGATCCGAAACCCTGGATTACAAGTATTTTTCAACTTACATCCAACGTCGTTAACCGCGCGCCCAATATTTGAATAGCCGATAAACAATGATAATTTAACACATATAAAAGCGGCTTGATGTCGAGGCATTCTACTTCTATTAAAGAAGGAATGATGCATATAAAGCAAGTGACGTCATGCTGTGTTTGTACTACCATTTAGAGTGCTCTACTTATTTTACGAGGAGCGACAAATATATATATATATATATATATATACAGAGTATCGTGTCCACGTTTGCTTCATGTTTAGATGTATATTTATATGTACATAGGTGTAATCAGTCAACAGAAAATCAGAAGCGCACAAGTTGGAGAAGAAGTATAATAATAGTGAATAAAAAATCTGAAAATGAAAAAATAAAAATAAAATCAAGAACTCTGCTCACACCTCATAGAAGGCTTAAAGAAGGGAATGGTTTCCGAAAATTTCCTACAAACTATACCCAAAAGACAAAAACAAAAACTGAAATTGGGATTTACTTTAATTTGCTTCTAAAATCGTTCAATAAATTCGGCACGAAATTGTCAGTTGCACGTTTATTTTTTTTGCTTTTTCATTCTCAGTTTTTTTTATTCACTATTATAATAACTACTTTTCCAACATGATTTTCTGTTGACTGATTACAACTATATATATATAAATATATATATATATATGTGTGTGTGTGTGTGTGTGTGTGTATGTGTATGTGTATGTGTGTGTGTATGTGGGTGTGTGTATGTTAATATGTTTATGTTTTTATTTTATATGTTTATGTTTTATTTTTTATATGGTTTATATGTTTATGTTTTTTATTTTATATGGTTTATATGTTACTATGTTTGGTTTTTATTTTATATGGTTTATATGTTTATATGTTTATTTTATTTTATACGGTTTATATGTTTATATGTTTTATTTTTATATGGTTTATATGTTTATGTTTTTTTATTTTATATGATTTATATGTTTCTATATTTTATGTTTATATGGTTTATATGTTTATGTTTTATTTTTATATGATTTATATGTTTATATGCTTCTATGTTTTATTTTTATTTTCTATGTTTATATATGTTTTATATGCTTAGATGTTTTTAATTTTTATAAAATATTTATTTGTATTATATCTACTTGTATGAATTTTAGAGAAAATATTTGGCCAACATCTTACTTTTAAAAAATGGTAAATCAGAATATGTATGGTCTTTTGTGCACAAAGATTGTGCGTGCGTGCGTGCGTGCGTGCGTGCGTGCGTGCGTGCGTGCGTGCGTGCGTGCGTGCGTGCGTGCGTGCGTGCGTGCGTGCGTGCGTGCGTGCGTGCGTGTGTGTGTGTGTGTGCTTCTACTCACCATTCAGGATTGTTCACCGATATGACCAAGGCAGCTTTTAACTGTTCAAGTAGAACATCGCAAAGTAGTTTGTCGGCTTTCCCTGTGTTTTCTTTATCCAACAAAGAAAACAGATGTTCAGCCAATTCCAGAAAATCTTGACCACAAAAGAAAAGAAAAATAATAAATTAGCAAGTAATTTACATCGTGCTAAAGCACCAATCGAGATCGAAATACCTACTGTGTTTCGCAGACTCATTCCGCTATCTACAATTTGATAAACTTGCATGCGCGGATTGTAATATTTCATATCATCTAACTAGCAAGAGAAAATTGTAAGCATTATATAAAAACTACAATTTTTATGGCTGAGAGTAACGTGACTCGCGTTGAAGTAACTACGGAAGAACGGAGAAGAGACAGACTGAAAAAAAGAAACAGAGAAAGAAGTGGAAAGGAAGCTCGTCAAGTTTTGGTGTCTCGCTATGTAACGAGATTCCCCTTTGGGGTGTTGGTGTAGGTTATGATGATACTAATTGTGACGAAAAATGTGCTAGGTTATATTTGGAATTTAGTGAAGAGTGTGTTGATGGAATTCGAATACAATACTGCAAGTTGTGGATAGATTTTTTTTAAATAAACAAGTCATTTGTGGGTTAGTTACGGTATGCGTGAAAACAAACAATTGGATAGATACTAGCTGAGGAATCAGAAAACGTCAGAGCAGATTTTGTGACTGGATAGCGAGGACGTGCTCTGCATGTGTTCTCATTAGGAGTGCAGGCTCCGATACCCCACGGTGCATACAATAGAAGAGTGTAAGAAAACATTGTAACATCAACTAAAATAAGCGATGAATTTCCTTTTGTGTTTTTCGAGTCTTCGGTTGTAAACCAAACTTCGAGGGAAAGATGCTTCCAGAAATGCTATGAGAATTCTACAACGGAAAGACAAATAAGTGTTTCGTTTTAGTCTTAAGTAAGGGGGCATCCTTAATGAAGAACCAGTTGAAGAACCAGTTGAAGAACCTTACAGACTTTCACAGGTGGTTCCCAGCAAATAATGGAGAACAAAATACGTTACAGCTAGAGAAAGAGAAAAACAAGTTTCATCGTGAAATTAACAGTGATCCTATTTCCCTTATTTCGATTTCTGGTCTTTTTCTTTCTTCTTTTTGCACAAATTGTGTTTGGGTCGTCGAAGGGCATAAAAGCAAAGTTGGGTATTTTTTACTGAAGTCAACAGAACAAAAAAGAGATTTAAAAAACAAAAACATGCAACAAATAAATGTTACCAAAGGCAAGATAAGTTACTCTTCTACCTGTCTGGATAAGTTTTTTGCGTTTTAAGTTATTCTAAAGCATTTCTTACTTCCAGATAAAAATTAGGTTCAAAGACATCACGTTAGAATGAAAAAAATAAAAATGGCGACCGGGTAACCACGTGATGCCTCTAGAATCGCCCCAAAACGAAATTAAACAAAAATACAGCTAATACCTATCACCAAATCGAGCGGAAAGTTCTTGTTCAACTGAACTGTATATTTTATTAACTGTATTTTTGTTTAATTTACGGGGGGGGTTCACTTAGGGATGTTGACAACCTCCACGTGGTCCCTCCTGTAAGTATCCAATGCTTTCTAGAAAGAATCTGGGGAACCAATGCCCAAAACAGAATCATCCCTGATTCATACGAATTAACCATGTACTATATGCGATCTAAATCGTAAACTTAACTAATTTGCATATTGGTTTTTAAAAAGGACATTTTATTAATTAACTATTATTTGTTATTATTTTTTAATTCAATGATTGTTTTGATTTTAATACAACAAGTTTAGGAATATTGTTTCATTTTGTGGACAAATATTTAGCAATCGTGTTCAAATGTTCCTTTCCGGCCTCTTCTTTAGGGGGGGGGGCACTAACCTAATTTTCAACGAGTTATATTCTACTTAAATTATGAATTATACCCCCCACCACCACACACGCATACACTATCGCACAGGCACCATTGCCCAGGCAAATTGATTTGTTCTTTATTTGTCTTTCTTTACGGTCATATTCAAAAGATAAATAAATTTTCAGCGAAATTCCCAAAATGTTAATATTTGTTCGTCTATCTAGATGAATAAATGCGAAAGTTTTTATTTCGTGTTTACAACACAGTTATGAATATGAATGAAATGTGTATTATTTTAAAAACTTTTCAAGTATTCTAAGTAGCGAACTTTGCGAAGCGGTAGCGAGTTTGTTTAAAATAATGTTATATGCACGTACGTTCTTTAAAGAAATGAAAACGAAGGGATAAATCAAGAACGTGCACATCCGCCATTAATATTTGGTCCCTTTTGTGTTGTGCTTTGAAAACATGAAAATCAACCTTGATCAACGAGCTTGTTCTTTTGATGTAAACCGATCGGCAACCAGAAATGTTTCATGAAATTACACAGGAAGCCATCGTAGCAGTTACAGAATTACGATATATTTTCTGTTGCGCTAGCATGTTCTCACTTGCGGGGTGATTAATACGTGTTTCGGTAAGAACACGCTTGCATGTCTCGTTCGCGGAGCGATTGATGCATTGTTTGGCCCGAACACGTTTGTGCGGGATAGCACTTCCGCCCAAACGTTTTTCGCGTCTTTTACGAACAGTCAGACTTTGAGCGTCGTGTTGACAAGACGGCATATCATTTGCTCGCCTCTCGCCATGACTTGACCTGAACTCAATTCCATTTCTATTGTACATATACGTCGGCGGACTAAACCTATTTTGTATTCTTGTTTTCATAACTCTCTCTGGACCATGTTCTGTGTTTAAGCAATTGTTTGAATAAAATTGATTTAAACTGTAGAGAGAAGTTGTTTTTTTCTTTTATCCAAAACTACGTGACACTTTTTTTCACATCAAACAAGGTCAGTAGGATGGATACCGAGGCAGCAACCCTACTAAAAAAAATGGCGATCCGATATCTCTTCTTTTCCCCTAAATCCAACACCATATTAATTTGAATTTGATCATGCGACTTTTTTTTAGATAAATTGTTTTTCTAGACTAGAGTTATGCTCCTTGGTGAAGTAAAAAAAATCTAAGACACGCTTGTGAAAAACGTTAACGGAAGATTTGGGCTGTATTTTTTTTTTTTTTTAGCAAGAGAGTTTAAACCTTTTTACAAAGGAACATAAATCTAGCCTAGAGAACAATAGTACTTTTAAGGAATATGTATCCATAGATTTGCAGGGTTAAAAAAAAAGTACCGAAACAGCATTACAGAATAGAGTTAAATACAAGATGAAATCAACAGTTTCTTTCATTCAAAAAAAACTTCTTTGCAAAATAAAAGTGAAGAATAGATTCAATTTGTTCGGTGAAGTTCGTTAACGTTCACCAGTCTCAGAAGTATTCGGTAAAACTCGGAATTAGTGACGTAAGTACTGAAATTGTTTTGAAGACCGATTCCGAAAAAGTACCAAAACAATTTCTCGGGTCCTTACAAGGTTTTTTTATGTAATGAGGATCAAATTTGCGCACACATTCTGGTTACCCCTATTTTAAGATTTCTGATTGACAATAGGACACAGATGACTTGAACTGTATAACACGAGGGTCATGATTAGCCACAGTAACCACAAAGTTATCCACAGACAGGTATTAACATTCTATCTCACATGAATCCATAACTGATTGGTCATTTAATCCCCAAGGAGGATGTGCATATTCACATAATAAATTATTAATATTCTTTCAATTTGTTTACAATTTTCCTTTCACAGTACTCTTCTTTGCTTGCCGCATCCTGCCACCTCCCCACGTCCGCATTCCCTTTTTCTCCCACCTCACTGTACTTTGTTTGACCACTCGGACCAAACAACGATGATGGACTATTAGTGGCGGTCATTTTGACTACACAACACTAAAATGATGAATGACTAATCCATTTTTGTTGGCAGACCCATAAACCATTGGTAATTAACAACCAGAAATTGGTAGAAAAACAATAACAACAACATGTGCACTCAGAGAACGAAGACATCCGCCAAGGCACCCAAAAAATATCCAAGCTGACAGACTGATTTGACTCTTATAATTTGTGATTTCAAACTGAATGCATTGGCGTTCATATTTCGGATAACCGCTAATTGTGGAACGACGGGGTGGCCTTTCATTGGCTAGTGCTTTTAGAGTTCACGTGACTGATTTTTACACACAAGAGATCTTCTGAATGTCACCATTATATATATATATATATATATATATATATATAGTGTGTGTGTGTGTGTGTGTGTGTGTGTGTGTGTGTGTGTGTGTGTGTGTGTGTGTGATGAAAATTATGGAAATAATATTCCAACGTGATGAAAAATTAAAAAGGAAACGCCAAAATTATTCATATATTCATCAACGTTTCGTTTTTATTTCAAGACCTTCTCAAGATGATTGATTGTAAGAAATAACATACACGTTCAATATTTTCAAATATTGTACTTGTATGTTATTTCTTCACATCAATCATCTTGAGGAAGTCTTGAAATAAAAGCGAAACGTTGATGAATATATAAATAATTAAATAATGTCTTTTTTTATTTTCCATATATATATATATATATATATATATATATAGAGAGAGAGAGAGAGAGAGAGAGAGAGAGAGAGAGTGAGAGAGAGAGAGAGGGGGGATAGAGAGAGAATCAAATAACTGATGCTACCAAATCAGGCTGTCTGAAGATACCGGCTTTCTGACTTAAAATGCACCAAACATTGATTATTATTGTTGTGTTCTCCTTCCCCTTTGCAAAACTCAATCATGTTCTGCAAAGCTAAAAACAAAAACAACAATTTTCCTGTACAAAACAATCAAACCAAACACCATGAATAAATATCTGAAGATATAAAGAACTTGAAGCATAAAAAACCTTTACCAAAATGACTTGATTCGGCATTAAATACCCCGAAAAGGGTTGATATGACATAAAACAAACAAAACAACCAAATAATCAAATAATATTTGACGCATTGCGATTAGTATCGATGGTGAAGTTAATATTTTCTTTCATTTTTAATTTATATTATAAAAGAGGAAAAGAATCACGAGAAGGGGGGGGGCAAAGAAGAATCACTAAAAAAAACTTTTTTTTTCCTATACAAATGTTTAAAAACAATTAGTACAAGAAAAGAAGACAGGGAAAAACTACCAAGACGTTATACAAAAATGATTGCTTCCCTTTCTCCTGAGTAGTTCTCTTCTTGTCCGTCACGACACCCCTCTTGTTCTGAAAATTCCCCTTTGATTGGCCAGGACGATTTTCCTTGACCAATCAACAGACACTTAATTTTGGCGGGCTGAATAAAAAAAAAACTTAATCTTCCTCTTTTTAAATATGATCCCGTCCTGACAACAAGTAAGGAATATTTTTCCTCATTTTGAATATCACTATTGGAACCTGAGAAATTCGGGGGGGGGGGGAGGGCGTCTAATTTTCTTGGACGTTAAAGAAGTTTCATTTTTAGTTGGACTTCTTAAAGCCGCAGACTCAATTAGTTTTGCAAGACTTTTCTGTATTGTTAGTTAATTTTACATTGTTATACGTATTTCCCTTTATCTCATTCTTCTGTGTCTTCAATCTTTCTTTCAGCATTTTCCGACTTCGACAAGCGAAACTGAACCGTTCTCTTGTTCAAACACTATAACGTCTTTCAGTCGACCGTTTTCAAGACAACCGTCGACAATGAGAGGTGATATCGATTAAAAATGTGGTCAAAAGACGAAATGTTAACCGGAGCTCTTCACTGGTAAATCACACAAAAACTAACAAAAAACAGCTCGCATTTGAACATTCAAATATTTCAGATCTGCATTGAATTTTATCCATAGTCTAGCAACATTTCCTTAATTTCAATTTCTTTTTAAGGCGCCTTAATTTTTAGACATTTTCTAGAATCAAAATTATGGAATGGATTCTGATTAAAATTTGTAATAAGGATTCTAGACATAAGGTTTTGTAGAATACTATCTTGATTTTAATCTTCGTGAGTGGTGCAGAACTATTCTGTTCGGGGAATTCATTTTACTTGTGCTGGGACGGGTATTCTTCTCATTTTTTTTACAAAGGGATACCAACGTCGAGACACTCACCCTTGACACTGCAATAGCAGAAAATAGCATAACGGAAAACTTCGTAGGGCACGGCCTCTGCGTCAAGGCACTCAATCTTCCGAAGAAAACAAGATGTCACCGGTTGAGAAAAGTCCCTGGATTCAAAACAAAAACAAAAATTAGATTTGGCTTTACACCTAATTCAAGGTGTTATTTATTTTAGTTTTATTTTACTATTAGCCATCCCGGCATTGCCCGGTAATTACTGTGACCCCCCCCTCTCCTGTACTCCTTCCCTCAGTACCTGAACCCCATATTAACAAAAAAAAATTATTCTTATTCTTTAATTTTTATATAATTTTTAAATTTTCAAGAAAATAAAGTAAAACGTTGACTTTGCTGTTGGTGGATGTCCGGTGCAAATGCAGACCCAACGATATTGTTATTAAAAAAATCTAATTCAAAATTAATACCAACATTGGACTCTTCATAAAAAATTTACTCGAGAAAAGTTGAATTTAATCTTGGTATTGAGCTTTGTTTTCAATTACATCCCCAGATAGAAAAACAGACAGAAAGACAGAGACAGCATGTGTATATTATAGATTTATATTAACGATTTCAGAGGATAATGTGTTTGTGTTTACATTTTCTCTCGTTCGTAATGGAGATTATGTATCTGCCTATATTATTAGTTTTGATCGCTCTCTTTTTATATCTACTTATCAGCTGCTTTAAGTGTAGTATCTGTTCCGATGGATACTGCACCCCATACTGGTGGTGTCTTGGCCTTCGGGTCTTGATTTACGCCGGTCAATGGGTCTGTCCTGTGCAGTTCTGGGAGGTCCACCTTCCCAGGCTTTGCCTCCCCTCTTTGGGGAGGAGTAAGTTTATTGCTTACTGCCTGAGGCGCCCCTACCGGGGAATGCCGACGTGGCTGCCCAGGCATTTTTTAAACCCCACTTTCCCGACCCGACCTTGGGTCACATCTTACTTGTGGGAGTAAGATAAAAACTGCCTTGTGCCTAACTCCTGGAGAGGAGTAAATCAATACTCATCAGTAGCTTTATATACCCATTCCAAAACTTTCCCAAACATCGCGCATTTTTCAAATTTACATAATAAATTTGTTTTAAAGCTTCTAATAAATTAATATTCGCAAATATACACTCATGATTGTTTGTTTTTTCAGATTTCCAGATGCATTTAAAATATTTTCCTCGATAATGATCTTAATAAAAATTATAAATAGAATTAATTAAAGACATTATTTTTTATCTATATAATTGAGTTACGTAATTAAATGTAATTGTAATGGAATGAAACGGACATTCCAACATTTGGTTACCCGCCCTCTGCTTATTCGAAGGCACAGAAAGTTCTATTTCAAAAAAGAGAGAGAGAGAAAAATAAAGAGAGAAAGAAAAAGAGAGAAAGAGAGAGAGCAATTAAATAAAACAACTAGCAAAAATATGCGACCGGAGGGAACATATATTTGCTAGTTTATATAATGCAAGTTCATTCCTGCTGAACACTGTTATGAAAACTGACTATAGTTGTCTGCTTTCCTGACACATAAATAGTTTTTTTTTCTCATCTCATCCGTAGCCATTCATTGATTAAAGCACTCGGAATTGGAGTTAAATGCGAGTCTTGTTCCGTGGTTCGAATTGTGCGACTGATTTATATGATTATCTCTACACAAATGATTCCGTAAAGATGAAACGTATGTAGATAATAATCAAAAGTAATTATATATACTAGCTAGTTGTTTTATTTAATTGCCTAGTAAAATGTGTTTTATAACTACTACCATCAATGACTGTTTAATTAATTCTATTTATAATTTTTATTAAGATTATTATCGAGGAAAATATTTTAAATACATCTGGAAATCTGAAAAAAACAATCATGAGTGTATATTTACGAATAATTATTCATTAGAAGCTTTAAAACAAATTAATTATGTAAATTTGAAAGACGTGTGATGTTTGGGAAAGTTTTGGAATGGGTATATACGAGCTGATAAGCAGATATAAAAAGAGAGCGATCAAAACTAATAATAAAGTTTCGGCTTCAAGTAGATATAAAAAGAGAGCGATCAAAACTAATAATGAAGTTTCAGCTTCAAGTAGATATAAAAAGAGAGCGATCAAAACTAATAATATAGTTTCGGCTTAAAGTAGATATAAAAAGAGAGCGATCAAAACTAATAATATAGTTTTGGCTTAAAGTAGATATAAAAAGAGAGCGATCAAAACTAATAATATAGTGTTGGCTTCAGACAGACATACAGATACATAATCTCCATTATAATTAGATATGTGTGTGGTAATCATTGCTATTATTGAAATAAATTATTTTAAAGAAAATGGCGTTGGGAAATTAGTCAAAGACAATTTATTTTGCTTTACTTACTCATTTGTGATCTATTTACTTAAAAAATGTATATTTAAAAGTAGTTTTAATCCAATTTACTTTACTGTGAATCGTAATCGAGTAAAATAATTCGTCTTGGCCATTTGGATTCTGAACAGGCACTAAGTACATGCATTTTCTACTCTCTCTCTCTCTCTACATATATATATATATATATATATATATATATATATATATATATATATATATATACATATATATGTATATGTATATGTATATATATAATATTTGTTATTGTTTATTATCTATGTACGTATACGTTTCGTCCTTTTTCAATCGGGACTCATCAGCATAGAGATATGACTATTCACTACCGGTCATGCGATTCGAAACCCCGACTACAAGTATTTTTCAACTCAAATCCGACCTCTTTAACCGCTCGGCCAATTGTAAACAGCGAATAAACGATGATAATTTTAACACGTTATCGGCGGGCTTAACGACCAGAGCGTTCTACTTCTTTTTAAGAGAAGGAACGATGCATTATAAATATAAATATATATTAAATAAATATGTATTTATTTATTTAAAATCAACTTACTTTCGACGATATTACGTTTTCTTCGGGCATATAAACATTTTTTTTATTTCCTCGTGGCATGGTGTCACTAGAAAGGTCCGTATGGTTGAAAACTCTGATACACGAGATCTCAGTAGGATATTGATATGAAGATGACAAAATCAGGTTATGATTACATGATGTGTCTCTGCCCTTTTCCCATTACGGTTAATTTTTAAGCGATCAGGAATGAATTTCAAGATGGCTGCGTCAAATGAAATATCGTAAATCAGTTCCTAGTTAGTAACGGTACTCTTTAAAGTGAAGACTGCTAGTTTAAGCAGAGTTTGATCAAATCAAAACGTTATTTGATTTCAGTAATCTGTTTAGGTTTGCAAATTAATGAAGTTATTTGTTTTTTTTTAATGTTTTTGTTCAGCTATCAAGAAGAAGAAAAGTTTAAAATCTCTACGATTGCCACATTATCACTACGACCATCTTTACAACAAGACGTCATCAATTACGTCAGAGAGACGAGCAGCTGTTTTGTGTTCACAATACAACGCCGACCAGTTTTTACAATTGGGATCAAAGAACACCTCACACAATGTTTCAACTCGCTTATTACTACAGCAATGTTACACATTTTCTTTTTTAACGAATTGTTTACTGTCAAGTTATGCCTTGTTGATTTCGATACAGACTTCATAATAATATTTTAAATGACAATTTTCCTTTTCTTTTTGATCATAAAGCACCGCGTATCAAGGCCTGAGGTTATTCGAGGATAAAGGTTAAAGAAGTTGCCAGTTGGACGATGAACGCTACCATGATACGATTGGAAACAATGGGCGGAAATGGCAGAATTTGATTATCAAAGAGGACGGTTAAACAAAAATGTGTTAACATTGGACTTCAAGATGACCATGTTGTAGTCGGTTGGGAAGCAGCTGGGATGTTATAGGCAAGAAACTTTGTTCATGGATGTTTCGCTTAGTGTTTGGTACACACACAGAATAAGGAAAGTTCTTCACTGTGATTATAGCTAGACGAGTTCTTGTTGTGACTGTTTTACGAGGGAGGGGAACAAGAAGATTAGAGCTCAGTCGAGCACCAACCATGAACATAACGATAGAGTAGAGAGAGACTAGTAACATCTCTTCTGTGTGAAGGAGGCTGTGGGGAAGAGAAAGGAATCACCCCCCACTAGATTGCGAAGTCGGTTTTGTACTTTGTCAAGGCGCTAAAGAGTATTCTGAGCGGCACCTCCCCAGATGTGGCAACAGTACTTCGTGTATTCATTTTATACACTTTCACATGGAGATATAATAGGTTATCACAAAACCTCGTAATACAACAAAACCTCGTAATACAACAAATTAAAATAGAATCATTATGTAAATTAGGCATTTTATTCTTGGAAGCATCACTTATTTTTAGACTAGTTGTGCCTATCCGGTGTTGCCCGGGATTCAGTCATTTTAGCTTGTAATTGTTGAGTCTGATAATAACAGATTTTATTGATTTAATAACAGACCAAAAATGATCAATTGACGAAATATGAAACTTAACATATTTTTTAAGTAAATTTACAAATTGAATGATGACTTAGAAGCTGCTGGGTGTGAAATGATGATGTTCGTGTTTTTGAGAAACTCATTTTCTTTACCTCTATAGCCGACATCGTCTTCAAGGGCAGATAACTCCCCCTTTTTAGTTGTAAGGGAGATAACTCTTCTTGGCATATTATTTTAGGCCAAGGGCCTCACATCTCCCCGTTTTAAGTCCTTAACTGTACCGAGCACAATTGAGGTTCATCTTCGTTACGAATGGCTTATATGTTTCGGTTAAGTCTGATAAAAATAGTTTGTTTAGTAACTGACTAAAAATGATCAATGGACAAAGTATTAACTCTCTGGGCGCTGATTTTTTTTTTTATATATTTTAGCAATGTTTGCTTAAATGAAAAATGCGTGTATTATCGTCTGCTATTAGAGATGGTAGAGATGTCGCAATTTTGCGACACTCGTGCAAAGACGGTTAACTTTAACACATTTGTTAAACAAATTGACAGATTGGATCATAAGAATTCGCTGGATGCGAAATGATGATGTTAATGTTTTCGTAAGGAACATTTTGTTTACCTCTCATTGTCATGGCCGACCTCACTCCAAGGACAGATAACTCTCACTTTTGTTTATGTAAAGTAGATAACTCTTCCTTAATAATATTATTTTAGGCTGCTTAATGTTTGAGTCACAGATCATTATATAAATATAGATACGGAAATAAATGCTCTTGTAAGGGAAATAACTCCTATTTTAAGTTTAATGTTAAAATAGGAGCTATCTCCCTTACATTTTTAAGTTATTCTTAAAAATAAAGACACCATTTACGAATGACGTGTCTGCCACTAGCATCATTACAATTAAATAACAGTTTAAATAGTTGTTTAAAAATAAAAATAAAAAATACCTCCTGTCATGTTAGTAAAATAATTGTAAGAAATGAATATGCTATTATTTAGTGCCATAAAGTATAATCGTTTATTTGATAGCTAAATAGGTAAAGGAATAATGAAATATTGATTATAAATGACGTAAGCTGATTTTTGGTTTTCATGTAAAAATTGAAAAATGTCTCCATCTTTCTAATCTTCCGAAACGAATGAAGTAGTTTTGCAAAAAAAATCTTAAGGTGAGTACGTTTTTATTGCAAAGAACATGGTACAACAATAATAATTTTTTTTAAAAATGCAAGGCAGAATCAAATATCAATTTGTGAGATACATTGCAATTTAGGTCTGACTTGTAAAATATGACTGAATTTATTTTATGTATTAAATATGTAATAAATATTACAAGTTTATATCTATAAATTAATAGTTTATTTTGAATGAAATTCATACCAGATGGTACATAGATGTTAATGTTATGTAATGCATTGAGTAAAAAGTTATAAGAGCCAGTGGTCTTGTGTCAGAATAAGGCAAGTACAAACGAAAAATAAAACAATATGAGATTGACTTTTAAAACAGTTTAGGAGCATACAAGTCTTAGAGTACACAAATTTAGAAAGTCAAGTTATGTCATGTGGCCGCCTGTGCGAAAAAAAAAGAGAACAAAAACGGAATCTGCTTTTTTCTTCTCCTAGACACGACAGATCGGACATCAAAAACACGCGTTGTACGGTTTCGGTTTCGCCTTATTTCTAGCCCAGACCAACGAAGATAAATTTAAGAAAATATATATGTTTGACAACAGCATTTGTAAAATACTGAACAGCCTTTATTTTATATCAGCTGTACCTACCCAGCCTTGTTATTAACTTGCAATTTATTTTATTTTTATTTTTAAAATTTTGCCATGTTGTTGTTGTTGTTGTTGTTGTTGTTGTTGTTGTTGTTGTTGTTGTTGTTTGGGGTTTTGAGGGGACATACTTTTTTGTTCTAATCAAAGGAAGGTTACTCTGAATGAACGAATATAAAGTTGTGTCCATTTTTTAAGATAGCGGCTATGTGAAAATAATTCCGAGGCGGATCAAATATGCCCTGAAGGAATTAAATCGAATTTAATTTTATGGACGGATACAGAGTAATGCCCCTTTTTAAGGTGGCGGCTATTTGAAAATAATTCTGACCTGCACAAAGTATTTTCTGTAAGGAGGAATAAAATCGAATTACATTTTACACTTCCTAACAACATGCTACAACTATCCACACGAAAAACTGACGGACTAGAATCAAACATTGATTTTCTAAGAAGAAAGCTATCGATGACAAAGAAACGATAAAGAGACTGGTTTTACATTATATATAAGACGTGAATAAAGAAAAGCTTTTATCTTTATAAAGCTCTGATTGTTTTTTCGTTACTGATAAACAGGATATTTAACAATTAGAACAATGTATCGACTGAATGTAATGCATACGGTTTAGGTGGGTCCTCGCATCGCTCTGAAATGCTCTGTCCGTCTGTCATTATTTAGACTGAACTAGCATTTTCATGCATAGATTGAGTAAATAAGTTTTATCTTAGATGTGTCTATAAGAGGTTCTGTTCGTCGGTTGGTGGGTAGCGCTTACCTACGTTTGAAATAGCATTTTAGCTGTGTCCGTGCATCTCTATGGGAGGTTCTGTCCGTCTGTCCGTGTTTCACATTTAAGTTTCAAGTAATCATTTTCATCGTTAAACTTCCAGATTGAATGGATGCAGCATCATGATGATGATTATCATCATGCTGCATCCAATCAATCAACTGGTGATGATGATGATCATCATCATAATCATCATCATCATCAGTTCAACGTCTGTTTTACATGCTGGCCTTTCCTTGGCCTTCTCCTGACAACTAATCCCGGTACTTCAACTGTTCTACATCTACAACCCCAAGCACACTCATTCATCATCATCATCAGCAGCAGCAGCAGCATTGTCATCATCATCATCATCATCATCATCGGTGTAACGTGTGTTTCACATGCTTGCATGTGTTGGGTAGCTCTTAGAAATTCAGTTTTAAACTACCCTATCTCTGGCCAGGTCTTTATTTATCCCTCTTTCTTTCAAACCCATCCTTATCACTTCTTCTCATGTTTTAATTGGTCTTCTCCTGCTTGCTAACTGCCCCTGATATCCCAAATGTTTTACATTTACTAATCCAAGTACTCTCAGCCATTCTTTCAACCTGGCCATAACATCGAAGTCTCCTGTTTTGACCACATCTCCTATATTGTCCAAATTTAATCTTTCCCGAGGTCATCGGATCTTGAAGACTCACATTACACATCCATCGTATCATTACTCTCAAAGCAACGCATAGCCTCAACCCTTACTGGCCAGGTTTCACTTCCATACATCATCACATTACGTAGATATGCATGATAAACTCTTCCCTTGATCTACAAGCATTAATTCTCTACTGGTTAGTAATGGTAGAAATTCCCTGAACTTACTCTATCCACTACTAACTCTTGCGATTGCACAAACACCTGCTTTTCCCTGTGATCCAATGTTATCACTAAGATAACAATCCGGACAACCTCAACAGCCTCAGCATCACAATATACTTTTGCCATATGTGAGTTCTCATCAGTTTTACACTTCTGGCACACAAACTGGTTATCATCTCTCAACATACCTGCAATTCCACTGCACTTCTTGTGCACCCAATGCTTATGAATACCACAAAAAAAGAAGAATTATTGTATTTAGTCCATTGAACAACACATCAAACATAGACCAACATAGGAGCACCAGAAAGCGTCGAAATTTGATGTCAAAATCGCTTACCGCAATTGAACCAAGAACTTGATGCGTTTTACTAGAACGGGTCATATTTACACACACACACACATACACATACACACACATACACACACATACACACACATACTGGATTGGTCAGATTAATCACTTGGGAAACAATAATCTATTCACATCGGATTATCTACTGACAAACGATCTTTTAAATGTATTCTTACTTGCATAATTGTAACATCAACTCGCGGTACACAGC
>OY744538.1:71262681-71445181 GCA_963556195.1 Sepiola atlantica
GAAAATGACGTCATGCTGTATAGTAACAACGAGATCTGTCCAACAGTCAGACTATAGGCATTTTGACCCCTCCATTCACTTAAAAAATCAGGAAATCAACCAATTTTAATGAAATTTTCAGTATTTATTAATTAACGATCACGGAATATAATTAACCCATTACTTTATTAGAAATCCCAGTGTAAATGTTCTACTGTGTTTGTATGTACGTGCTCCGAATGATTCACAGTCTTGTGGACATATGGCGAAGTCTGCTATTTTTTCGTCTGCTTTCCATGTGTCCGAATAAATTGTAATACAGGGCAGTACCATTTTTTTTATAATAGGAAACAAGGTTTCAGAAATATATTGTGGACAATATATTTACTCCAATCGAAATCAAAGATTTTGACCCGTCATTGTTTTCTTTGCTTTTACCAAAACTAATTGAAAATAAAGTCCATATCGCAGCTTCCCTAGATTTAAGAGTCAATTTGGGCATTTTTAACAAGAGTCAACGAAAAAAAAAAAGGATGAAAAAACAAATAGGCAACAAATAAATGTTACCAAAGAGAAGATAAGTTACTCTTCTACCTACCTGGATAAGTTTTTTTGTGTTTTAACTTATTTTAAAGAGTTTTTAGTTAAACACAGGACTAGTGTCCACTCTTAAGTTAGAACGAAAAAAAATGGCTGACAGATGACAAATGACAGAGTCTCGATAATCGGTCAAAAATCGAAAATTTAATAAAATATTGGTAGAACATTACATTTTCGCACAATTGGTGACATATATATTTCTACCAGTATTTTTGTTTAGTTTTCGATTTTTGACCGATTATCAAGGGTCCTCGTGCAGCACACATGGGCAGCCATTTTGATTTTTGTTCGAACTGAACAGGTGAACACAAGGTTTGTTGTTAACAAAAAAAAACGCTTAAAAAACGCTTTCAAATAAGTTAAAACACAAATAAACTTACCCCAGGTAGGTAGAAGAGTATCTTATCTTGCCTTTGGTAACATTTATTTGTTGCCTATTTGTTTTTTGTTTGTTTTTTTTTTGCACCCTTTTTTTTTGTTTTGTTGGCTCTTGTTAAAAATGCCCGTCGATTATAGCAAATGTGGAGTATGCAACAGAAGTACTTCAATGGAATGTGCTCCGATGAACTTGCTGCACTGGTGACCCCTCAACGTTAATACCCCCGACAAACCCCCACCAAAAATCAACAAAATTCCACCCCTTCACTGCAGAGGTCTCCAGATGTCAGAATGTTTTCTACTCTAATAGCTTCTTTCTTCCAACTGCTAGCATCTGGAATTCTCTTCCTGCTCTCTGTTTCCCCGACTGTACCAACATGCAGAAATTTAAATGTAATGTGAACAAACATCTCGCTGCACAACTCCCCACTTAGGATCCCCCTATAAATAGGCCCCCTAATTCTAAGTAACCCTATTACGTCTCAGTGGCAATGTGGCCCCTTGTTTAGGGCGAATAGAAGTTGTTGTTTTTAGTTTACCGTAAAAAAAAAAACATTTGTTTTTGTTTGTTTTTTTGGTTGTTTTTTTTTTTATCTTCAGATTACTATATCAATTGAGAACCAAATTCTCAGAGTGCAGGGGGGGGGATTGAAAAACTTACTGCCCGTTCACGACGTTTTATTTTATTTTATGTATCACTTGAAAATTAAAGAAATAAGAATAAAAATTGTAATATGGGGTTCGGGGCTAGGAGTAGAATTATACGGGTGTGCTCATTCATTCCCGAACAACGATGGATATTCCTAAGAATAGTATTTGCTGTAGTAACTGAGAGGTGTTATCTCAAGACACAACTGACAATTGCTAAGCAAAGTTCAAGGGAGATAAATCTGCTTATAAAAAAAATGAGTTATTTCCCTTGGTACAAAAATTGTTTATTATTTTAGCAATGTTGAGTTTAACTTTCGCTAAACCAAATAAGTACATGATTATGAATATAGTCTAGAAGACTGTAATGGGGTTGTTTCTTACTTGGTGGCCAATAGCTGTACTTTTTAGTGAATAGTGGTCAATAAACTGACACACAAACAATCACTGATCTTCCATTAAATATGATTTTGTGTGTAATTATTTAGTTGTCTGCTCGTATAATTATTTCATTTTATTTATTAAGAAATTCAACCTTCTTTGGTGTGTGGGGGAGGAGAGATAACATCCTTACTTCTGTAGAGGTTGTTGAGATGATGAGATGCTTGTTGGGGATAGATATTTTGTAGTGGCGTCGCTGCGTCTGTATTCATCTAACTGGGCTTGTTTTGAATGAAGATAAGAAAAGGGTACCGATTTCGATTAAAAGAACAAACATATTCTCTACAAATTATATCAACTTTATTCGACAGTTTCAGCAACATATAATAGGGTCCAGAAAGTGTTATGAACAAAAGAATATAAGACAGGTTGGTTCGGCCGGCAGGCATGTACTATAGAAATTTACTTGAGTCCTTGAGTCCCGCAACGCCATTATGAAGATATGGTCGCAGTGGCATCTCTAAAGGAACTATTTGTAAAAGGTCCGAAACGGCCTTGGCCGGAAATAGAAAAAAGGCACACATGCGCAAAGTGTTTGAATCGTCCAACGTATCACTACGCAAGTCTGAACATGCTTGTGTTATCTTACCAACCACGTACCAATCACTCCACGAGTGACTACATGTTAGTGCAAAGGATATTAGATCTGAATCATGTAAATACTTCAATTATTAAAATGTAATGAATTTAATGCATTGTGTTTTATTAAATTGCATAACTTAATGTGTTATTTTTTTTTATTAATTAATACGTTTTAAATTATCTCTTAAAATGAAATTTGTGTTTATCTATTATTATACTAAGGATAGTTAATCAACGCTTGTTTCCCTAAAAGATTTCCGTATCTATTTTGATAAGTCAAAATATGTTTTAAAAAATCCATTTTAATTGTTCTAATTAGACGTAATTGGCAATTTACATCATTTATTAAGTTTCTATCTCTCTCTTTCTCTCTCTCTCCCTCTCTCTCTTTCTCTCTCTCTCTCTCTCTCTCTCTCTCTCTCTCTTTCTCTCTCTCTCTCTCTTTCTTTCTCTCTCTCTCTCTCTCTCTCTATCTCTCTCTATATATCTCTCTTTCTCTCTATATATCTTTTCTCTCTCTCTCTCTCTCTCTCTCTCTTTCTCTCTCTCTCTCTTTCTCTCTCTCACCCTCTCTCTCTCTCTCTCTCTCACCCTCTCAACAGTCGACGGTAATAAAACTAATTATAAAACAAATAATTAGAAACTTTTATTTTCTATACAGGAAATATTATTAGCAAATTCTTTTTGCGGCTGGCAAATGCCGCTTTCTTTCACACCAATTTTCGTTGAATCACCCTTACGCCCTTTCCTGCTTCACAATTTATACTACACTTTATTTCTACAAATTCATGTATATCTGAAAACATCAAATTCTAGGGTGTTCGTGATAAATTTGACAGAAACGTCATATCTTGGTTAATAGTTAACATATTCTCAAAATTCAAAATGCATCTCTTAGAGAATCTTTCACCAAATACAGCTCATTTGAAAAAGCCACCCTGAGCCACCACCACCTCCAGGCGGGACCTGAACCTGAAGCATGCGGCCTTTACGGTATCCTTCGAGAAACGCCTGAACACAATTTTGATCCTGGCAATCAGCTCGTCATTTGTGTTGCAGGTGGTACGGTTGGTGTCACTTTAACTGCACTCCACACATAATAGTCCATGGGGTTGCAATCAGACGAGTTGGGGAAAGGGATAGATGTTAAGACTGGTGAGGTCGTGGAAGTTCTCAGACAGCCACTTCTGGGTTTTCGCAGAGGTTTGACACAGAGCTGAGTCCTGCTGCCCCACTTAAGACTTTCTCGCAGTCACGTTCTCCATCCAACAGCACTTGTCAATAGTGAACAGCAACTCAATATAGCCATTTGAATTGAGTCTGAGTCCCCTTTTCAAAGATGTAGGGCTTTCACTGGAAACAAAACCAAAGACCATCACAGTTTCAGGGAACTTGGTTTTCATGATTGGCTGGACTTTGTGTGGATTGTAGTCGAGCCACCTGTTGTTGTGTAACTGGTCATAGCAGTTCTTCTCATCTGAGAACAAAAGCATTTCCAGCTCAACTAGGGTCTTGGCGGTGAGTAATTGGCCCTTACGATTCTTTGAAGATCTTTGTTCAGCGCTTTCTACATTATCGCCATTCTGACACCCATCTCTCTCGCCAAAGTCCACATTCTGTTGTCTAAATTTTGCCACACCTTTTTTTCGTTGTGTTGATACATTCAGAAAGCCTGCTATGATCCTTCCTGCTAGCCACAACTTCCACATCTCTGTCACAATTGTCCAGCTCACCCTTCACGGCGTTCAAGGTATTCCAGGAGAACTGAGCTGTAACTAAGATTTCAAAATGTTTTTAATTTGGCACGAGTCATCATCATGCAGGTCATTCTCTTTCAATATTCCAGTCATCCATAGTCTGTCGGATACTGCTTACCTCAAACTGTGGGTACCCGGGTTTCGTCTTTGGTATAATCTCAGGCTTCATCGCTGCTGTCTCCTGTCCTTTGGCCATGATCGATAAACACACTGACTCCAGGTTTGGTTTTTTAAATTTTATTGAACGTAAAACAAAGAGACGGAAATTGCTGTATGTGTACGAGAGAGAGAGAGAGACTGAAGGAATTAGAGAGATATATCGTCAGGCCATTTTGGGTTGCACCCCACCTCCCCCAATTCCTGTGTACTGGCAGAGAACCGGCCGTTTCTCACGTCTGATCGATCTGGTGGTTAGCTGACAAGAGGCAGAATCAGCCCCGAATGTGAGTGACATCATTTCCGACCTCCGCTTTTGTCTCCCCCCCCCTCCACGTTCGGGCACCCTCCTCACTACCTAACAAGTCTCTAGCTCTCAAACCCAGCAACAGTACACAGAAACAGCTATCCGTTACACTTTACCACTGTTAAATACTTCAAATTGTTCTGAAATGAAAGAATATAATAAATAACAAATTTATCCTGAACATCCTTTAAATGTGTTAAATTTTATCATATGACATTCCTTTTAAATAACAACATGTTTATTAAATAAAGTTTTTCTTTAATTTTGTAGTATAAAATATTACATTTAATGTTTTTACTTTTTGACTAAACTAAATTACAGCATCATTTTGTTTTTAAAAAAACTTTTAGAAAGAAAGGCAGAAATTACTCAGAAAAAAAATTGAATGATACGACTAGTTTAGAGTTAGGGTTAGGGTTAGGGTTAGGGTTAAATTATGGTTAGGGTAAAAAAAAAAACAGTTTGGTTCGTATTGCATAGAAGTACCGAAACAGCATTACAGAATATACTCATATAAAAGATAAAATCAACAGTTTATTTCATTAATAAACTTCTTCGACAAAAAAACAAAAAATAATAATAATAATAATAATAATAATAATAATAATAATAATAATAATAATAATAATAATAATAATAATAATAATAATAATAATAAAAACACAAAATCATATGGGATATGAATGTACAAACAGACAAACCCATAACAGCAAGGAGACCGTATATGATAATAATCAACAAGAAAAAAAAATCCTGCAAAATCGTGGACTTTGCCGTTCCAGCAGACCACAGAGTGAAGATCAAAGAGACGGAAAAAAGAAACAAATATACTGAACTTGCCAGAGAATTGCAAGGAATATGGAACATGAAGAAAGTCAGTATAACACCAATAATCATAGGAGCACTAGGAACAGTCCCCAAAAACATGGAGAAAAAACTAGGAGAAATAGGAATCAAAGGGATAACTGAGACCATACAAAGGACAGTAATGATCAAAACAGCTACAATCCTGAGAAATGTCCTCGAATGCGGAAACCAACCCACATAAGCAACGAATGGAGAACAAACACGTGGAAGCACAAGACAACAGAACCGGGGAAAATACAACCGCACGAGAGAGGCGCAAGCATAGGCTGACGCCACAAAAATTATGGACAGAGGGTCGAGGAGGGAAAGCGCAAACCAGACCTCCACTGGAAGAGCGCGGACAGCTCTGGGACCTTGGGGAGGCTTTTTGCCACTCGGGCCCCAGAGGGGACCAATGGCCCTTATCAGCGGGAAATCGTTGGTAGGTGGCTGTTGCGATTACCGCAAGGTCATCAGCGGTGATGAACGAAAAGAGGTGGAGCATACTGGAAGTCTGAGGAGACTTATAGTCACTCAGACTCCAGGGAATACCACAGGTTGTCGGCAGTGGGCGATCACTGACGATGACCAGTGTGATAACTCCTAGTGAGTAAATAATAATCATACATTCACTTTGTCTGGTAAAGTTCGTTAACGTTGCTCGTCGATAAAACTCGGAATTGATGACGTAAGTACTGAAATTTTCTTGGATACCTATTCCTAAAAAGTACTATTTACTCTTTACTTTCGGTTGTCATTTTGTGAATAAAATTAATATATTTATGCATGAATAGACTGCCTTATTTTCAACATTGATGACCACCACAATTGATTCATTTCAAGACGAGTCTTCTTGTTTGGAGTATTTATGATGTACGTCTTTGGCTAAGATCAAAGTGTAGTATCTGTTCCGATGGATACTGCACCCCATAGACTGATATTGTCTTGGCCTTCGGGGCTTGATTTATGCCTGTCTATGGATCTGTCCTGTGCAGTTCTAGGAGGTTCACCCTCCCAGGCTTTGCCTCCCCTCTTTGGAGAAGAGTAAGTTTATTGCTTACTACCTGAGGCGCCCCTACCGGGGAAAGCCGACGGGGCTGCCCAGGCAATGTTTAATAGCCAGAGTGCTCACCTCTCGAGCGCTGGCTTTTCAAACCCCACTTTCCTGACTCGACCTTGGGTCAAATCTTACTTGTGGGAGTAAGATAAAACTGGCCTTGTGCCTAACTCCTGGAGAGGAGTAAATAAATACTCATTTTATTTCAGTATAACGAAAAAGATTCCTTTTCTAATTCGTACAAATAACTAACGGTATAGTAACCCCTTCAACAAAAGAGCTTTTAAATGGGCCTCCATATTCTGTGTATCAGTTGCACCATGAGTTGGCCTTTAGTATAGAACGGTAGGCATAATTGTTATACTTATTATTTTTAGATTTTTGGTTCAGTAGCGTTGAGAGAAGATGTTGGGATCTCTGTTTTGTATATGAGGTTGGTTGTATGAAGGAAAGGGTGGTTAAATAGATCTCCATAATTCTGCACTTGCTGGATATGAAAAAGAAACGGATTATCAAGTTGTTTTATAAAGATAAACTTCTCCATCTCCCATTTAAATCAATTTTATTAATACTGTTTCACCAACGCAACAAATATGGTCCGGTAAAAGTTATGAAAAATGGAATATAAAATATGTTAAGTCAGAACTTTTTGTCTCGTCTAACCAAGTCATGAAACGAGAAAAGAAACATAACATCCCATAGCATAGACGTTTCAACTCCAACTGTTCGTAAAAAGTAAGATACGGTTTGGACAAAAGTGGAAGTTGCCTTCTCCACGCAAACGGTGTTCTTATCCAATAACGTAAAATTATTCAACGAGTGAAAACATGCAAGTGTGTTCTTACCGGACAATGTATTAATCACTCTACAAGTGACAAGTGTGTTCTTACCGGACGGCATATAAATCACTCTGCAAGTGAGGACATGCAAGTGTATTCGTACCAGACAACGTATTAATCACCCCACGAATGAGAACATGCAAGTGTGTTCTTACCGGACAATGTATTAATCACTCCAAGAGTGAGAGCATGCAATTGTGGTCTGACCGAACAATGTATAAACCACTCTGCAAGTGAAAACATGCAAGTGTGTTCTTACCGGACACGTATAAATCACTCTGTGAGTGAAAACATGCAAGTGTGTTCTTATCGAACAATGTATAAACCACTCTGCGAGTGAAAACATGCAAGTGTGTTCTTACCGGACAACATATAAATCACTCCATTAGTGAGAACATGCAAGCTCTATCTAAATGTGGGATCGAATGTGCAACAGAAAATATTGTAACAACAATCAATATTCAACTAAAAGTTGTTGTTTTATGTTTTTAAATATGAAATTTTTTTCCACTCTGTTCTTTTCTCTTGTTTCTGGTTGTTTGTAAAAGTTTGGGAATTTATTTCTAGCGCTATTGCGCTATTGACACACTTTACGGTCAAAATTTCCAAGGGATGTACCCCCTCAACACAAATACCACCAAACAAACCCGACTTGCAGCAAAATCCCACACCTTCACTGTAGAGGCATGGCAACCGAGAGTTACTACAGGCCTGTTAGCTCGAAAATGACGTCACTGCATTGCGTGTCAAACAATGGCCGTCGTAATAATAAGAAGAAGGCATTTCGACTTCTCCATTCACTAAATAATCCATCAAAAGTTAGGAAATCAACCAATTTTAATGAAATTTTCAGTATTTATTAATTAATAATCACGGAATATAATAAATCCATTACTTTATTAGAAAGCTTATTGCAAATGTATTATTTCCTGTAAACAAAAACCACCTTTACTAAAGTTATCCAAAATATCAAAACATGTTGACCATACGATATTGTAAATATTTAAAACAAAGCATTAGAAAACTTTAAAAATTGCATGTAAAAAAGAAAAGAAAGGAATACGATTCGATTCATCTAGAAACTGATCTTTATTCAATATAAATTTATAGAAAATATTTAGTAGAATGTTTCTAATTTTCTTTTTCTGTTTAGCTTTTTCTTATTGATGTGATAATTTTTCATATCACAAAAATTGTTCAGTATAGAATTGGAGGAACTCTAGATAATCATTGAAAAAGAAGATTAGCATTTTTTTTTAATGAAAATAAAGGTCTGTATATGTTTTAAATAAAAAAAATTATTAATTATTTCGTATATATTACGAAAAATGCCCCTAAACTCTGTTAATAAAATCATTATACCTCGAAGAAAAATTAATTTTGTTAATTAACGAATATTATCATTAAATAAGGCATTGTTTAATCAATATTTTCTCCAAAAAAATATAATTTCATAATATATTTCATGTGATTTACTATTTATTTAAATAACATTGTTCCAAATTGTTCGAAATGCCGTAAATGAAACTTTTTTTTTTTTAATTTTAGTGAAAATGTTTGTTTTGTTTTTTAACAAAATACACCATTACTAAAGGTATATTTTTATGAATTTGTTTTTAATGAAAATAAAGATCTGTATATGTTTAAAATAAACAAATTAAAAACTATTTCGTATATATTACGAAAAATGCCCCTAAACTTTGTTAATAAAATCATTATAACTCGAAGAAAAATTAATTTTGTTAATTAACGATATTATTATTGAATAAAGCATTGTTTAATCAATATTTTTTTGTGTGAAAATATTGATTAAATATGCCGTTATTATTTCATTTATTTGATCTACAAAAGTACAGAGAAAAAATAAAATATACTACACTTAATAAGACATCGAAAAAAGTAATTTAAAAAAATGGAAACAATAATTATTGGCTATACACTACTTTTTTATCAAATAATGAATAAGTAATTCAGACTTTTGATTTTTGATATAATTTTTTTTTTAAATTCAAACTTATTTGCGTGTATCCATATTTGCCGTAATTCTTTCTCTTTTGGAAATCCAAACACATGCAGTAGCCATTTTAACTTTGTGAATGATGAAATGAAATTTAAAAAGGCGCGAAATTAAGTTAACCAAACGCGATGACGTCAGAGAGGGGCAAGAAGTTAGTTGCTTGGCCTTGTTAAACTCTCGGTGGCCTTGGTAGAGGTCCCTAGATGCCAGAGAGCTAGTTTTTTCCCTTGAAATGCTAGACTTTGGAATTCCCTCCCTTTTTCCTGCTTCTCCGACTGTAGTAACATGCAGAAATTTAAATGTACTATGAACAAATATTTTGCTGCTAAACTCACCACTTAAGATGGCTCATATAAATCTGGACCCTAATCACAGTGACAATATTGTGCCTTGTTTGGTGTGAATTAAAGTTTGTTTGTTTTTTAATTATTTTTTAAACACATCCATGAAAATGGATGTGTTTAAAAAATAAAAAAAATATTTTTAAAAACTGGCGCTATTTTCGATAAAATACCCACAATAAAATGTAAATGTCAAGGGAGATAAATCACCTTATAACAACCGTGAGTTATTTCCCTTACTACGAAAAAAAACATTTTTTTAATTATTATTATTTGTACTCACTGGGAGTTCTCACACAGGTCATCGTCAGTGATTGCTCACCGACAACAACTAGTGGTATTTCCTGGAGTCTGAGTGACAACAAGCCTCCCCAGATTTTTACAGTATTCTTTACCTCTTTTCGATAACCACCGCAAATAACTTTGCAGTATCGCAACAGCCTCTTACCATTGATTTCTCGCTGGTTAGGACCATTGATCTTCTCTGATATTTGGGTGGCAATAAGCCACCCCAAGGTCCCAGTACTCTCCGCACTCTTCCAGTGGAGGTCTGGTTTGTGCTGTTCCTCCTCGGTCTTCTCATCCTCTACAAATATTTGGTCTGGTGTCATTTTTTTTAATTTATTTTTTTTTTTTTTTCGGAGGGGAGGAGTAGAAGGGAGAAAGTGAAGGGGGAGAGCTTATGATGTTTCTTGCAATTTCTCCTCATTGGTTCATTTTTGTGTGGTGATAGCTGAGGCCGGTGTAATTTATTAGGGGGGGGGGGTAGCTTATAAAGTGATATTTCTTGCAGTTTCTGTTTTTTGGTTTGTGATGTGGTGTTCTTTGTGTGGTTCTGTTTTCTTCCTGTTATAAATTCCATGTCACTGGTTACCCTTTGTAGCTTATGCAGGTTGGTTTCCGCATTCAAGATTTTTCCTTAAGATTGCAGCTGTTTTGATCATTGCCGTGTTTTGTATGATTTCGATGGTCCTTTGATTCCAATTTCTCCCAGTCCTTTCTCCAGGTTTTTGGGGATTGTTCCTAGCGCTCCTACGATTATTGATATTATACTGACTTTCTTCATGCTCCATATTCCTTTCAGTTCTCTGGCTAATTCTGTGTATTTGCTTCGTTTTTCCGGCTCTTTGATCTTCACTCTGTGGTCTGCTGGAACGGCGAAGTCTACGATTTTAAAATATTATTCCTTCTTGTCGATTATAATAACATCCAGTCTCTTGCTTGTATGAGTTTATCTGTTTGTATGTGCATATCCCAGAGGATTTTGTGTTTTTCGTTTTCCAGTACTGTTTCTGGTTTATGTTTGTACCATTTGTCTGCATATTCGAAATTCAATCGTTTGCACAGTTCCCAGTGTACTGCTTTCCCCACACAGTCATGTCTGTTCTTGTATTCTTTTTGGGTTAGTTTGCATGAGAGCAACAAAAAGAAATTGTAAACTCGCATAATTACTGCAAAACAGATGTTAGATAATGAAGGGATACATTCGAGAGTGGAGAGAATAGTGGTTAGACGAAATGAACAATATAACTGGTGGATTGATTGATGGATCCGGAGTTAAAAGTTGACCTCAAACGGAAGTTAAGAATCTTACATCATTTTCCAAGAAGGGTATTGTGGTCTCTTTCCTGGCAGATTTCAAAGCGAGTAGATGAGAGTGGGGCGAGTGAATAATGTCATAGCCTAGTATAATGGAAGCCAATGCCTGTCTCTCTCTCTCTCTCTCTCTCTCTCTCTCTCTCTCTCTCTCTCTCTTAGGCGAGTGAATAACTTTATATATGTTTATCTCTCTGATTTCTGTAACCATTGTATTAATGTGTTCTCAACCAGAATAAAGCCTCTGTCAAAAAGACGACCGGTGTCCTGTGAATTCATCGTAGACAAAGACGATATTACATGTGAGTGCAAGCAACAAGGTGTATAATGAGCCAGCCATCATGTAACACTGGTACAGACAGAGAGAATGAGAGCCTTTCCTTTCTTCTTCCATGTGCCTAACGTCAGACTGAACTTCCATGAACAGAGTTTCTTTCCAAAGGGCTTTTCATCTATGGAACCTATCATCATGAGACTGCTTCCTTTTAGTGTATAACATGGTCGTCTTCAAATTCAACGTCAACAAATACTTGCCATAAACTGTCCTCATAAAATTCAAATTTTGTTCATTTTCAGTCATCATTTTAAATCCTCTCATAATATGCTTCATCATTCAACTGAAAATACATCGATCTCATTCTTGAATAGCTTTTAGCCTTGATAAGTGGTGACTCATTAGTAAAAAAAACTCGAATGAATAACTTTGTATATGTCTCTCTGATTTCTGTAAATTATGTTTAAATATGTTCCTCATGCGAATAAAACCTCTATCGAAAAGAAGACCGGTGTCCTGGAATTAATCGGAGACGAAGACGAGACAACACGTGGGTTCCAGCTACAGTGTGCATAAAGAGTCATATATGCATCAGACATGCCAATATCCAACATTTACACGTACCTTTGTAATGGGAAAGAGCCGTGTATGCAAGTCGAACATTCCTCTCGAACATCGGTCTCTTGTGAGAACTGCTTGTTAATATCTGAACGGCATGTTCAACAGCGGAACGCTTCTTCTCGGCACTCTCAAAACTGAAAAAAAAATTATTTCAAAAATAAAATTAAAATTCCAAGTGTACAGTTTTTTTAGAAAGTTTTATTTTTTAAGGACATCTGTCAATTTCATAGTGACAAAAAAGAAACCGGTTTGAAAAAATGATTTAAGCAAAATGCTGAATCACGTGGCCATGGATAATTATATTTTAAGAATCGCTATTTATCTACCTCCCACAAGGTAAAATGTGACACAAGGTCGGAAAGTGGGATTAGATAAGCCAGAGCTCGAGGTGAGTATTCTGGCCATTTAAAAATTGCCTGGGCAGCCCCGTCCGCATTCCTGGTAGGGCGCCTCAGGCAGTAAGCAATAAACTTACTCCTCCCCAAAGAGGGGAGGCAAAGCCTGGGAGGGTGCACCTCCTAGAACTGCACAGGACCGAACAACCCCTAATAGACCGGCGTAAATCCAGACCCAAAGGCCAGGACAATACCAGTCTATTAGGTGGGTTTAAAAACCTGGGGTTAAAATATATATACTCCCATATGGGGGCATCACACTGGTGAAAGGAAGACTGTTTCCCCATTAACATTTAGGTAAATGCTTCCCTGTAAAAAGATATTTGAATATGCTGAATTATCAATATCGAAAAAACAAAAACAATAATATAAATAAGATAACAACATTTATCTGTGACAGGACCGGCGGCACAGTTATAAAAGTGTGTGGGGGGGGGGGGGGGGGGCTCTCCTAAAATGTGGGGGGGGGGCGGTTAAACACATGCATATATAACTTCATTATTGATGACCGTAAAGTGGGGGGCCAAGTCAAAAAGTGGGGGGGCTTAGGCCCCTCTGCCCCCCCCCCCCCGGTGCCGCCATCCATGATATAGGTACATCTTCCACTACTGGCGAGTTTTCGTGGCCCAGTCATAAGGGCGCCGAACTTTAGTCACTATGATTCCAGTTTCGAATCTCGTTAGGTCTAGCTACTTTGAAGAGGTTGAGAGTTTCAAATATTTTGCTGACATCAAAGTACGAATTGGCCTTGCATATCATGCCGACGCAATTCCCGACTCTGGTGAAGATCTGAGATAAAGTTCAGCACCAAGGATCTACGAAACGCTGGTGCGAACGATCCTCTTTTATGAGAATGGAAGACGTTAGGCGATTGGAAACCTTTGTTCACCACTGAAACCTTTTTTGCATCCTCCATGTCCGATGGCAGCACTTCCTCTCAGACAACAACAGTATGTTTCTGCTGCAACATTAACTCCCTCCACAAATTATCCTTACGAGACGTCTACGCTGGCTGGGTCATGCCCTTCGCTGTCAACCAGGAGAATTCATCTACACAGCAATTGCAGCATCTCCCCTACAGGGTTGGAAAAAGCAATGTGGTGGACAAAGAAAAACTTGGCTGATATTGGTTAAAGCAGATCTGGAACCCAACCTGGACCCCTATATTTACAGAGTTTGCCATTGGAACAGCGAGTGGCTAGAGATCGCCCAATTGTTGACTGCAAATCATCAGGCTTGGTCGGTCTTCATGAGGGGCATAGTAGCAAAGACGGATGGAGCCGGCTCAACTCACCCCGGATAAATGCTGTTTCAGGTACAAGTAAGTAAGGTCTAGCCACACTGATGAGCCATAGACGGCGAAACACGTGTTCGTGGATAATTATATTTTATAAATATATACGCTCCCATCACATCACACTGGTGAACGGAAAAAATGTTTCCCCCTTAACATTTAGATAAATGCTTAAGTAGTAAGGGCGTTGAGCTTCACTCACTGGGGTCCCGATTTCGAATATATATCTTTTTGTTTCATTTTACTTCAGTCGAAGTTCTCAGAAATTAAGAGGCCCCTTCCTCGGGCTAATACTTGATCTCTATATGAGATACATAGATATTCAAATATTTCATTAAAGTTCTTTTTCACTTGTCAAACGTTGAGTTAGTAAAGAAATTAAGAACATTAATTTTCCTTTTCCTAATTGACTAGTTGACTGTGTCATATTATATCTTTCTTGTGGTCTCTTGGTCTTAGCGGATTCCAGGACAAGAATTCATCTAGTCTGGTGGAGTATCCAACTACGTTCTGTTACTTGGAGAAAGTGCACCATTCATCGTATGAGCCCTGTCGAGGGAATCTTATTTGGGCTTTGAATACTATGTTATTTTGAATAATTGGGCAGGGTTTACTTGTAGGGTGAAGTAACCTCATGTCAGGTTTTTCTGACAAACCCGTACAAGGAAAGACCGAAAGCACTCGAAGATGGTGTCGAGTAGGTAATTCAAACTCTATATATGTGTGTATGTGTGTGAGAGAGAAAGAGAAAGAGATTTTTAGCTAATCAAAATAAAATGACATATGAAGAACCTTTTACAATTGTTTTAAAATTAATTTATTTTTAGAATTTATGTTTTTACAAATAAATTCAAATTTTGTCATTTCTTTCTTTATTAGAAATTTGAAACAATTAAAATAAATAAATTAAAACATCACATCAGAAAAATCTACAAAATGTTCCAACAAACATAGACAAATAAATAATAAATAATAAACAGAAATAATAAACAATATCTTTTAAAACAGAAACATATATAACATTAAAATAAACACTGCCTTGAAATAGTTGTAAACAACTTTAATAACTTTGTGTATACTCTTTATTTGGAACATGATTTAAAAATGATTTAAATCATCAAAAATGCATATATAATAAAGCTATTCGATCTACATTTACATATTTAAATAATATAGACAAATAAATAATTGGTCAAATGTTAAGTCCATCAAAAATGCAATGCTTTTATTCATTAAATTCATTAGAGATACTACGGAAATTATGCGACAGAAGGAACATATTTTTACTATTAAATATAATGTTTACTTTGAATATAAATGAATTTGAAAAAATTAAATTAAAACGAACAAACATCTCAGACTGAGGCTCAGGAAGTCCTGCATTCTGCGACGCATGAAGCAGTCAAAGTAAACCATCGTTTTCGGTCTAAAACCAGATCCACGGCATCTCTCCAAGTTCTTTACGTTGCAATCAAATCTCTCTCGATTGTTTACTTCCAGTTCATTTTTGGTATTCTTCTTCTTTTACCACCAGGGTTCCACTGAAGTACTTGGTTTGCAAATCTTTCTGGGGCCAATCTTAGAGCATGTCCGAGTCAAACTGGACGTCGTTTGCAGATTATTGACGATGCCACTGTAGCGTTGTTGCTTGTCTGTTGTTATTGTGCTTCCATCAGTGTCCGGCTCGCGGCTGTAACGGTTTCACATACATAACATTCAAATAGGAACACAGAAATAAATAAGAGAGACAAGAGTTGATGTATGCGCTCCGATCGCTTCCTTCGTAAAAGGTCGATCCATGTAAGCATTTATTTATATAGCATGAGAAATATACAAGGGAAATAATTACAGATTGACTAATGTAAGGGAGGTAATTGGATACAGTTTAGATTCGCGTGTCTCAGTGTAAACATTGTTGCCGTTTCCAAATGCACGACACTACAGCCACCTGTTGGTTAGTGCGATCTCTGACTTTTGGGTTGATAATTCTATCACTCCATTTGATCTCTGGAATATTTCTAATACATTTGGAATCAAACGCGTCTTGGCTGATTTTGAGATGCCAAGTTTCACTTCCATATCGCAGTGTGGACAAAACGTTGCTGTTATCTCCATCTCCAGGATAGAATATTCTATTTCTTTAAGTTTGCATTTAAACTAAATATAAAATTATAAATTTAAATTATCGTTCCTTGGCCTTTTGGCCAAGATCAAAGTGTAGTATCTGGATACTACACTCTATAGACCGGTATTGTCTTGGCTTTCGAGGCTTGATGAAGTCGGTCTATGGGTTTGTCCTGTGCAGTTCTAGGAAGGCCCACCCTCCCAGGCTTTGCCTCCCCTCTTTGGGGGAGGAGTAAGTTTATTGCTTACTGCCTGAAGTGCCCTACCGGGGAATGCCGACGGGGCTGCCCAGGCAATTTTTAATGGCCAGAGCGCTCACCTTCTCGGGCGCTGGCTTTTCAAATCCCACTTTCCGACCTTGTGTCACATACTCCTATTGTGGATAGGCGTTAAATACCGGCCTTTTGGCCAAGATCAAAGTGTAGTATCTGTTCCGATGGATACTACACCCTATAGACCAGTATCGTCTTGGCCTTCGGGGCTTGATTCCACCAGTCTGTGGGTTTGTCCTGTGCAGTTCTAGGAGGTCCACCCTCACAGGCTTTGCCTCCCCTCTTTGGGGAGGAGTAAGTTTATTGCTTATTGCCTGAGGCGCCCCTACCAGGGAATGCCGACGGGGCTGCCTAGGCAATTTTTAATGGCCAGAGTGCTCACCTTCTCGGGCGCTGGCTTGTCTAATCCCACTTTCTCGACCTTGTGTCACGTCTTACCGCTGTGGGAGGTAGATAAATTTAAAAGTAAACAATAACCGAACTGATACAATGCGTTTTGGTACTAATACAATTAAAGGCTTATGGCGCCTCTCAACTCTTTCTGTAAATAGTTTATAGAAACGGCCAGCAAGCAACGATAACAAAATCCGAAGACGAGCTAGGAGGCATTACGTGTCTATACCTTTCCCAATAATATTGTGCCTTCGTTTGATATCGATCTTCCATCCCAGCCCCACAAGATCGCAAACATGTGTCACCCTCAGAAATGCACGTCCCACCTGAAATGTACCTGAGCCACCCGTTCTTGGTTAAGTTCTTCCAGATGAGCCCACCACTGGTGTTGGGTTAATCCTCTACCAATAGCAAACTCACAACTACAGGAGCACATCGGGGAGGGTGGTGGTCTCACTGACCGTATCGGTCAGTTGGTCAACGACAGTTGCTGTGTTCCCAGGTTCAAAGAGACCTAGATTATTATTTTTAGTATGGAACCCAACCATCGACACAGACACACACCGAGAGGGGGGGGGGGGGCAAACCACCAGGAGTAAGCATTATACTCTTGATCAATCGGCTTCCATGATCAGATCCCCCACTCTCTATCTGACCACCTCAGCAGACCGTTAAACTCTATAGATTCCACAGTCTAAGTTATCATCCATTATACCCGTTATTCAGCTGTAGTTGTTTTTATTTTTTTATGTGGTGACACATTGTAGTCGTAATAGCATTGCAGTAATTGATCAATTAAACAGTGACTTACAATGAGACAAGCGCGTTGATTGGATCTTCCGGGCGGTTACTAATTAAGCTTTCGATGGCTTCCTTCATCAAACTGCCAACGGAATTTCGCTCTGGAAAAAAAAAGCAGAAATAATAAACAGAAATTTTTACAAAATAAAACAAAACAAACAACAGCAAACATCAATAGAAATAAAAAACATAAATAATAAACAATATTTTTAAAAACAGAAATAAAGAGAAAAAATAGAAATAACGAACAGGATTTTTGTTAACAAAACAGAAATAAAGATAAAAAGAAAACAGAAATGATAAATAGAAATAATAAGCAATATTTTTTAAAACAGAAATAAAGAGAAAAAAATAGAAATAATAAACAGAAATTTTACAAAATAAAACAAAAAAAAACAGAAAAAATCAATAGAAATAAAAAACAGAAATAATAAACAATATTTTAAAAACAGAAATAAAGAGAAAAAAATAGAAATAATGAACAGGATTGTTGTTAACAAAACAGAAATAAAGATAAGAAAACAGAAATGATAATCAGAAATAGTAAACAATATTTTTAAAAACAGAAATAAAGAGAAAAAATAGAAATAATGAACAGGATTTTTGTTGACAAAACAGAAATAAAGATAAGAAAACAGAAATAATAAAAAATATTTTTAAAAACAGAAATAAAGAGAAAAAAATAGAAATAATGAACAGGATTTTTGTTAACAAAACAGAAATAAAGATAAGAAAACAGAAATGATAAACAGAAATAGTAAACAATATTTTTTTAAACAGAAATAAAGAGAAAAAATAGAAATAATGAACAGGATTTTTGTTAACAAAACAGGAATAAAGATAAGAAGAAAACAGAAATGATAAACAGAAATAATAAGCAGAAATTTTAAACAAAAACAGAAATAATAAACATGATTTTTTTTAATATAAAACAGAAATAAATAGAAAAAAAACAGTTCAAGAGATACTCAAGTATACGGATTGATTAGATGGGAATGATTATCAAATCAAAATTTAAAGCTTAAGCTTAAGGGGTCTTAAGAATAAATTGAAATTCAGGGAATCTTGCTTAATTGGTGTCTAATAACTATGGATCAAATTCAATGCAAATCTGAAACATTTTTCAAACGATAGATTGTGTCCATATTATGCCTCCTAGAAGACCTTTTAAATACTCCAAAGAAATTTTACTTTTGGTGAATAATTATTAATTGATACCTGATACTTATTGTTAAAATTTCACAAAAATTGGAGGTATCTGAATTTTCATGAAAAGCTTTGACCCCCCCCCCCTCTTTGCTTCCTATGTATAAAACTAGACTAAATATAGACCACATTACCCACCTTTATGCTTTGCAGCTGTGTTCCAAAATTCATAATTATGGGTTAATCAGTGTGGGATTCAATCCTATACATACAAATATATAAACATAACTCTATATAAATAGAGATTAGTGGATAAGCATAAAACAAATTAGTTAAAATTAGGAATAGCAGCGGCAGTAAATATTGTTTTTACGTATTGACTCTTGAGTGGATAGAAGCTCAAATCAGCAGCTTCTTTCGACCAATCACAGTGCAAGAAATATTCATCTCCAGAATATTGTGCATACTATAAAAGCTCAAACGCTGGGTTTTTCTGTCTCTTTCCTGTACTTCTTTTTCTTCTTTCAGACAACACACATGCATACATCACAATCCAGCTTCGGGGCCCCGAAAGGCTCTTGGCAAATAGTCCACATATGACGATAGACATTTGCAAACTACTGTACGGCCAGCCCAGCAAAACATACAAACGCCCCTCAACCAACGCACATGTATATGAGTTCATAGACGCACACACTCTGTCACTAACAAAACAAAAGCACGCTAATACACACATATACGCATGGCCATTCATTGACACACATGTAAACGCACACGGCGCCAGCCGAGACAAACATGTGTACTCAATTTTTCTTTACACGAAAAAGAAACTTCTATATGAATTACTGAAGCCACTAAAGAGTGCTTTTAACATCTTTAATTTTTTTACAAGTTTCGATTGTCTGTGCTGTGTACAAACCATTATACACCCATGTTGTCGTCTGTTCTTGGCCGTCTGTAGACATAATGACTCCGACGCTGATGTTAATTTATAAAAAGGTTTATTCATCAGAACGCAACAGTCACAGAGGAACCAGAGAGAATGGCTGGTGCTTCTGGGGATAGATGAGATTTTATTTTTATTTTAGAAGAGTCGGTTGAAAAGGGAGATAATTCAAACTGTTTTTTGTTATTTTTTAATTGAAACGGTTTTTGAAACCAGTAAAATGCAAAGGCTTTTTTTTTTAAATAAACATATTATTTATTTAAATTTAAATTTTCGATTCACACAGGAATCTTCATCAGGATAATAGACAATATATATTATTTCTTCCTTTTTTTTAACCGGCATGGTGTCGCTTGATCTTGTGCTTCAGATGTTAACGAAGCTCGTTGTGTAATAATCTCCACAAATGGTGAGTGTGCTCTCGTCGCACGTTATAAGTATTAGTAAAGACTTCCACTGTATAGAATGCATTTAAATTTGGTAATTGAAACGGTTTTTTTTTTAAAACCAGTAAAATGCAGAGGCATTTTTTTTTAAATAAACATATTATTTATTTAAATTCAAATGTTCGATTCACACAGGAATCTTCATCAGGATAATAGATAGTGTTGCGATATCCGTATACATTGATTGATGTCGATTAGACGAAAATACAGGGAGGCTGAAGTGAAACACGTTTATTTACTTAGGTGTACAAAACGGAACTGCTGACGGTGAGCCCGAAACCGGAAGAAGGGATATGGGAAGGGAGTGGGAGGAGGGCTAGCTAGATTTCTATTGCTGATACTACAACATCCCCTTCTGTATTAAAGGAGAAGTACGTTGGGCTGTGATGGGCTGGAGAGGTTGCGGGGTGGGGGAGATAGTTCATTTTGTTCTGTTACAGGTCGAGCCGCTGGGTGGGTTTGCTCGTCCTGTTCGACCTACGTAGTTTGGCAGGTGTTGATGGAACTGGTGGATGTGTGCTTGAGATGGTTGACCACTGGCTGGCCGTGGTCACTGTGCTGGGATAGTGCTGTGAGGGTAAGGGACTCGGTGTGTGCCACAACAAGTTTTCCGTTGGTGCTGGCATTTCGTGTTGTCCGCCTTTCCCTTTGTTGGCCTTAATAACTGCCGGTTTCTGCGATGGATTCCACCGTTCGCGAATTTTACTACATATGACCTTGGCTCTGCTGCGATCTGCACAATTTTTCCAGGTTCCCAGAGTCTGGTTCTTTTGTCCTGAACATGAACCTGTTGGCCGGTATGTAACTGTGTGTGTTGATGGCTATTCTTTCGGTCATACCACTTTTTTGTTTCTTCTTTGCTCTTCTCCAACTCTAGCTTTGTTTGTTCATCCCCTAGTTGTTGTTTCGACACTAGTGGGGTCCTCATGGGTCTTCCATTCAGTAGTTCTGCTGGGGATTTGATTTGAGCTGATAGCGGTGTGGCCCTGTACGCCATCATTGCTAGGTGGGTGTCTGTGTTCGTTTCTCGTGCTTTCAACAACAACTTTTTACAGACGCCGACCATCCTTTCTGCGAACCCGTTTGACTGGGGGTGGAGTGGTGACGAGGTAGTGTGCCTAAAGTTGTACGATTTGGCAAAATCTTCAAACTCTGCACTGGAATACTGGGGCCCATTGTCACTGAATACTGCCTCCGGGACACCTCGTTCTTCGAACAGGAGCTTCATTTGTCGGATTACTGCAGCTGATGTCGTCGAGTGGAGACGCCGTATGAAAGAGCTGCGGCTGTAATATTCCCCCACCAGTAAAAATTCCTTATCTTCCATGGCAAAGATGTCGGTACTGACATACTGCCATGGGTAAGAAGGGGTCTCGTGCTGGAGTAGTGTTTCTGATGGGAGACTGGGTTGGTACTTCTGACATGTGGAGCAGTCTCTAATTAGTTCCTCTATGTCTTTGTTGATACCGACCCAGAACACTGCTGTTCGGGCCAGGAAGCGGGTTTTCTCTATCCCTTGGTGGGATGAATGTAGTTGTTGTAGGATGTCTGGTTGAAGTGAACGAGGTATGATGATTTTGTTGCCTTTAAGGAGTACTCCATCTTGGAGGCCAATTTCGTCCCTATAATTCCAAAAAGCTTGTACGTGAGAGTGGCAGCAGGATCGATTTTCTGGCCATCCAGACATAACTGTGCTGGTGAGCTGTTTTAATACTGGGTCTTTGGGTGTTTCTGCCTTGATCTCTAGCAAGCGAGTTGGGGATGCGTTCAGGTGTGCGTTAAGCAGATGTATGTTGATGTCTACATCCCTGATTGGTTCCCCTGGGATTGGTGACACCCTGGACATGCAGTCGGCTATGGGAATGGATTTTCCTGGATTGTATTTAACTGTGAAATCATAGCCTTGGATTTTAAGTAACATTCTCGCTAACCTTGGTGGTGCATTAGCAAGATTCTTTAGGGCTATTGATTCTAGCGGTTTGTGATCAGTTATTATTGTCACTGCTTGGCCCCATACATAGTGATGGAACTTTTCCAGCCCAAAAACCACTGCTAGCATTTCGCGTTCTATGTTCGAGTACCTTGTCTCAGGCCCCAACAGGGTTTTGCTTGCTAGAGCGACCGGCATTCCATTTTGGATGAGGGCTGCACCCAGTCCAGCTGATGATGCATCAACCTGTATATTTATTGGCGCTTTTGGATCAAAATATTTAAGCACAATTGCTTTCCCTACTTCGTCTTTTATGCTGTTAAAAGCCATCTGTTCCTGTTCAGTCCAGATGAATTGAGGTTTTGTTGACAGAAGATCTCGGAGTGGCTTGGTCAGCATTGCCAGTTGTGGCGAGAATTTGTTTAAATAATTTGCTAGCCCAAGAAAGCTTGCTAATTGTTTTTCGTCTTTTGGTGGTTTCATTTGGACGATCGCCTCTGTCTTCTTTGGGTCTGGTTTTATTCCATCCCTTGATATAATGTGGCCAAAAAAAGAGATTTCTTGCGTGCAGACTACTAATTTATCCGGGTTGAATTTGCAGTTCTTAGACCGAGCTCTTTCTAGGAGTTTGTTGAGTGCTATGTCATGATCGCTGCCATCCTCCTCAAATCCAACGATAACGGTGTCGTCCGATATTGAGAGGACATTTTTAATGTCCCCAAAGGTCTCAAACATGGCCCGCTGAAATTCGTCTTGCGCACTCTTGACCCCCATTGGGAAGCGCTTAAACATATAGCGTCCCTCAGGAGTGATGAATGTTGTAAGTTCTCTTGATTTTTTGTCCAGCTTCATGTTCCAGTAGCCTGATTTCACATCCACTATTGAGAACCATTTTGCTCCATGAAGTCTGGAGATGATTTCCTCAAATGTTGGTGTAACAAAGTGTGGCCGCAACACTGCCCTGTTTAAGTCCTTAGGGTCCAGGCATAGTCTGACAGATCCATTGACTTTTGTGACGCATACAAAAGAGTTGACCCAGGCTGTCGGTTTTGTTACAGGGGTTATTATATCTTGAGCTACAAGGGAGTCTAACTCTGCTTTGAATTTCTCTTTCAAGGCTATTGGTACCCGACGGGGTGGGTGTATTACTGGGGGTACTGACGGGTCAATCTTGATGCTGTACTCCCCTGGCAAGCAGCCAATGCCTTCGAATATGTCAGCAAATTCCTTGAGTATCCGTTCTCTTTCTTTCGTATCTCCTTCTGGTTTTGATTGTACTGCCGCGGGTAAAGTGGTGTGGTCTTGTTTTGGTATATTGGTCCCTATTGTAAAATTGAGGGTCACTAGTCCTAGTTTCCTAGATGTCTGGAGGCCAAGTAGCGCGGGTCCATCACTTCTTACTACATGGAAGTTGGTACTTGTGAACTTGTCACCATATCTGACTCCTAAGTGACATACGCCCACTTGTCGATTTGAACACCCCTAAAGGCTAATAGTCGGATGGGAGTGTCTTGAAGGTGTACATGCTTGAGTTTTTTTAAGTATTCCCAAGGGATAAGGTTGCTCATAGCGCCTGTGTCCACCTTTGCATTTATTTTTATTTGGGATCTGTTGTTCCCTATTCTTAATTCCGCATATGCCTCTCTAGCATCTGTTTGAGTATGCGATTTTGCTGATATGGTATGGAAATATGCCTCTTTTGGCAAGTCGTCGTCTTCTTCGTCGCTGTGTGCTGTTATGTTGTGAGCGTTTCTATATCTTGGGGGTTTTGCCGATCTTGGAGGTCTATCGTGCTTATTAATGGAGTCTTTTGTGTCTCTGGTGCGGCAAACAACTGCAAAATGCCCTGTCCTCCGGCACTTCCCACAGGTTTTTCCTTTTGCTGGGCATTCACCTCTGTAATGGCCTTTTCCACAGAAGTAACATTTATTATAGTACTCCTTCCCCGTCTTTATTGCGTGGGCATCTTCTGTTCTTTCCTCGGGGATCTTTGGTTCTCTACGTGTGTTTTGTATTGCCTCCACCTGCTTCAGTGTTGCCTCTTCTGTCTCTGCAGCATGTAGCGCTTCTGCGATGCTGAGATTCTTTCCTTCTTTGAGTAATGCCTTTTGTGTGGACTTTATGTTCAGTCCAAAAATAAAAAGGTCGACCAGAAGGGTTTTCTCGACGGGGAGATCGTACTCGCACTGTTTTATTATTTGCCTTAGTCTCTTCAAGAATCCGTGGGCTGCTTCATCAGGTTGTTGCCGGCACTGTAGGAGCTGGTATCTCGCGACGCGGAAGTTTGACCTCGGCTCTATATATGCGCGAAATTTCTTGATGTAGTGTTCTACATTGCACGCTTCACCTGCCTCAAATTCAAATGTGTCACTCAATTCTTGGCCTTCTATTCCCGACCATAGCAACAGATAATTCACTTTTACGTCTTCACTTGCATCTTTGAGAGGTCCGTTAAAGTGCAACATAACCTGTCGAGCGAATCTGTCGAAATCTTTTGGTAAATTGGCACTCTGCCAATCCATAGACGGGACAGGCCATTGTTGATAAAGTGAATTAGTACACATAGAAGAAATGAAAACGAATACGTATTATTATTTTTTTTTTTTTTTTTTTTTTTTTTTTGTGTAACTTGAGTTATTAGCGTACGGTATTTGTATATAAATTATTTTGTTGTTGTTGTTGGTTTAGAAAAATAACAATAACAATATGGATATGAATAGCGAATCGCCTACCTTCACAGGGTCTTGTTCTGGCGTTTTTCGACAGCGTTTCTCTGTTTGCTTGTTTTATTTTTATTTATTTTTTTGATATTATGTCCGTGACTTTGTAGATTCACTTTACACCGTGACTTACTTGTTTTGAGTTCCTCTTTTACCGTCTCCACGTGTAGACTGCTGACCCGTTTCTTTTTTTTTTTTTTTTTTTTTTGTTTATCTTCTCTATTTTTTTTTTCTCTGTTGTTGTTCGACTTTTCTACGATAACTGTAGATGTCTATAACTTATTTGCAACCACTTCTGACACCATGTTGCGATATCCGTATACATTGATTGATGTCGATTAGACGAAAATACAGGGAGGCTGAAGTGAAACACGTTTATTTACTTAGGTGTACAAACCGGAACTGCTGACGGTGAGCCCGAAACCGGAAGAGGGGATATGGGAAGGGAGTGGGAGGAGGGCTAGCTAGATTTCTATTGCTGATACTACAACAGATAGCATATATTTTCTTCTTCCTTTTTTTTTAACGACATGGTGTCACTTGATCCTGTGCCTCAGATGTTAACGAAGCTCGTTGTGTAAAAAGCCTCTGCATTTTACTGGTTTCAAAAACCGTTTCAATTACAAATTTTAAATGCATTCTATAGAGTGGAACTCGATACTAATGTTTTTTTTTGTTTTTTGTTTTTTTTGTAACCAGAACCCATAAGGAAAATCCAGAGAATTAGTAAGAAAATAAATTTTAAAAAAGGATACTTATGCAGTTTACGGACCGGGCTGAAATAGTAACATAATAATTTAGAAAGTCATTCTTAACATGGGGGGGGGGGGGGGGAGATTAACTATTTCACCTAAAAATTTAATAAACAGAATAGTTAATCATAGTTGGGAATAATTTTCCCTTCACTAATGTTATGTCTCCAGATGGGGAGCGGCATATATATTTTAAACATATAATTATCCACAGACAAGTGTTTTATCATTATACGATTCATCAGCGTGGTAAACGAATCTGAAGCCTGAAGCTCTACCACTGAGCCAATCCCCGCTAGTACTAAATGTATCGCTTTTTTTTTATAGATGTCATTTATTTATTTTTTATTTTTTTTTTTGCGATATTTTTGAACGAAAAGTACTCAACCTAAATGCTAGTTGAGAATAATTTTCCCTTCACCAATGTGATGTCCCTAGATGTGGAGCTACATATATATCTTTATAATATAATTATCCACGGACATGTGTTTCGTCATTATACGACTCATCAGCATGGCTAAACCTAGTGAGATTCAAAACCAGTGCCTGATAAATAAAATGACAATTATATGCTTATTTTTAATAATGAAGACTATTCTTTATTTTTAAATGACTGCGATTGAATCACTTGAGCCATTTGGCGCTGGCGGCCGGTGGAAAAGTAGAAAAATAAAAATAAACCGAAAAAAATGTATTCGAGGGGGGGGGGACAATTATATGCTTATCTTTAATATTGAAGACTATTCTTTATTTTTAAATGACTGCGATTGAGTCACTTGAGCCATTTGGCGCTGGCGGCCGGTGGAAAAGTAGAAAATAAAAATAAACCGGAAAAAAATGTATTCGAAGGGGGGGGGGGAGACAATTATATGCTTATCTTTAATATTGAAGACTATTCTTTATTTTTAAATGACTGCGATTGAGTCACTTGAGCTATTTGGCGTTGGCGCCGCTGGCGTCCGGGAAAAGTGCTACCCCCTGAAGCCTGAAGCTCTACCACTGATCCAATCTCCGCTAGTACTGAAAGTATCGCTTTTTTTTTATAGATGTCATTTATTTGTTTTGTTTTTTGTTTTTTTTTTGTTTTTTTGTGATACTTTTGAACGAAAAGCACTCAACCTAAATGCTAGGTGGGAACAAGTTTCCCTTCACCAATATGATGTCCCCAGATAGGGGAGAGGTCTATATACTTTTAAAATATAATGATTCGTGTGATTTAGAAAAACTGCACCCTCAACCTGCCCACCAAATAAAACGAAATAAATAATAAATAAAAATGAGCTTACCCAGAAACTGCCTACCACCTTCCAAAACGCCGCCACCGGCGACCCTGTCATCTTCGCCACTAACTTTCTTTTTGTCCGCCATTTATATTTTCGGGGAGCTGCTTTAGTTTGCGTTGCTTAGCAACTGCGACACGTCATCGCACGTGTCTCAAGATGAGTCACAACACAGGTGTTTGTTTGCTTGACAAGTGCGGCTTTGATGCGTTTACTACTTACTGTTGTTGTCGGTCCCTCGATTTATAAAATCGGGAGACCTATGTTTTGAGGCATTTCCGTCCGTCCGGATTTTTCGTCGCAACCATCCATTGAATTTCTCTGAAATTTTGCATGAAGTTATAACTTTGGTCAGGTTAGAAAGTGACATTCTCCGATTTTTGAAAAAAAATCTGGTTAGCCCCCCAGGGGGTCAAAAGGCCCCAAAATGGCAAAAAAAAATGACATTTTTTGCCCCATAACTTCTCATCCATCCATTCAATTTCTCTGAAACTTGGCCAACATGTGGAGGCAATTGTTCCTAACAGAAAATAAGTATCGCTGACTTTGGAAAAAATCTGGCTCGCGCCCCCAGGGGGTCAAAAGCCCCCAAAATGGCAGAAAATGGCCCCTTTCTCCCATAACGTTTGATCCATCCATTCAATTTTTCTGAAACTTGGCCAAAATATAGAGGCAATTGCTCTGGATATAAAATGAGCATCCTTGACCTCAGAAAAATTCTGGTTCGCACCCCCAGGGGGTCAAAGGGGGGTCAAAAATGCCCCAAATTTATTGCATTTTACACTCGCCGCATCGAGTCACATACAGAGGGGAACCACGCATGCGCGGCTTGTTTTGTATGTTTTAGAGGTGCTACTCCTTTCTATCTATATCAGTCTTGTGAAAGAAAAAAAAACTATAAACGTTGGGTCGCTCTCTGGGATACAATTGAAAACAAAGCCTTATACTAAGATCAAAGGGTACTTTTGAACTTTCTTGGCTGGAGCAGTTTCGTTTCGGTTATTTTGGGGTTTTGTATTACGACGGTGTTACGTCATTTTCTTTTATCTTACAAAATATGACCGTAACGGGACAGATGTTTTGGTGTGGTAATCATTACTATTACCGACATAAATTATTTGTTAAGGAAATACCGTTGGAAAATTAGTGAAAAACAATTTATTTTTCTTTACATACTCATTAGGACGTTCTTGGCCTTTTGGCTAAGATCAAAGTGTAGTATCTGTTCCGATGGATACTGCACCCCATAGACTGGTATTGTCTTGGCCTTCGGGGCTTGATTTACGCCGGTCTATGGGTCTGCCATGTGCAGTTCTAGGAGGTTCACCCTCCCAGGCTTCGCCTCCCCTCTTTGGGGAGGAGTAAGTTTATTGTTTACTACCTGAGGTGCCCCTACCGGGGAATGCCGACGGGGCTGCCCAGGCAATTTTTAATGGCCAGAGTGCTCACCTTCTCGGGCGCTGGCTTTTCAAACCCCACTTTCCCGACCCGACCTTGGGTCACATCTTACTTGTGGGAGTAAGATAAAACTGGCGTTGTGCCTAACTCCTGGAGAAGAGTAAATAAATACTCATTTGTGACCTATTTGTGGCAAAAGTATTTAATATAAGTTATAAGCTTTTAAAGTTTTTTTAAAAATCGGATCTGATGAAAGTAACCATTTTTGTTTAGTGAGTTAGTAACGTAAACACAAATGGCTACTTTCCTCAGATCCGATTACGGAACTTTAAAGCTATAAGCTTATATTTAATATTTTTAGTGCAGATAGGTCAGCAACATAAGTAAAGTAAAGCAACATAAATTGTTTTTTGACTAATTTCCCAACGGTATTTCCTTTAAAATAATTTATGTCGGTAATAGTAATGATTATCGATGCTTTTGTGGCTTTTTTTTACTTTCTTTTTTTATGTAAATGCTACTATTTCGCCTTGCTCAAGTTTATGGGTAATCATTACTATTAGCGACATAAATTATTGTAAAGGAGATACAGTTGGGAAATTAATCAAAACCAATTTATTTTGTTTTACTCACTCATTTGTGACTAAATAGCCATCTTCGTTTACGTTACTGACTAAACAAAAATGGCTACTTCACTCAGAATCAGTATTTACACGAACTTTAAAAGTTCATAACTTCTATTAAATATTATTGTTTTAACGCAAATAAGTTACAAATGATAGGTAAACCAAAATAAATTATTTTTGACTTATTTCCCAACTGTATTTTCTTTTAAATAATTTATGTCGGTAATAGTAATGATTACCTATTTCTGTATTTGTGGTCCCATGGAAATACCAGTTAGGTTAAGGGTTGTGTTAGATTTATTTATTTATTTACAAAAGAAAACATAGCTTGTAGACGCTATGCCGTGTAAGGTAGGGGCAGGGACCAGTTGTGTACATTCACCAATTTCTCTTGCATAGGCAAACTAGTGCGCTCGAGGTTCATTTGGGCATCGTTTTTTGGCAGTGCTCGAACGTGGTGGCAAAGGCATAGATTCAGAGAGTAAGTGTTTTCCACACAAAAAGAAAATGAAAAGAAAGACACTTCCTTTCATTAACCTAAATAAAATTTTAAAAACAAAATAAAACACTTAAAAACATTGTCCTTGTAATGACAAACAAGAACAGACATAACTTGAGAAAGCTTTATTCGGCATGCACCTATTTATCTACTTCCCACAAAGTAGAATGTGACACAAGGTCGGAAAGTGGGAATTGCGCACTCAAGAGGAAGAGTACTTGGGCCTTTAAAAATTGCCTGGCCAGCCCCGTCGGCATTCCCCGGTAGGGTCGCCTCAGGCGATTAGTAATAAACTAACCCCTTCTCAAAGGGTGAGAAGGGTGGACCTCCTAGAACTGCACAGGACAGTCCCATAGACCGGCGTAAATCAAGCCCTGAAGGCCAAGACAATACCAATCTATGGGGTGCAGTATCCATCAGAACAGATACTACACTTTGATCTTGGCCAAAAGGATTCGGCATACATTGTCTGTACATTATTAGTGCTTCTATTTATATTGTTTAGTAAAAGCAGGAGAGTTCTCCAAAGGGGAGATAATTCAAAATAGGGAAAGTTATCCGTAATTGTTCATTGTTCAAGCAAGAAAAAAATCAAATAAATTGTTTAAAAAACACTTTAAAAAAGCAATCCTTTTCTAAATCCTAAAAAAAAAAAAAAAAAAAATTGATTGGGAAAAGAATGTCTTGAATGAGAATTTATTGGAGAAAGAATGTTTTAAAAACTAATTGGATAGCTTCTGCTTTGTCGCTAACACTGTCATTCAATGCAAACATGATATGAATTTTTTTTTAAATCGGGTTCAAAGTATTAGGTTCAAAAATGACTTAAGATCGGTAAGAGAAGATAATATAAAACAGAGAATAACCAAAACAAAATTGATCCATTCAAGAAAGTTCAAAATCACAAATCAAACAACTTTTATCGATTCCAATCATACAAGGAATCGAATGGTGGTATTGATTTTGTATTTAGGGTTTTTATTTTTTTACAATAATATAATAAGGGTCTGCATTTACTTTTTTTACACTACGAAATATTAATATTTGATTTAATAAATGTGTTGTCAACTTTTGCGTTATTAAATATTGTTTTTTCTTTGTGGGATATTTTTTTTCAAATCTTATCGTTTACTAAAGGCTTGTAGGATGAAAAAAAGTCGTGAATTGTATGAGGAAAGGGTTGTTGCATAGATATTCACCCTCTAGGCCTTGCTGGGTAGGAAGAAAAATGGGTTACCATAGTTTGGTTTTAAGGACAAACTTTTTTATTACAATTTAAATCAATTTTTTTCATACAGTTTCATCAACAAAACTTCTTCATTACAATTTAAATCAATTTTATTCATACAGTTTCATCAACAAAACTTCTTCATTACAATTTAAATCAATTTTATTCATGCAGTTTCATCAACAAAACTTCTTCATTACAATTTAAATCAATTTTATTCATACAGTTTCATCAACAAAACTTCTTCATTACAATTTAAATCAATTTTATCCATGCAGTTTCATCAACAAAACTTCTTCATTACAATTTAAATGAATTTTATTCATACAGTTTCATTAACAAAACTTCTTCATTACAATTTAAATCAATTTTATTCATACAGTTTCATCAACAAAACTTCTTCATTACAATTTAAATCAATTTTATTCATACAGTTTCATCAACAAAACTTCTTCGTTACAATTTAAATCAATTTTATTCATGCAGTTTCATCAACAAAACTTCTTCATTACAATTTAAATCAATTTTATTCATACAGTTTCATCAACACCACAGGCATTGTCTGGAAAGAGTTACGTAGACAAGAATACAAAAATATCTTGAGTTTGTAGATCTGCATGTGCTAGAAACATGTGGCTGGGTCTGCGTTGTTCATCTTGCCTCATCAAAGACGGGGCTTAGAGGCAATATGTTATCTTGTCACCTTGGCGCTTAAACACTGACTGTTTTTTGAGCCTCCCACATAAAAGTTTTCTGACTGGACGATGTGTTGCCAACCAAAACAAACAATTTCTCCTAACAGACAAAACAACTCTTTTTTCACTCAGGAACGTTGCTTGGATACTTTGAACTCTCATTTCTTTACAAACTCTTTTTCTTTCAATATCTTGAGTTGTCAATAAAAATGAATTATTTTGTATGAATAAACTTTGTCAGTTTTGCTTTTGACAATGTCTTATCTTCAACAGTCTCATATCTGATCCCTTGCCTTGCATCCATATTAAATTACTGGCCCAATTTATTTTATACCCGTTTACAGGACCCTTGTTAATGTTTGACTAACTAAACTAATCCACATTTTGTCCGCTTGTTAACTACCTTCTCTAGTCCAGCCATGAACACTGTAAGCCGCTATGGTCATAACTGCCACAACTTTGTCCGGCTGTTGACTAGTGTTACTGGTCCAGTTGCTGATGTTCCAGCAATTTCATTCAACTACCAACTGATCCACTTGTTCAGACATTAACTCAACAAACCAAGACGTCATTTAACTCCACAGCCGCATCAACCTGTTCTTCTCATGACAAAATATGTCCTTTTCAAGACAACCCACAAGACTACTACACTTTTTTATTATTATTATGTATCACCACTTATCGAGTGCAAAAGTCACTCGAGAATAAGAGTTAATGAGATAGAATGATGGTCAGTTGAAAGATGAATAACTTTATGAGAGGATTGAGAATGATTGCTAGGATGGACCAAGTTAGAATACTTGTGGAGACGGTTCATAATAGGAATTTGTTGACATTAGATTTGAAGACAACCATGTTGTAATCTGCATGGACTTGCAATCTATCTGTCTTTTTCAGGACAAACTTTGCCCTTTTCAGGACAACGTCGCTTTCAGTCTACAGAGCTGTTGTTCAACCTAAGTGTGACGTCCATATTCGACCATTATCATTGGAGAAGCACCAGGCACCCAATATCGACGTTTCTGTGACGCTAATAACTTAGCCTAACCATTCGAAACTGGATTTCTTTTTTTATATTCAACTTAATTCTTGCCCATTACCGTTTTATCTTTGTATTTAACAAGTTATGAGACGATCTTACAGAAATTTGTTGAGAACATTACCGGAAATGAAAAACAATAACATTAGCATAAATGGAAGCAAAGTGTATTGGATATTTCCATAATCAGAAATTGTTGAAACGAAAAATGCTTTGCCGAAAAGGAAAAGAGCAAGTTGAAATTGTAAATACATTATTGGAATTTAGGTACTTATCCAGAATAGGACCCAATCTCCGGCAACTTTGCATTGGTAGCTTTCGGGCAGGTTACGCAAGCAGACGAAAGATGGTAACGTGATTTCAGCCCCCCCCCCAAAAAAAAATAAAACGTTCAGAGGTAAACAAAAAAAAAATTCTTTTGACTAATTGACCAGTTTTATTTTCTTAAAAGATTACTTATTTCAAATTTGTATTCAAAACAAAAAAAATGATAAATAACAGTTGTTTACCTGTGTTATGTTCGTTGTATATACAAAAAAAAAACTTATATGAGACTCTCACAATTACTACCATCTCAACACACAATTACTACCATCTCAACACACAAAGCAATCAAACTGAAAGAACATCTCACAATGGACTCTTTATTTTGGTTATTTTTCCAAGCTGTTAATTTGTTGTCAATAAAACTGAATATATTTTTGTATGGATTTAATTTGTCATTCTTTTGATAATTGTTCAACCATCTCTAAGCTCATATAAACTCAAACACTTTGGACACCAGCCTCCTTTTTCATCTTCGCTGCTACGGTTGACGTCGAGCTGATTACATTACAACAAAAGTCTTCAGAAGGCAGACCCACGAAAACCATTTCTCCCACGATTGAAAGAACCAGAATTGTTGGCGTCAAGCGTACACACATGTTACCAGAACACTCTACACATTAGATAATTTAACGCGAAAGCTCGTATTTGCAAACTCTCATTCTGTATGTTTGTGGTAAATTAGAAATTGACAGGCAGGACATCTGTGGTGGCGGTCGATTAAGGCCCATCCTTTTCTGACGTTTTACTGAATAATAAATTGTTTTCAAAAAGGAAGTATGTATTTATTTAGATTCTTTTTTACATTAGGACCCGCACTAAAAGTGGCTCGGCATCGGTACTTTCCGGATGTTTACATAAAACGCAGGACAGTGCGGAATGAAAAATCTGTTGACTTACCTGCGTCCGAAAAAGCACAGACGAGGCAGAATTTACAAGCGGGAAAAAAACAATCAAAACATTACAGCAAAATATTTTGTATGAAATGAATATTTATTTTTTTAACGAAGAAATAAGTGCTTAAAAAGTTTTAACAAAGAAAAAACAGTGATTCAAATAAGTGTTTAAATTAAAAAGTTAATCAAGTAAATGTTTTTTTTTAAATTTTACGAAAATTATTATTTTTTTTTTTACTGATTATTATTGTTGCTTTCGTTAGGGTTTAGGCAGGGTTAGTAATTAAGGTTATGGCAGGGTGGGGGTTTGGGCAAAGTTAGGGTTTGGGCAGGGTTGGGGCAGGCTCGTTTGCAGACGTCAAAAATTCAATTATCAAGTTTAGATATCGTCTGCTTATTCATTTCAATAAGTTATTCATTTTCTCACAGTTTTATTGACTAAACGCTTCGGGTCTTTCCGGCATTTTACATAAAATGCCGGAAAGCACCGACGCCAAGGGACTTTTAGCGTGGGTCCCAATCTAACAAAGTACCCTTCTTTGAAATAAATACTTTGTAGCAGTTGCATGAGAGATCTATTTTTGTTTATATCTTGCGTTATGTCGAGTTGTAATTTGGTCGGTGTATTGATACAGAGGCGATTAGTGCACCATTGACATGCATACTCGAAGCCTATTGATTTCTGCACACCTCGTTGGCGGGAACATACAAATCAGTTCTTAAGTTTCGTCAAAAAAAGACGAGCCTCCTATTCTGTTCTCGTCCTGCGCCAGAAGCGGCCAGGCGAGATGTGGAATTCCAGGATACTACATTCTGTTTGCAACGAAAGCCAGTTAGCCTAGCAATTCTCGTTGTGTTCCAGTTTTCCCTTGAATAAAAGTTGATACCGATTTATTTGCAGAGATGTAGTCTTATCTATGAAAGACGGTGACCGTTTTTCTTGTTCAATATTCTATTTCAATCAGATGCGGCCAGATACAACTAACTCTGTAGCAGTCATAAATAAGGAACTATTTCCTAATATGGGGATCTGTCCTTATTGGTTGATTCGGTCGCACACTGATCAATCAGCTGCTGGGCGTATTTATTTCAGCTGTCCCCTGAGGATCTACTTTGAACCCTTTTGGCAATAGCGAGAGTCATCAGAGTGACTGCGACAAGAAACCAAGACGGACACACACCCTTCCTCTGCATTTTGTGAACCCAGCTATGTTCACTCGAAGATAAACTGCTTGTAGACTTTTGGCAGTCAAAGAACTTTCTATCCTTTCCCTTCTTCACTTGGACACTGTCCTAACCTTTGACGATCTATACCCAACGGTGTAGATGATATTAAATAAACCCCTTTTGTTGTTGTGTTAAAAGAGCGTTTGTTTTCCTTCGTGTGATGACCGTTTTCGTTTTAACTTACTACAATATTAGTTGTTTTTAACACTCACTAGTAAGAATAGCTTTTTTAATAGCTACCAAGGAATGTTCTTCATCGTGATTTTCTTCCAAACAAAAACTTACTTTTTTCTTCCCTTTTGTTACTGTTATGTTCACCACATATTTCATTCATAATTTTTATTTTTACTGTTAGCTGAGGGTTGTGTCACACTGGACGACTAGTGTTACGTCTGATTGTTCATACGCTGTTATCGGTTTAATAACAACTCAAAAATGAACGAAGGACAAAGTAGAACCTTTAACAAATTTATTTGACAAAAAACACTGATTAAATTGAAATGTAGAAAAACGCTGAACACGAGATGCTTGTTTGAATGTGAAAGCTGTTCTGTTTACTTTTCAACTGTCACGGCAGACGACTTCTTTTATCCAAGGGTGATAACTCTTTCTTTTGATTCAAGGGAAATAACTCGATTCTGTCTTGTTAGGTTGCCTTAACAACTAGCCATCGTCAATTTGTACCACCTCTCACACTATAAAATAGGGAATTACCTCTGTATGGCCTACAAAAACAATATGTAAAATACAAAAATAATTTTACTTGTTTCAGGATTTTTATTAAAATCATCTTTTTGCAATAATACCTACTTTTTGTGTGTGTTTTGTTTTGGCTTGTTTTTTTGTTTTTTTTTTCAACATAAAAAAGGTTCAAAATTTGTTACTCCCTCCAAAACATACACACAAATTTATCCCCCTTAAAAAATATTCGGTTATATGTGCTTAAAATCGTTATCTGGTCTGGAAGTAGATGATCATTACCCCATCATGACCCGGAAGTAGGTGATCGTGTTATATTAGATTTATATGCAAAACTTAACCCTTACTCTAAATTCTATATTATATATATATATATATATATATATATATATATATATATATATATATATATATAAGTTATTATTTCATGTATACATGTATAATATTATAATGTTATATAATATATTGTGCATAGATTTTCAGTATTTACTTCAACCGTGCTCAGTACATAAGTAGAGCTAAGTAGTAAAGTATGAAAATATATTTATGGCAATTAAGCTACACAGAGGCGTCCGTGTTTCATCCCCACAAGAAATCGTCCTCTGCCATGAACATATTTTCATACTTAACTTGAGTGGGAGATCAGAGGCTTGGCTCCCATGAGTTTTGGAAAATAACAAACAAGGTTCTAAACAGATACAAGACCTCTATTCCAACTATCATAAATGGACCAGAGGTGATATTCACAGCATCTGATAGAGCCAAATTTTTCACAAAGAACTTTGCAGGAAATTCTACCCTTTGCGATCAGAGCTACCTACCCCCAGAATTCCTCTTCCCCTGACCGAAAAAACTATATGACATCCGAATAACTGTCCACGATGTTTCCAAACTTATCAAGCATATTGATGTCAACAAGGCAACTAGCCTCGACAACATCCTGGTCATAGTACTCAAGAAACTGCAACCCAAAATAGCTCCTATCTTTACAAAGGTGTTCAATCATTGCTTAAAGAAGATATGCTTTCCATCAGATTAGAAGACTTCATTGGTCTGCCTAGTATTTAATAATACTGGAGACCGATCTTCTGCATCTCAGTACAGCCCGATCAGTCTTCTGTGCATCATGAGTAAGTTGCTTGAATCTGTAATAAACCAAGAGGTTGTCAAACACCTTAAAGAAAAAAAATCTTCTTAGTGATAAACAATACGGATTTCATCCTGCAAAATTTACACCTGACCTGCTGACTGTGATTTCGCTCAGGATCAATGAATCTATCGCCAGAAACTTCATTTCTAGGGGAATAGATCTTGATATATCAGAGGCATTCAACAGGGTCTGGCACAAAGGTTTACTCCACAAGCGTGTTAGCTATGGAATATCTGAAAATGTTTTCTTAGTCATCGAATCCTTTCTCTCCTATAGATCTAAAAAAGTAATTGTTGATGGGCAAATGTCCGAAGCACCATAGCATCAATGCCGGCATACCCTAAGGATCCATTCTAGGCCCAACCCTCTTCCTGATCTTGATCAATGGTCTCCCTAATCATATTCTGAGATCATGCATTGACATATATGCAGATGACACAATTATTTATGGCAACACTCTGAAGAGCATTGAAAATCAAGATCTTGCGGACTCTCTCTCTCTCCCTCTCTTTCTCTCTCTCTCTTTCTCTCTCTCTTCCGACTTGGAGCATATGGTACAATGGGGGAAAAAGTGTCTTGTTACTTTTAACGCCTCTAAAACCAAGCTTCTCTCCTTTCACTGTCAATGCTCAGATCCTCACTTCTCCCCAGTCAAAAGGAATTGTTCTCTCTTCTAGGAAGACTCCTTCTTTGATAAACTTCTCGGTCTGACATTCATCCTAGACCTGAAATGGAATACTTATATCAAATCTGTTGCTAATCATTCTACCGCTCCAGAAGGTACCTCACATCTGACACAATCCTGTACGTGTATAAGAGCCAGATACATCCTAAGATGGAGTACTGTCTTTATGGTATCTCAATACATATTAAAGACATATTAAGGACAAGTCGAACACACGTGCCTCGATGGGAATCCTTATTGAACTGCTAGAAATGAGGGAGAACACTTTCTTAGTTCTCCCTAATTGAAGAGTTCTAGTAGGGGATGTTACTGGAGTCATAACATCACATCCTCCTTTTTCGAAATGATTAACGGAATCACACTGACTGAAGGTCTCATTCGTCAAATCTTTTGTGTGGCTTGATTGTATGGCCAAATTGGAATGTGTGATTAGGAGGTGTGTTACTCTCTTGATTTGTATCATTTGTTGTGGTTGTGTGTGGGGTGTGTTTAGCATGTTGCTTTTGAGTTTTCTGCGTGTTTAGTCTTTCACTTCATATGGGGACTGCTTCTACTCTGGGTGTGGGGGTTCCGATGGGACCCTGTTAGGCTGCAGGTGGGTAAACGTGGGTGCTCATTGAGGCCCGAGATTGGTCTTCCCTGAGGTGCTGTTGATTCCTGCGGATTAATTTTCCTGATGAGGTCTGCACCATGTAGGATCTGGGCTCCATACACTCTTGTGTGATGACTGCGGGTAACCATTTCCCAGCATCTTTCTTCAGTATACTAACATACTGTCCAACCTGCAGATTGGGGAGATCTCTGGCATGCTGGTCATAATACCTTTTTTGTTCGGTTTGCCTTTGGTATAGGCGAGTTGTCACTTCCTCTCTTTGTGCAGTGTTGTTGGCACATCTTACTGAAAAGTTCCTAACCAACTTCTTGTTGTGCAGCAGCTCACCAGGGGGCAGGATTGTATGGTCTATCGGAGTTGTTTGAAGACTTAACAAAACCATGTTCAGGTCACGCTCACTTGAGGTGGCTTTCTTGATAGCCGATTTTATGGCCTGTACACAACTCTCAGCCAGGCCATTCGATTGCGGATATCAGGGTGATGAGGTGCAATGCTCAAAACCCTATTCCCTAGCAAACTGCTTAAAAAGAGCAGAGCTGAAATGTAGGACATTATGACTGATGACCCTTTCTGGGATTCCTTGTTCCCCAAGAATTCACTTGGTTAGATCTATGACCTCCTGGTTAGAGCAGTTGCTTAATTTCCTGACAAACGGATATTTGGAGTCGTAATTCACTACCATATCGTCAGATCTGTTAATTGGAAACGGGTCTATAGCCAGTATCTGCCATGGTCTCACAGGAATCTTGTGTAGCATCAGGGATTCCACACTCTGCGATTTCTGCTTTTCCTGGCATATATCACATTGTTTATATTATCCAAAAATACACAGCTTCTGCTTTCAGTTTACACTTCTCGATCCCTTGATGTGAAGTTTGTTGTGGATCTTGTGTAGTATTTCTGGTTGCATGGACTTGGGTATTATAATCCGATCACCCTGGATTAAGATTCCATTTTTGATGGCCAGCTCGTCCCGATAGGGCCAGTAAGGTCACATCCATTTTCCAATCTCCTTGATGGTGTAATACCAGAATCAAGTCTCTCAGCTATCACAGAGTGACATCAGAATTGGTGGCTTGGTCAATTTCTCTGCTGAGAAATGTACAAAGTCAACCCTGAGGTCGAGGTTGATTGTCTCCTTGGCTTTCTTTTTGGGGGGGCCTTGAGAAACCGTCGGCTTGAGCCATTTCCTTGCCAGGGCGATAAACGATGGTTAGGTTATAACCCTGTATGTGCAGTAGCATCTGTTAGAGATGAGGTGAGGCTGCAGTCAGGTTCTTCGGATTAATCATCTCCAGTGGTTTTTGATCGCTTTTGACCTAGAATGAGCATCTGTAGAGATACGTCCTGAAGCGCTCACATCTGAACACGACCGCTAATAGCTTTTCTTTCAGGTTAACATACCGTTGTTCTGTGTCTGTTAGCAATTTTGATGCAAAAGCTATCGGTTTTCCTTCCTGCAGAAGTGCTGCACCAAGGCCTTTGTTTGATTCATCTACCTGGAGTACAGTCTGTGTCATTGAATCAAAGTAAGTTAATAGCATCTCTTTGCATATGACGTCTTTGATTTGCTGAAGAGACTTTTGATGACTTTGAGTCTACTTGTGCTTGGCTTCATTCTTTAGTAGATCTCTCAGGAGTGCTGTGAGATCTGACACAAACGGGATGAAAGGTGCCATCTAGGTGATGATGCCCACCACCTTTTGTAGGTAGGTGATGTTCATTGGGCTCGGTAACGCCTTGATTTCATCCACCTTGTTGGGATCAGGGCTTTTCAACTGTTGTCGTATATTGCTCCGAAGGAGTGTATTTGCTTCTGGTCATACACGAACTAACATCGATCTCCCTTAAGCCTTAGTTAATCACTATCCCACACCGGATTTTTTCGGGGACCCCCTCAGAGATACACCGTTTTCTGTCATTGTTGACGCCATTCCCTATCGGGCGTGACTACAATCGTTTCAGCTTGCCGATGATTCCACTGGGAACGGAGATTTACTAAAGATGTCTAAATCTGCCCTTTTGAATGAAACCGCGGTACATTGCTGAAATATGTAATATACAGTATCTAAATAAATTATATATATGTATATATATATATATATATATATATATATATATATATATATATATATATGTATATATATATATATATATATATGTGTGTGTGCGTGTGTGTGTGTTAACTTAATGTAATTTATTTATTTAATATTACTTTTAAAAAGTGTAAACATAATTTTCTTTAATAAATATGTATGTTACATAAACATAAGAAAAAATTCCAAGACTTTTTTATTCATTTTATTTAATTTTTATTAATATTAATGAAAAAATTGTATGTAAAAAAAAATCCCATCATGTTAACTTTATGTAATCATATTACAAAAAAGTCATTGCGCTCGGTTGTTAGATTTTTACCGAGATTATTGTCTTTTCGGACATCCATATTTACAAAAGCTAAGCCTATAAATGCTGTTTTGAGGTCCGGGTTAAACTTCCGAATTACAAAATAGTTTTAAAGTTAAAAATGTTGAAGAAAAATTGAATAATTTTAATATTGGGTTTTTAATATTTATTAAGAGGCAGATGCGCATAGGAAGGAGGGACGCTGGCTTCTGGTGGAAAAGCTTGAAGAAAGTGTCTACGGATGCCTGAAAGTGATACAACAATTTTTTTTATTCATATTAATTTCAGACTTTTCTATTTTTCATATTAATTTCAGACTTTTCTTTTTGTCATATTAATTTCAGACTTTTCTTTCATCATAATCTAATAATTAACATAATACAGACTATTTGAAAAATAATTTATTTGTTTTTATTTGATTGTTTTCAAAACATTTTTTTTGTAATAGTGAAAACCTTTTTTCTTGGAAATAGAATAACTTCCGGAATCAAACTTTTTTCTTAGAAATGGAAACGCCTTAAACCAAAAAACATTATTTTTACTAAATATTGAAAAAAAAAAAATTTTTTTTTAAAGACATTAAATAATAAAAAAAAAAAAAAAACATTCGGGTGCTCAGAAACATTATTTCTTGAAAAAAAAAAGATTATTCTATTTTGTTTATTTTCTCCAATTAAATTTTTTTTAAGTTTTGAAAACAATCAAATAACTTATTTTTCAAATAGTCTGTATTATGTTAATTATTAGAAGGTATTTTTTTACTATCCATTCCCATCGCTGTTTACCACTTAAAAAAGTTCAAATCCTACTTTTTTTTGTGCAAATACATTTAAACAGCCTAAAAAAACATCCGCAAAGAAGGAATTAAAAAAAAAATTAAATATTTAAGATTTTAGCGTGGGGGATCACTTTCCTTTATAAATTTAACGTAAAATGAGCACCCATTTCCTGGCCACTTAACATTAAACGAGACATGTAACCGACTTGAGTTTCTTATTCGAGACTGGAGATTTTCCTAGTTAGCTATTCCATTTGTTTTTATTTTTACGGTTTTTCATTAGACATGAAAAAAAAAATTTCTGGGTACGGATTTTTACAGCAAAAACATGGCGTCGACAGTCTTGTTTTGTTAGCCTCGTTTCGGGTTCTCGTTGTCAAGTGTGTGTGTGTGTTTTTACCGGGACTCATAATCAAAGCGACGTTTGTTTGTTTTTTACGATCAGGGCTGGGGTTAGGGTTAGGGCTGGGGTTAGAGTTAGGGTTAGGGCTGGGGTTAGAGTTAGGGTTAGGGCTGGGGTTAGAGTTAGGGTTAGGGCTGGGGTTAGAGTTAGGGTTAGGGCTGGGGTTAGAGTTAGGGTTAGGGCTGGGGTTAGAGTTAGGGTTAGGGCTGGGGTTAGAGTTAGGGCTGGAGTTAGAGTTAGGGTTAGGGCTGGAGTTAGAGTTAGGGTTAGGGCTGGAGTTAGAGTTAGGGTTAGGGCTGGAGTTAGAGTTAGGGTTAGGGCTGGAGTTAGAGTTAGGGTTAGGGCTGGAGTTAGGGTGGGTTTTTTTATTAAATAAACACGTAGAAATTTAGCCAATTTGGAGTGGGGGTATTTATTTATTTAATAAAAACACGTAGAAATTTAGCCAATTTAGTTTTCTGGGTTTTTAGGGGGGGGGGAGAACTCAAGTCAAAGTTTGCCCACCCCCCTCCAAAACAAACACGAAAATCGCTAAATTTTTACGTGTTTTTATTAAAAACTCAAGTCGGTTACATGTCTCGTTTGACGCTAACTGGCCAGAAAATGGGTGCTCATTTTACGTTACATTTATAAAGGAAAGTGAACCCCCACTCTAAAATCTTGAATATTTAATTTTTTTTTTTAATTTCTTCTTTGCGGATATTTTTTTAGGCTGTTTAAATGTATTTGCACAAAAAAAGTAGAATTTGAACTTTTTTAAGTGGTAAACTGCGCTGGGAATGGATAGTAAAAATTTACCTATTAGAATATGATGAAAGAAAAGTCTGAAATTAATATGAAAAAAAAGAAAAGTCTGCCTTAATATTAATCGTATTCACAAAAAAAAACATTAATTATGAATCTGGTATTTTCAAAATTGCAATATGAGACATCAAACAAAGAATCATACCGAGACCACCGAGAACTCTCGGTGGACATGATCATACTGAGAAAACTAAAATGAAAACACGTAAACAAAATCCATTGTTATGATCGCCAGACGAGACCGGGAAGCGACAACTTCCGCTATAGTACAGCAGAAACAACAAAACAATCATCTTGATACAAGTTGAATTTATCAATAAAAAGTGAACTTAAAACTGTTAGTATTTTTTAAGAAATATTTTCTTGGATCAAAATTCAAAATTATATATTTTTAAAATTATTTTTTCGTTTGTTTGACAAAGTTAGACCGGTAGTTTATGCGGTACTACGTGACTGTCTGAACACGGCTTCTTTCATTGTGCTTCTACTAGTTTTTTTTTTCCTTGTAGACACGGTGTAAACAAAACAAAATAAATCAAAACTCCTCTTCGCCTTTTTTTTTTCTTAATTGGAATTGTTCCTAAGCTGGTCCCAAAATGTTTAGGACAGGGCCCAATTATACAAAACTCAGCACAAATCTCCGATTGACGGTAAACAGGCTAAAATTATTGGAGAAGAAAAAGACGGAATTGGCCCAAAAAGCTCGCCGTGAGATCGCCGATTATATTGCAAATGGCAAAGAAGATCGGGCTCGGATCCGTGTTGAACATATAATTCGGGAAGATTATTTAGTCGAGGCAATGGAATTATTAGAAATGTATTGTGATCTCCTACTCGCTAGATTTGGACTCATTCAAACACAAAAGTAAGTATTTTTTATATATATCTAAAGTGACTTTTATCACATTTTTGTTGTTGAGTTCCCGTGAGTTTTAAAGTCTAGTTTCCTATTATGAGAACCATCGGAATATCTCACCCATTTCACTTGTTTTTCGTCCAAATTTTGGATAAAATTGATTGTTGGTCTTATCTTGTATTCCCTGTCTTGAAATAAAATGGCAATTTATTTTTTTTAAACTTGAAAACCTAATTTTAATTCAATGTTTTAATCGCTGGCGGCCATTTTTTTTTTTTTTTTTTTTTTTTACAGCAAAAATATTTTTACTGTTATAAAATTTTATTATACACAAAAGTACTCAATGATTTTTACACACACACATAAACACGTTTTAACAGAATTTAACGAATGTAAGAGCAAAATTGATGACGTTAAAACGTAACTAGTCGATCATGTAAGAATAGTAAATTGTCAAAAAGAAAATGGCTACAAGTAATGTGGAATAAAAGTTTAATTTTATATCAATTAAAAAGGAAATTAAGATTTTATTTCAGTTCAAAAAGTATCATTTCAGGCAAAGAATCGATTTTATCCCATATTCGAGCGAATAGGTACCAAACGAAATGGGCAAGATATTTCAACACTATAGTACAATTGAACCTGGCTTTTTGTTTACCGATCGACAGTAATGGTGATGATTTAATTACAATTGCACACTGATTTGTTTGTTGTTTTTTCTTCTAAATTCTTAGGATTTAACACTTTAAGAGAACTTATTTCAGTCACATAAATTATTTAGAGTGAATGGGTGTTGGCATTCTCAAACAACTTACTACTTGAACTATGTTGTAGAACAACAACAAAAATAACATTAAAAACATTATCAGTAAGTTATAGCAAGTTTCATCGTACACGTGAAACGATAAAATCAAAACTAGGTTGGAAATATATCTTCATAAACAAGTCCAAGGACGATAACTCAACTTTATAATTTTCTAGTTAAAGGACAGGGGATCATTTTTTTTTTCACCCAATGCTTTTTTATTACCTTTAAAAAAAAATGGTCTCGCGTCCTTTAACTACGAAGTTATCGTCCTTGAACTTGTTTATAAAAATGGTGACTATATTTTTCAAGACTACTTTTGACCGTGCTATCTTTTAGATAGGATTTTCGGGTATCTTTTATAATGATCAGTACAGTCGCGGACGGGGTCCAAAAAACGAACGAGAACGGGGTTATAAAAATAAATATGCAACAAGTGAGTTTAACCTACGTCGAGAAGAGATATTTGTCTACTTACCTATGATATTTGTTTGTATTTTTACGTACTATAAATGGGTTTTTATTAGATGTAAAAAAAAATTCTTGTTCATTTTTTACTCGTATTTTTTTAGACAAAATGGCGTCTTGTGCTCACTTCCTTACGAGCAAGCGCCATTTTTTTTTTTTTTTTTTTTGCAATGTTCGTGTGACAAAACTATTGATTTCTAATAAATAGCAGTTGGAACGGTTTAAAAATACAAACAAATATCACAGGTCAGTTTTAAATTAACTTTTATCGACGACAGTTCTAGGTACGTGCAAAAATGGCGCCTTCTTGTACGGACTATGCTTATTAAAAAGCGCTTATCATTAATTATTTAATTAGTTTCCGTGTAAACTTTGATTGCGTTTGAAAGATAAAAGCCTAAACTTAATCTCTAAACGAAAAAAAAAACTGCATATTTACGTGTGAAAAATAAATTATAATAAAATATGTAATTACGACGGTCAAAAATCCCAAAAATTCAATGAATTTTGAACTTTGAAAAAATTACTTGTAAAAATTCCTTAAAAGATAAATATAAGTTTTTGTGAACTATTTCAAAGATAATTATTTAATTAAAGTCATAAGACACTGAATTAAAAAAAAATCCCACGTTTGATTAAAAATTAGCAAAATGATCCCTTAAAATGTGATAAATGAGTAAAATCCGCCATAACTTCATCGGAAAAAGGACGTTGTTTACAAATTGACTATTGCTATGCAAAATATATGGAAGACAAAAAATGTCATAATTTATCATTTTTAACTTTATATATAAAAATGTAATAATAGTTTATAGAAGTTGAAAAGTTATTATCCATTAATTTCTTTATTCTTTTTAAGGTTATAAACAAATTTAAGTACCCTTATTTTGTTATAATAAAAAAGGAAATGCTTATTTAATTATTTGTGAGTGTACGCAATTATTTTTAACTGAAAAGGTTGTTTTTAATTTCGTAATACTCTGAAATTATTGATGACGTCTGTTTACCAATGTTTTTCCTTAGAATTTGAAATAAAACTATTTTTTAAATGTTAAAAATATTTTTACGTTACGAACTGCGTCAATTTTATCAATTTTTTTACATGATTTAAAACTTTAGTTACTCGATTTATTCTTAACGTGTCGTAACGATAAATTACATTGATTCTTTTAAAAATAAAGTGTTTTTATTTTTTTTATTTTAAGTGTGAAAAAGTAAATTAAAGTCAATGACTACACTGACAATTTATTCATTGAAAAAAAAGTTAAAACAGTTATTTATTGATAAACAGAATTCAATTTTGAAAGAAAATGTCATGTTTGAATTCTCTTTATTTATTAATAAATAATTGTTTTTAACTTAAATATTTATTAATGAAAAAAAGACAAAACAAATACAAATCTTTCCAAATAATTGACGATGAATTGTGAAATGAACGAAATTGTTGAATCTCTAAAATAAAAAAAAATTTGCGCTGTAAAAGTGAGTGATTGTTGGAAGACTAATCCCACCTGGTTATTACAGAACGGGGCTACCATACTAATGAAAGTTAATCGTTAGTAAAAATTATTAAATTTTTTAAATTCTTTTTTTTCCTTAAGTTCCTGGATCTCAAATTTGTCAATTTTTGGTTTATTTTCAAGATTATAAAAAAATTTTATTGCGCTGATGATGCCACGTTCATCTATGAAAGAGAAATATAATTATGTCGCATTTTTTATTTTTCCAAAAACTCTAATCATTAAAATCACATGAAATATTTTTTGCAATTATATTATTTTTTTAATGAAAATATTGATTAAACAATGCTTTATTCAATAATAATATCGCTAATTCAAAAAATTAATTTTTCTTCGAGTTATAGTGATTTTATTAACACGGTATTTACTGGCCTTTTTCGTAATATATACGAAATATTTTGAAAAAAAAATTTAATAGTTAACATCTACGATCCTTTATTTAAATAAGCAACAGTTAAAAAATCATGCCTTTTTTTTTTTATTAATATATAAAAATATAACTTTAGTAAAAGTGTATTTTCTTTTTTAAAAATAATACATTTTCACTAAGATTTAAAAAAAAAAAAATAATGGTTTCATTATATTCCGTGATTGTTGATTAATAAATATTGAAAATTTCAGTAAAATTGGTTGATTTCCTGAATTTTAGTGTATTTTTAAGTAAATGGGGGGGTCAAAATGTTTTTTTCATTTTGGGAATCGTCCATTGATTTTGCACGTACCAGTTACTTTTATTTGTTGTATATTTGTTTTTTTTAGCGTTTTCAGCGTACGGATTATAATAAAAGATACCCGAATAGGGTTCTAAATAATAGCGTTCTTATTTCAGCACGGTTTATAAACTGCAGAAGTACCGGAGATTTAATGTTGGCAATCATGTAGTATATTTAACAGCCGAGAACTCGAAAATAAACAAAATATACAATAAATTACTTTTACCAAACTCATTAAAATTTAATTTTCTACCGACCTGAAAAGTTTTTAAATTCTGAAACTGAGTTAAAGTTTGTTTTGTTACTTTCACTTCGCTGAACGCGAGTCAATCAAAGATGGCTGTTTATATCGCGAATAGTCAACAGAAAAATAGGTGAAAAAAACAACAACAAAAAATAGTCAACAAATAACTGTCACCAAATACGAGTATTTTAAAGTATCGCTATATTGAATTATCGGTACTTCTTCAGATTAAGACCCGAGCTAACTTTGACTCTAACCCTAACGACGTGGTCAAAGTTAGCTCGGGTCCTAATCTGGAGAAGCACCGAATTATAATCTTACTTAGACGCCGCTATTCCGAATTCAAAACAGCAAGCCCCCTTCAATAAACTGCCTCTCTTGAAACAAACTGTCATAATTAAAAAAACATGAGTCACATAAAATCTTTTTCAGGTAAAATTTTATAATTAAAATTTGCTGGAAAAATTTTTTAAATGAAAATTAAATATCAAGTAAAAATGGATTTTTGAAAACCATCAAATAATTTGAATAAAAAAAAACAGTAGATACATTTTCAACATGGCGGAAGCGGACATCTTGGAGGTTTGCTTAATGTGTTTTTCGTCTTTTGGGATGAAAAAAAACAAAACAAATATAAAGCTGTTAAAAATGCATTAAAATTTACTTTTCTACCTTACTGAAAGGAGAAAAGTACAAAAACAAGTCATCAGACTTCGAGGATATTCGGCGAACGCGTGTCAACCTTCTTTGATTTTCAGTCTAACGTAATATATGTGTCCGAACTTTTTAATTGAAATAAAAAAAACGCTTTAAAATACTTAAAAACACACAAAAAAGGCAGGTAGGTAGAAAAGTAACTATTATTGCCTTTGGTAACACTTATTTAGTGGCTATTTGATTTGTTTTTTCACCCCTTTTTTCTGTTGACTATTCTTCAGTCGCCGGCTTAGCATTTTGGGTGGAAAGAGTCTTCCCGCTCTTTTCTGGTCATTTTAATTCTGAAGGTTGCGATCCTTGGTTTCCAGGGCAACTGAAAGACACGAGCCACACTAGTTTTAAAAGTGTTTTTTTTTTTTTTTTACTTCAATTTTATGATATTAAAACTGAAAGGGAAAATAAAGGTCATATTGGAACATCCGACAAAAATCTTAGGAAATCTTCACTAACCAAAATAGTTGCTTTATATATATATATATATATATATATATATAAATTTCAGACACATACAATACTCCCTCTCCTTCTAAATAAAAATAAAAATTAGGTGTTTCTACAGAAAGCCACCCAATGTAAATATGCTAGTCAAAAATAAAATAACTGGAAAATTTTAGGAAATACTTACTTGTGATGGTAAAAAATTAGCGCTCACCAAAATTTAAGGAAAACAATCCAGTAGTTTTAATTAAGAAATTCAAATTTCAATCGTAGCATTTACATTGAGTTGAGAAGACACCATTTTTGTCTATTTCAAGGGAGATAAATGGAAAATATTTTTTTGCAATGTATTCAAGTAAAAGTATGATTTTTTTTTTTTTTTTTTTTTTAAGATTTATTTAAAAAGAACATAAATAATAATAGGTATTAAGAAGGCTAACGGCAATGCGGTGATCCAAAGTGGTGAGAGATGTTAAGAACAAAAACAAACCATCGAAGACGGAGCAAAGGTGATATCTTACAATAATTATCTTTATATTTTTCAATCTTTCACATATATATATCAGCAATATTGTATTTTAAATAAATAGATAATTGTAAGATATCACCTTTGCTCTGTTTCTGATTGTTTTTGTTCTTACCATCTTTCACCACTCCGGTTCTCCACATTGTCTTCAGACTTCTTAATACCTATTATTATTTTTCAGCAATGCTTCAAGCAAACTACAATTTTCTTTTAAGTATTCAATTATCTCTCGCTGCGGTAAGATGTAAGACAAGGTTGGGAAAGTGGGATTGAAAAGCCAGCACCCTAGAGGGAAAGCATTCTGGCTTATAAAAAATGCCTAGGCAGCCCTATCGGCATGCCCCGGTAGGGGCGCCTCAGGCGATTAGCAATAAACTAAACCCTTCTTAAAGGATGAGAAGGTAAAGCCTGGGAGGGTGGACCTAGAACTGCACAGGACAATAGCTCAGACCGGCGAAATCAAGGCCCGAAGGCCAAGACGGTACCGGTCTATGGATTTCATTTCGTCAGCACACGGGTTTTTTAGAACATAAATAATTTGGAGTAATTTAATAAAATATATAAAGGGTTAGGTTAGTTTAGGGTTAAACAAAAAAGTACTTCTCTAGATAAAATTAAATTGAGTCATTCTCAGAAAAGTATTTTTAAAAATGATTACTTTCTCTAAAAATAGAAACAAAATGGCGGCTACGATTGAAACTTAAATTTCTTAAATAACTTTTAAAAACTACTGGATTGTTTGCGGTAAAATTTGGTGAACGCCAATTTTTTACCATCACAAGTAAGTATTTCCTAAAATTTTTCAGTTATTTTATTTCCAACTAGCATATTTACCTCGGCTGGCTTTCTGTAGAAGCCCCCAAAATTATTTTAATATTACCATTAATTTATCACAAGTCTTCAGACTATAAATGTTTTTTGTTTCTTTTTTTAAATCGACTTGTTCAGTGTTTAGATGAGTGGGAGTCTATCCATCGTTATTTCCATGAAAGGTGCTCGACTGGTTCCTCCTTGTAAGACATTCACAGCAAGAACTCGTCTTCCTCCAACAACGAAGAAAAACTTTCCTCTTTTTTTTCCTCAGTGTACCTAACATCAGGCGAAATTTCAACGAACAGGGCTTCTTCACTACAGGGGGTTCTCATCTGTGGAACACATTGCTGCAGGACTGCTTTCCCGCAAATTACAACTTAGTAGTCTTCAAAGCCAATGTCAACAGATTCCTATCTAGAACCGTCCCCACGAGTATTCGGACTTGGTCGTGACAATACTTCCATCTCATTAACCCTTATCCTCGAGTCGCATCTGGCCTTGATAAGTGATGGCAACCAGTTAGTAAAAAAAATACTAATAGGTTAACATACTTTGTTTTTGTGAAGTGCCAGTAATTCAGTCATGACACATGGGGAAGTTACCTACCAATAGACTCTGACCCACTCTGCATATAACTTTAATTCATGATAAATCCCCACTCCTTTAAGTGGGTGTGGAAACTATTTGACTTGCTAAATAATTTGTAAAACAAACTTTCTGATGTCATCAACATGACCTAAAAATACTTACTCGTGTACACCTCCGTCAAAAATGACTGGAAAATAATTATGCTTTGCCGCTGTTCGCACTAATATTCATATAAAATCATAGAAATACGTTAGTAATTTTATTTTTTTTATTTATAAATTATCATTTTTGATGACTTAAAAAAACAAAAAAAACACCGACTTTTTATTTAAGGTGAACGATTTATTTCTGAATTCATTTCGGACAGCGGGGGTTGTCTGACTTGCTATTTGCTTTCTGATATCTTTCTTAAGTTTTTTTTTTTTTTTAATTTCAATAGGATAATTAGGGATTGAATTACTGTGGAAAAAAAACGGGGGTCATTTCTGATGACCTAAAGAAAAAACACCAACCGTCATTGACTTTGCATTTTTTTTATTTTCTTTAATGGGAGGGGGGGGGGGCTAAACATAAAAAAAAATAACGCCGGACCTTTTAACATTAAAGACGTTAACGGAAGTGAATACGAAAAAAAGAAAACATCTTAAACGGAAAAGTTTTTAAAAAAGAGAGAAAAACGTATAAATCGTTACAGAAAGCAGGATATGAAAAGAAAAGAAAATGTCTCATTATGGAAATAGATTTGCGTTCTCTTTTCCTTTATTTGCAAGGCCGACTTTTTTTTTGTGTGATGGAACTGAGATATATTTACAAATAAATACACATTGCTCTTTAGTATAGAGAGGAGGATTATTATTATTTATTTATTTATTTAAACACAATTTGATAACACAACAAACATTTTGTTCACTAAAGTTTTCAACTTGGATTTTTTTTTGTGTGAAAGACGACTTACCACCCTTTATAAAGCCCACCAAATTGACAAATGGTTCTTTCAAATCGCCCGTCACCAAAAATAGTGACCTAAATTAGTCTGGAAAAAAAATCATTAATGATATAAAAGAAATAATTTGTTTATAATAAAATGTTATCAAAATAACAAAAAAAAAAGAATAAGTGATGTCACAAGTTGAAATTGAGTTAAAAGATAAACCGTTTATTTGATGATGTCTTTCGGTTTTGAAATCGGAAATTGACTAGCGGTGTTCATCATTGATTAGAATTTGGCTGAATTATTTTATTTCATTAGTTTAAACACGTGAGAATCAGTCATGCAGAAAATTTGCTAAGATTAGACCATTGTTTTTTATACATTTCGTTAAGAAAATTAGCCCTCTAAAAATATTTCCCCCCCCCTCACCCCAAGAAAAAAAAATATTCAAATTATTAAAAAAGTTTTATTTTATGTGTTAATAATTAAAATTTAAAAAATGGATGAAAATAAATTATTAATTCCCCCTCGCACATAAAAAAAAATCCAACCTAAAATATAATGATAAACACCGCATGTCAATTTTGTATTTCAAACCCGGAAGCCGTCATCAAGTAGACTGTTTCTGTTGAAGGGAATTTCACTATATTTAACATTTTCATGCTCTGGTTTACAATAGTTAACTACATATAAAAACATTTATGCATTTTTCTCATTTTTATGAAAATGCCTTCCTTGTTGAAAATATTCATTATTTTTTCTCTGTAAATAAGCAAGACAGGAATGTCTTATTTTATGTATTGATTGTTTAATAAAAGTTAATTGAAAATGATTTACCTTTTCTGTTTACTTTTGTGCACACTATCTGTATTGCTAATATTAGTGTGTAGGGTTAGTTGAAACTTTCCCAGAGCGGCTAGTTGGACATTTCAATTGAACTAAACACTTGCATTATATATTTATGAGAATATTATCTGTATTCCTCCTGATCTACCTGAAAAGTAATGAGATAATGTTTTCAGCAAAAATGTGTTTCTTCTCAATCTCTCCTATATATATATATATATATATATATATAAGTGACTTGATTTTTCCCCTTCAAATTCTAAAGTAGGCATGAAAAGTACTGCATCAAACGCCTCGAAAATCACTACTTTATACACCCATTTACCTCGACTGTGTTCTTAGCAACATAAACATATTTTAAACATCTAACATTAATTCCTAACTGAGTAATCCAAAGAGAGGGTAGCACACTATTTTCTTGCTAACAATTTTTAACTCTGACTCCACTCAAAACACCATTTAGCGATTATTTCACAAGGAAATGCGATCCTGTTACACCGCTTTAGAATTTGTAAAACAGCCAATCATGGCTCATCTTACTTAGGCATTAGACACATTTCATACCAACCACGTTACGCTGAAATAAACAGATGGCATGCTCTATTACAAAATAACTGAAATCTTTACCCGATTTAGTAAGTACACTTAAACATACACTTATAATTTTATCGTCACATAGTACTAATCACTGTCATAATTTATTTATTTTTAGTGACAACTATTAAACAAAACCAGTTCTCTTTTAGCGTGTGCAACAACATACAGTTAAAAAATATAATATTTATACTAAACATGGGTACTTCATCTACTGAAAACCCCATGTTTAGTTTAAATACTATTAGTTGACATTTCTTCAGAGTATTCACACATAATCACTTAAAAACGTGCAATCAATTTCTTTTTTTTTCGGGGGGGGGGGGGGGGAAATGACGGTCTTATTTTACAATAATAGCAAAACTTTTATTTTTATTTTCCACTTCAGTTACACCTTACAAATAAGGTTTACAATTAGATCAAGTTTCATTTATTCATTTAAGGCATTTAATCACAATTTTTACCACTAACTCTAAGTCCGAGTGGCAAGGTCAATAAACTACACATACTCGCTTAAAAATCTCGATTTTTTAACACTTATATGTGACTAAAGTAGTATTTATTGAGCACCTTCATTTGCTAAATTAATATCCATTACAAAGATTATAAGTTAAAATCAGTCTGTTATATTTTCCCTGGGCAGCGCCGGGATCCCAGGTCCTGCTAGTAGTCTATAATATAGACAAGAATAAGTGGTGAAAAAAAAACATTTATATGGCAGTAATAATAAAAAGTTATACTTAGTCAGAGTTCTTTGATAACATAATTCATTGAAATTTTAAGTTTTTAATTATTTAGTATCATTTAATGCTGTGCTCAATGTTAGATATTAGAGTGGGTAGGTTGACTAATAGATATGTTAGCTAGTTCATGTTAGCAATGAAGCAGAATGTCCTTAAAAGTGTCTTGCACTTATTGAGGCATCTGGACTAATCATTTATATTCTGGTTAGACAGACCACAGTAAAATATACCAATATTAAATTGACTATGAATCCTAAATACCCCTCTCTCCAAAAGGAAATATATAATTCAATCATTCGATATGCATTTCTCCCTTCGGTCCTCATATATGTTTCTAGTTTTCACTAATACAGATATATACAATCTTGTTCTACAAATTTTTAAAGATTAGTCATGTATTTGAATAAAAGCCTGTACGCATCATTGGAGAAAATGTCTTGTTCCCCTATCAAACGAAAGATGTACAAATTTAATGAAGATATCCAATGAAAGAACTTAAAACAGGGAGAAGGGGTTTCATGCATTTTGAGATCATTAATACGACGAAGTAACCATAAATAGTTTACACTACAACATGAAAAATTCCACCTAACAGTTTGTGTTCACTTCAGAATAGAATGGATCTGTCTCTTCTTTCTTCCTCAACTATATTTAGAATAACAGGGAAGACTGGGCAACCTCTATTGGCAACCTATCTCTTAATCAAAAACTGAAGAAAGTAACAAGAAACCATTTCACAATCAATCCTAAGAAAAATTATGCACGTTTTGTAGATATGGGAGCTGTGAAGAACCATAATCGCCCACATCTCAAAGGAGTTTTAACCATTAAAAGAAAAATACACAGACCGTCAAAATGCATGCACTTTTGATAAATTGTTTTCTTTGTTGCAAATAAGAACACCATCATCACCACTGCCTGACCGTTACTTAATTTTTGTTGGTAAATACCCCTTTAATGGGGGGGGGGGGGTACTGATATTGTATATAGTTTTGCCTTTTTGGCGGGTCAGCAGAGTGGAAGATATCCTTTGTTGATTCATTCTTCACAATAGATAATGTATATTTATATATGAAGAAGCTTAAAACGATTTTTACTTCCAATATATTTTATTTTTATTAACTATGAATAGGCTGACATCGGCCTGTGGCAGATCAAGCAGTTTGGCAGGTATATCTACATTTGCCAAGAATTGACCATGGAGCACAGGAATAGCTGTCTGAGCTGGCTACACCTTCATCGCGGAGGTGGCCGTGACATCAAGGCCAACCTGTTCAACAATAGCATGCTGCCATCCCTGCTCTATAAATCAGAGACCTGGTCTATTACTGTGGCTGACTAGCAGAAGTTTGACTATCAGCCAACACGCAAGCAAACATTGTATGGCTGTCACCCAGCCCACGAGTGAGCATCGTATGGCTGTAATCTGATGGGCCCGACTGAATCAGCAACAATCATGGTTGCAAATGCGGTCTATTTAGCCAAGAAAATTAGTTGGTCGTCTTGCTCAATAGCGGACAAACAATGGACACAGATAGTGACCAAATAGCTGACAAATCAACATCAAGAGCCCGTTCGGCTGACCGGCAATGATTCGCTGTGACAAGATCTTGGACAGAACTGGCTGGCTTAGGACAGCTCGTCTTGGGCCACTCATTGTAGTGTGCACTGACTGGACACTGGCCAGCAATGATAGATCAAAAAAAAGATTAATCCAGTTTTCCCAATAAACGCAAGCCACTTCCAATACAGCAACGCCAAAAATGTTCAACCAGTCGGAGTTATTAAATATGATCAACATGTTACGATGTTTGATATCAACAGTAGAGATGGGCGGTTTTACCGAAAAACCGCGGTTTTTTGGTAAAACCGTGGTTTTTCGGTTTCGTCTCCATACCGAATACCGAATCGGTTTGTTTTTTTAAAACCGTAACCGTTCGGTATTGTTTTTACTACAGTAAGCCACCATATACAAGGAAACGCGGTTGAAAAGATTTTCCGATTTGAATAAAATTGAATATTACCAAAAAATGTTATATTAGTAAGAGGACAGATTGAACAAATATATGATTAGCAATACACATCGACCAGAAAACTGTTTGGATAATCACAGATTTGAGGGTAGTTTTATTAAAATAGTCATATCTTAAAAACTAAAGCACTTTAAGTGCTAAAATACCATCATTTTGTTAGGAAATGAATATCCTTTCGGATGCATTAATGAATAATAATGTACATTATATATTTTTAACAGTTTTGAGCAAATAAAGGCAAAAAAATGTTAACGCTATTTTCAGCAATTTACGTCACTTTTTTCTTTGACCCCTCCCCCCCTTCGTTTAAAAGTCTCGTACCATTGCTGTGTGTAGAATTTCGTCCTGAGATTTGGAAACTAGTCAGGAGAAACATCACTTTTAATGTTAGTGTACGAAGTAATTCGGCTCATTAATTTTTTTGAAATTTTAAAAATAAGACTTCAACTCGACGTCGGTTGAACATTTTTAAAAAATGCATTTCCGTCGCCCAATTAGTAAGTAAATCAATCATTTTACTTTTTTATTCATTAAAATTATAATTGTATATGTGTTCTCTTTTGGTAGTAATAATATTCCATTACCCTATCCGGAAAAAAAAAGCGTTTTCGATTTATAGTTTGAAAAACTGATTGTAGTAGCAGCAATTACTGCTATAAACACGAGGCGATTTTTGTTTATTTTCATTCTAGAACGAATTTTAAACATTTTAAAATATGAATATAGAAAATGTTGGTACATTTTTGTACCCAACTAGTAAATAAATTAATCTTTCATCTTTTTTTATACATTAAAATTATAATTGTACGTTGTTTTGTCTTTCGGTAATAGTAATTTTAAATAATCTTATCCTAAAAAATATTGTCCTTTTTTTGAGCGAAAGTCAACAATGGCTGCTAGTATTGCTGATATAACAATCAATCAGCAGCAGTGTCTTGTAAAGCTTTGTAAAATTCGTTTATAAACTTCTTTAAAAGTAAGATAAAAATACTTTTTGTGCTTAAAAAAGTTAATCCTATTTGGTTCTTTTATAAAAAATACTTTAAAAAATACTGGTTTTCACTCAACTTTCGAACTTCTAGTAGTAATGATTTTCTAGTCGCCAATTTAAAAAAAATTAAGATTCTACTTTTTTATGCGATTACGATTTAAAGTCGAAAAAAAGAAAAAACAAAACAACAAAAAATAGTTTAGAATTTAGAGTGGGGGATCAGTTTCGCATATAAATTTAATGTAAAATGATCTCCGATTTCCCGGCCATTCTTGCCTTTTAGTGAAATTTATAAAATAAATAATTACTCTACCATTAACTCTAGGTACGACTAACAAGCCCACCTCCTAAAAATGCCTTCTTGAACGTATCGTACCATTAACCTTAAATATGAGTGGCAAGCCACCCCCTAAAAAACTCCCTTAACCCTAACACTAAGTCCGAATGGCAACCTCCATCCAAAACAAAACCCCTTCCTTAACCTTATCACTAACCCTAAGTCCGAGTAGGAAGCTCTAATCCTACAAAAAAGCCCATTAAAACCACACATAATCGTCTAAAAAAAACAAAAAAAGAGCAGACGCCCATAAAAAAAACGCACAGGATTTATTTGCCATAGAAAAAAATTGATTAATGCCCTAAAACGCTAGAATGGCCCGGAAATGGTGAATTATTCTACATTAAATATATGTGAAACTAATCCCCCGCTCGAAATTCTAACCTGAAGTTCAAGTGGTAAGCCCCCCCTCCTCCCACAAAGACCCTCATAATCGTCTAAAAAAAAAAAAAAAAAAAAAAAAAACAAGAAAAACGCACAGGATTTATCTCCCATAGAAAAAATAATTAACTGTCCTAAAACGCTAGAATGGCCTTGAAATGGGGGATTATTTTATGTGAAACTGATCCCCACTTTAAATTCTAAAATAATTGTTTTTGTTTCTTTCTTTCTGCCAAGTTTTTCAGGGTGTTAACATGTAATTGCCTAAATAAAAAAAGTAGAATCTCATATTTTGGGGAGGTAAGGGGGTGAGTTAGCAGAAGGTGTAAATCTACAATAATGCTAAAGAAATCTTGCAATATATTCATTTTTAAACAGTCCTAGTATTAGATTTTAGTTTCTTGTACATAAAATGTATTACAATTCAACTTTGAGTTTTCTAACTTCTTTCTTTTAATGGATTCATGGTATTTTTAAGGTATTGCAGCATATTTATATTTACTTGGAAACCATTAATTTCTGGAGATTTTCAGTGGCATATTCTGATTCCTTGTACAAAAATACACTTATATGGTAAATTTCATTGCTTAATCTTGTGTTTTAACAAAGATACAACATTTTTACTTAAAAATTAGTGTAAAAAATGTGACGAAACACATATAGTCTTAAAGAGGGGAAAATATCCAATCGTGTGAGGCACAAAAATAGTCATAACTTCCTTATTTTTAGTCAGATTTAAAAAATTTAAAAAGATTCTTTCTTAGATCATCAAGCTCTTTCTATATATGCCATTATTGAGATATTTTAAGCAATTTAAATTTTTTCATGTGTATTGCTAATATGATAAAAACATTTAATTGACTTGTAGGAAGAAATCTTTGTTTACAGTTTGTTTATCATTAACATTTTGAATTTTCAAATGAAAAAAAGAGAAATACGACAGACAACATGACATCGTATTTTTAGCATAAACTATTTTCAAATGAAAAAGAAAAAATCAAACGCGTTCCGTATAGTGTCGAAAATCTATTTGATTCAACTCAAAATTGTAAAATAATTGTTTATGTTTGTTTCAGAGTTATCTAAAAAAAATAAGTTATTAAAATGAAATTTTAAAAAAATACTTGTTGTAAAAGTAAATAAACGAAAAGTAGCAAGCGAGTATAAACATTTAAAAAGAAAAAAAGTAGTTGCCAATGCTAGTATCACTTTATTCGAGTTATATTTTAGCTTCTGATGGGTTAAAGAATTAGATAGAATGTATATTCAAACTCAGTTTTATTCTTCAGAAATCTTTCATGAATCTTTGGTCACTGTTTTAACGAGTTAACTGTTGAAAAGGTATCAGAACTTTGATTACAACAGTCAACACCTTAAAACTTATATGATTCATATCATGGAGAATGATTCAGTCACAAAATTATCGAAACAGTGGCATAATTCAACTAAACGTTGAATAATAACTAATCATCACATAAGAGAATGAATAGCTTCCATAGTAAAAAAATATTTTTCAAAAAAACCGAAAAACCGAACCGTAAACCGAGGTTTTAAGGGAAAAAAACCTAAACCGATACCGAAACCAAAATTACAAAACCGCCCAACTCTAATCAACAGTGATCCCATATATGAGAAATAAAATATTATTTTTTTCCTGAGCGAAGAGTAGATTCTATCCTTCTTCAGAAGGTTGGGTTGGGGTCCACAACTGCTTTAGACGCCCACTATCTACCAGGATCTTGTTTTGTATACATATTTCCTCACTAAAATTAAGACTGCACTATCGAAATGGAATTGAGTTTTATCTTGTCTAGCAAAGCCATTGCTAGAGACAGGGAGAGGAAAGATAACGTCTTGCCGCATTGACATCTCAAACGGGACTTTTATCTCACCCAAATCATGACGAGAGGCGAGAAACGAAATATGGTGTATTGTCAACACAACGCTGAAAGTCTGACTGTTCGTAAATGGGTGCGAAATGGTTTCTTCTCAGCCTTTTGGCCGGGATCAAAGTGTAGTATCTGTTCTGATAGATACGACACTCCATAAACTGGTATCGTCTTGGCCTTCGGGGCCTGATTTACACCGGTCTATGGGTCTGTCCTGTGCAGTTCTAGGAAGTCCACCCTCCCAGGCTTTGCCTCCCCTCTTTGGGGAGGAGTAAGTTTATTGCTTACTGCCTGAGGCGTCCTTACCGGGGAATGCCGATGGGGCTGCCCAGGCATTTTTTGTAGGCCAGAGTGCTCAACTTCTCAGGCGCTGGTTTTTCAAATCACACTTTCCCAGCCTTGTGTCACATCTTACCGCTGTGGGAGGTAGATAAATAGCTGGTTTAGGCGTAAGTGTTATCATGCACAAAAGTGTTTTGGCCGAACAACGTACTAATCACTCCGCAAGTGCAAAGGAAAATAGATTGCTATTATGTAACTGCTACAGGATCTTTTTTGATTTTTTAGTGTGAGAAATGGACCTAACTTTTGCATTTATTCGTTTAGAAGGATCTGTATTCACCCTACTCTAACCCCCACACCTCCTCAAAAATGAAAAACACTGGTTCTCTTGTCGAGCTATGTACTTGATATGCCTTGTTGAATTTGCTTTTCAAACAAGCCGATAATTAACTAAACTCAAAATCCATTGCAGGTAAAAAAAAAATGTAAATGTTGACCCATTTTTCTTTTTTAGATACAATAAAAAAGTTAAAAACAAAAATTCTCGCTTTATCAAACGAGAAAGTTACATAACGTCATTTCATGTTGACCTGCTGCTTTTGAAAGACACACACATTAAAGTAACATGGACTAATTTAAAAATAAAAAAATGTTTTTTCAAGTTACATTATAAATGATACTAATGCTTCGGTCAACTGCTGCTCCCTCCTTCAAGTTCTCCCTATCTCTCTCTCTTCATTTGTCTCTTCCTCCAGATTTCCCTCCATTTGTCTCTTCTTCCAGATTTCCCTCCATTTGTCTCTTCCTCCAGATTTCCCTCCATTTGTCTCTTCCTCCAGATTTCCCTCCATTTGTCTCCTCTTCCAGATTTCCCTCCATTTGTCTCTTCTTCCAGATTTCCCTCCATTTGTCTCTTCTTCCAGATTTCCCTCCATTTGTCTCTTCTTCCAGATTTCCCTCCATTTGTCTCTTCCTCCAGATTTCCCTCCATTTGTCTCTTCCTCCAGATTTCCCTCCATTTGTCTCTTCCTCCAGATTTCCCTCCATTTGTCTCCTCTTCCAGATTTCCCTCCATTTGTCTCTTCTTCCAGATTTCCCTCCATTTGTCTCTTCCTCCAGATTTCCCTCCATTTGTCTCTTCCTCCAGATTTCCCTCCATTTGTCTCTTCCTCCAGATTTCCCTCCATTTGTCTCTTCTTCCAGATTTCCCTCCATTTGTCTCTTCTTCCAGATTTCCCTCCATTTGTCTCTTCTTCCAGATTTCCCTCCATTTGTCTCTTCCTCCAGATTTCCCTCCATTTGTCTCTTCTTCCAGATTTCCCTCCATTTGTCTCTTCTTCCAGATTTCCCTCCATTTGTCTCTTCTTCCAGATTTCCCTCCATTTGTCTCTTCCTCCAGATTTCCCTCCATTTGTCTCTTCCTCCAGATTTCCCTCCATTTGTCTCTTCCTCCAGATTTCCCTCCATTTGTCTCTTCCTCCAGATTTCCCTCCATTTGTCTCTTCCTCCAGATTTCCCTCCATTTGTCTCTTCCTCCAGATTTCCCTCCATTTGTCTCTTCCTCCAGATTTCCCTCCATTTGTCTCTTCTTCCAGATTTCCCTCCATTTGTCTCTTCTTCCAGATTTCCCTCCATTTGTCTCTTCTTCCAGATTTCCCTCCATTTGTCTCTTCTTCCAGATTTCCCTCCATTTGTCTCTTCCTCCAGATTTCCCTCCATTTGTCTCTTTCTTCCAGATTTCCCTCCATTTGTCCCTCCCTCTATTTGTCCATTCCCTTGGTTTTCCCGCTATTTCTCTCTCCCTCCGGTTTTCCCGCCATTTCTCTCTCCCTCAAGATGCAATATTGGTCTAAATGATATAGTCATGAATTATTAAATCAGCTATGCAGAGCTCAAATCCAGTTAGATCTATCACGGTCATTTATGCTCTAATACTGTTGGGAAAGGTATGAACTCGTATTTATGGGTAAAAATAGCAATTTGTGTTTGCTTAATCATTTACAATACATATCATTTCAACTTTTAATAACTCCAAAAAGGGTTGATCTGCCGTTAAACAGACAAAACCACTAATTACCCAACAAATCACCATTTTTTTTGCTCTAGATTTACAATCCCCCAAAAAAAAACAAATGAAAAAAGCCTCATTTATATTTTTCCATTATGCTATTTATAAACTGCCGACTGCTATAAACTTTACACTGCCAATCACCAGTTGAATTGCAGTAATTAATAGTTATTCATTTCTTTTGTATTACAACATCTTTTCTGTTCAGAAAAAGACAAACAAACAAAATCAGACTCTCCAATTGTTGCTGTCGGGCTGTTTTGTCCCAGAAAGTCCACCTTTACCATCTCTTTGAGAAGGTGCTAGTTTTGTAGGCCGGAGTGCACTTCTCCTATTGCGCTGGCTTTTCAAAATCTTAGCTGACCTTGTGTCTAACCTCTTGCAGAAGAGGTAAATAAACTCTTCAAATTGCTCTCTCTCCCCCCCCCCCTTAAAGGTTTCAGTGGCAGTTATTATAAACAGCAACAAGGTTTTCTAAGACTAACAAAAATATCTGACCTCTGGTCAGATATTTTTGTTAATATATCACTAACCCTACCCTTTTTCCTCCCTCCTAAAAAAAGAGAAGTTAATCTCTGAGATGATGGTATCATTACTACAGAACGAATACTACAATAACCCCGCCACCACCACCACCAAAAAAAGAGGAAGTGATGCCTGGGAGGATGGTACTATGATGAACGAACATATACTACACTGTCTCCTGCCCCAAAGGAGGAGGTAATGCCTGGGAGGATGGTATGATGACTATAGAACAGATACTACACTACCCCTACCACCAAAAAAAGAAAATGTCATGCCTGGGAGGATGGTATTGTGAACACAGAACAAATACTACACTGTCCTCCCCCTCGAAAAGAAGAGGTAATGTCTGTAAGGAACAGATACTACACCGGGCCCCCTTGCCCAAAAGGAGGAGATACTACACTACCCCCTTAAATTGAGCATTGAAATATGTTCATTAGTCTGAAATAGTACAGTAAACTGAATTGAATTTAGACAGACAAGTACCAAATCTCCATTGTTCGGTCGATCGTCACACAGTAAGAATTCTACTTCAATCAAACCTAAGCATAAAACGGTCAGACGGATGGACAGAGCCTCTTATAGGGATACTTGGATGTGTCAGAAATAAGATGCACCCATTTAGTTTCTGCATTTAGCAATGAAAATGCTATTTCAAACTTTAACATAACGGATTGTCAAAAATGCTATTTCAAACTTAAGCGTAACAGAATTACGAAAACATTATTTCAAACTAAAATTTGATAGATTGTTGAAAATGCTATTTCAAACTTAAGCATGACAGAATGACAAAAACATTATTTCAAACTAAAATTTGATAGATTGTTGAAAATGCTATTTCAAACTTAAGCGTAACAGAATGACGAAAACATTATTTCAAACTAAAATTTGATAGATTGTTGAAAATGCTATTTCAAACTTAAGCTTAACAGAATGACGAAAACATTATTTCAAACTAAAATTTGATAGATTGTTGAAAATGCTATTTCAAACTTAAGCATGACAGAATGACAAAAACATTATTTCAAACTAAAATTTAATAGATTGTTGAAAATGCTATTTCAAACTTAAGCGTAACAGAATGACGAAAACATTATTTCAAACTAAAATTTGATAGATTGTTGAAAATGCTATTTCAAACTTAAGCGTAACAGAATGACGAAAACATTATTTCAAACTAAAATTTGATTGATTGTTGAAAATGCTATTTCAAACTTAAGCATGACAGAATTACGAAAACATTATTTCAAACTAAAATTTAATAGATTGTTGAAAATGCTATTTCAAACTTAAGTGTAACAGAATGACGAAAACATTATTTCAAACTAAAATTTAATAGATTGTTGAAAATGCTATTTCAAACTTAAGCGTAACAGAATGACGAAAACATTATTTCAAACTAAAATTTAATAGATTGTTGAAAATGCTATTTCAAACTTAAGCGTAACAGAATGACGAAAACATTATTTCAAACTAAAATTTAATAGATTGTTGAAAATGCTATTTCAAACTTAAGCGTAACAGAATGACGAAAACATTATTTCAAACTAAAATTTGATAGATTGTTGAAAATTCTATTTCAAACTTAAGCGTGAGAGAATGACGAAAATGCTGTTGAAAACTTATGGATCACAGACGAATGTTACTTTAAACTTTAGTGTAATAGATTAACAAAAATACTATTTCAAACTTTAACATAACGGATTGTCAAAAATGTTATTTCAAAATTAAGCATGACAGACCAAAGGACGGATCGACGAAGGCTGTCATAAAAAAACTAAAAACCAGAAACCTGTTTTTCCTCCCTTCCACTAAATTATTATGATTGTTATCTCCTCCCACATCACATGACATATTTTTATCTATGTGTCTGACAACCCTCTTGTCTATCCTGGTTTATATAAATAGTAATCTTGAATCTCTACCTGTAATTGAATTATTGGCAAAAGAGGACGTTTTAACAAACATGTTTATGGTAAGGGGCTGGCCCCTATTTTTAATTTAGTAAAGTAAAATGCTCCCGTGCTACGCCGAGTAGGGAAAACTAGTAATAATTGTTATGAACAGATTATTTTGGAATATATATATATATATATATATATATATATATATATATATATATATATATATATATATCCCTATCCCTGTGGGTCAGCATCTCTGAAAGCTGATAACTTGATTAACCACTCTACAAGTAGTTTCATAATCTACTATATTAAAATATTTTTTTAGATGTACTAAATTCTAAATTCATTGTAGATGTCTGTATATGTAATTTTTATATATTTTAAGTAAGTCTATTTTAGGTGTTGAATCAATCACTAAAATATTAATGGGGTTAAGTGATTAATATTTACCCAAGATAAGATTCGAATTCCACCAACATTCATATGGCATCAAAAAAGAAATTTAAGAGGTTGGCATCATATATATATATATATATATATATATAATTAATACTATAATGTAATTCTAATCCTTCATTCTATAATAAATACCAATGTGTATTTACTTGTGTGTGTGTGTATATATATATATATATGAGGAATAAAAGAAACAATGTTTCAGACAAAATGTAAAAATAAAAATGGAATAAAGGATAAGCAAATCAACAACTAGCAAAAATAAACTCAAAAACACATATTGAATAGTTCTACCAAAATATTTCAATTGTTAAAATACAATCATCATCAATTGGTAGCAGAACTTTAAAGTTCTGCTACCAATTGATGATGATTGTATTTTAACAATTGAAATATTTTGGTAGAACTATTCAATGTGTTGTGTTTTTGAGTTTATTTTTGCTAGTTGTTGATTTGCTTATCCTTTATTCCAGTTTTATATATATATATATACATATATATATATATATATATATATCCGCCCTGTCACACAAAATTTAGTGAGTAAAGAAAAGAAAAAAAATGCCAAACGAAACCATTACAAGTGTTTAGGGAATGGAGAAAACAAACACCAAGTCAGAGACCCTTTCCGACTCACCCCCACCTGTTAACATAGGTGTGTATTTGAATTATATGCTGGATTTGTCTTATAAGGAAGGCAAATATATTATTTTCATTGATATAGTAACAAAAATCTTTTGTTTTTTTACTTCAAAATTTAAAAAATTGTCTCTCCCCCAAATTTGTAAACCATAAATTTTAAATATTTTACAGAAATCTTATTTCATGTATTGTATTTATTTACCTCCTCTCCAGGAAGTTAGGCACAAGGTCAGTTTTATCTTACTCCCACGAGGTAAGATGTGACCCACGGTCGGGTCGGGAAAGTGGGACTTGAAAAGCCAGCGCCCGAGAAGGTGAGCACTCTGGCCATTAAAAATTGCCTGGGCAACCCCGTCGGCATTCCCCGGTAGGGAAGCCTCAGACAGTAAGCAATAAACTTACTCCTCCCCAAAGAGGGGAGGCAAAGCCTAGGAGGGTAAACCTCCTAGAACTGCACAGGACAGACCCATAGACCGGCGTAAATCAAACCCCGAAGGCCAAGACGATACTAGTCTATGGGGTGCAGTATCCATCGGAACAGATACTACACTTTGATCTTGGCCAAAAGGTGTAGATTGAAAAAAGAAATGGTTGTCACGTTCATTGACAGAAAACTCCATTTCTGGCAAAAATGAAAATTTATAGGCAAATATCGAGTATTATGGTTTAAACTTTATACCTCGCCTTGTTTCACTACGTTTTCATGATCTGATATGAATGCATGGAAACTTTTTTAAATAGTTTTTTTTTATTTTTTTTAATCGTTAAAAATTTAACTGGCTCTGCAAACTCACTTTTTCCTAATTGAAACAATCTAACCCAAGCTCAATGCATGATTCAGCGGGTCACAGTTTTCTTGTGATTAGCATATCATTCTATTTTTGAGTATATCGCTCATAATTATAATAAGTGTTGTTTTTTTATTGGATTTTAATTAAATTTATTTTTTTTGTTTGATAACAAAATCTGATTGATAATTTTATCAGTGATTATGAGATCATCCCCCACTCGATTGCAAAGTGGATTTTGAACTCTGTCAAGGCAAGAAACGGTGCTATGAGCGGCACCTCCCCAAATGTGGCATCAGTACTCCATCTTAGGACGAATCTGAAGTTTTTTAACGATTCGTATAAACAATTTTTTTTTTGTTTTCTTGTTCACTTTGGTTCATCCCAAACAAGGAATATTGCCACTGAGACGTGAATTAGGGGCCAGATTTATAGGGGGGGGGGGACATCCTAAGTGGAGAGTTGTGCAGCGAGGTGTTTGTTAACATTACATTTAAATTTTGACATATTAGTAAAGTCTGGGAAACAGTGAGCAGGGAGGGAATTCCAAAGCAGTACGAGGAAGAAAATTATTTGAGTAGAAAGCCTTCCGGCATCTAGGGACCTCTACAGTTAAGGGGTGGGATTTTATGGTCAGGGTATTTACGTCGAGGGGGGGGGGGGGCACCAATGCAGCAATTTCGTCGGAGCACATTCCATGAAAGTACTTGTAAAACAAACACAAGGATGCAACATTGCAGCAATGGGAGAGGGGTTGGAGCTTGGTAGATAGTGTGGGACCTATTAGATTAGAGACTCTTTTTTGGACCCTACCGCAATATATCTAAAAAAAAAAATGTTTTTAAATTTTGATCCTAATTGCAGATGAATTAAGGGATTTTTACTTATTTCCTTTTTTTGTGGTAGAACAGGTGATTTTGTTCTCATTTCTTACATTTGCATTTATCGGCTGAAATGAATAATTGTCATAGTCGCCAGTTGCTTCTTAATAATAGGTATTCCCTCTAATAACAGGATTATTAAAGTCACCTGCTAAAAATCTTCTGTAGTCGTTAATTTAGGTTTCCACATGCCTACAACTCAGTCTTTATTTAAAAAAAAAAATTTTATACTAATGGTTCACCACTGACCAAGGCCAAAAGCCATTCGAGGATAAGGGTTAATTAGATTGTCAGTTGGGATGATGAAACGCTACTATGAAAGGATTAAGAACGATGAACGAAATGCCAAAGTTTGATCATTTAAGAGGACAGCGCAACAGATATTTGTTGACATTGTTGTAGTTTGTAAGGAAGCAGTCCCAGTTCCACAGGTGGGAAGGTCTGTTTGGCTTTAGGTACACAAAGGGAACAAGAAGTTTTTTTTTTTTGTTTTTTTTTGCTGTGCTGGTAAAAGGACAAGTTCTCGCTGTGAAAGTTTTATGGGGGAACGGGACGAGAGAGAAGGTATCGCTTTGGTTCGATAACATTTGACAGTTCAAATCCTATCAAATTTATTGTTATTTGCACACTCAAATTGTTGGGAAGGATATGAACCTATTTTAAACCTGCACAATGCTGCATGTTCAGGGGGGGAGTGTTATATTATATTCGTATGGGCTTCCATACGTGCTCCCGGAGCCGGAAGTCGTCAGGTGACGCGTATTAAAACTGGCCATATTTGCCACTTTTTTGTATTCCTTTTTTTAGTTGAATAAAGCTTGGAACAAAAACGAACCCTATGTAAACCAAGTTGAGCTCCTTAACAGTAACCCGACCTATGCACACATTAGGTACCCAGATGGACGAAACTCTACTGTGTCTGTTCGTGTCTTAGCAACTTGTTCCGAAGCCCAGACAATTTTAAGGTCTCCTATTGAGGAACAAGAGAGAGGCAACCACTTTGTACAGGATAATATACAATGCCATAACGGAGCCTATGATGACACGTTGGCCCAGCCTGAACTAAGGCGATCCAGTCGGGTACCAAAACCTCCCAATCTATATGAAGATCGGCTGGAGTAGCAGGTAAAACAATATATATATATTGAAGGAATGTAATATTGCTTTCGTAAAGGTCGAAAAAAAAAAAGTAAAAGACAAAGGTTAAAAAAAAAAAAAAAAGGTAAAACTTAAATTATTGAAGACACTATCTTTTTTCTTTCTAGCAAGGAAGAATGTTATATTGTGTTCGTATGGGCTTCTAGGTGACGCGTATTAAAACTGGCCATATCTGCCACCTTTTTGTATTCCTTCTTTTAGTTGAATAAAGCTTAGCTTCCAAGTAACACGTGTTTTTTTATTACAGGGCGTATAGATGCATGCTACAAACGGCAGGCCTGCAATGGGGAAATATTTAGCTAAGAGAAGAGACCACCACAGAAATTGGTGAGCCACTCTAAAGGTCAGAGGTTACATTGACCGAAACGTTGTGAAAATAACATCCAAGATGAGAACAGTGGTCCGAATAATTCTAATAATACTACTATTCTCATCTTAGTTGTTATTTTCATGACGTTTCGGCCGATGTAATCACCTACCTTCTTCAGGCGTGTCTTTTCAGAATTCAGGAACCTATTATATGGAATTTCGAATTAGAACCATTATTTAACCCACAAGAGTATATTGTTCTTATTCCATCAACCATGACCGGATAGAAGTGTCAATTATTATGTAATTCTTAATTATTATTGCACCTTCACCCTTCAGAGGACTTCACATGAACCCATGGCACAATGGATAATGGCGTTGATCAACAATCAGTTGAAAGTGAGTCTTCTGGAGGTTGAATATTAAATCCTTACTACAGGCGATAACTAAGAATAACATAATAAATAACAAGTCGCGCGTGTGTGTGTGGTCCCCCTCTGTATGTGACTCGATGTGGCGAGTGTAAAATGCAATAAATTTGGGCAATTTAGGGCATTTTTTACCCCCCCCCCTTCAACCCTCTGGGGGCGTGAACCAAAATTTTTCTGAGGTCAAGGATGCTCATTTTATATCCAGAACAATTGCCTCTACATTTTGGCCAAGTTTCAGAAAAATTGAATGGATGGATCAAACGTTATGGGAGAAGAGTCATTTTTTGCCATTTTGGGGGCTTTTGACCCCCTGGGGGCGCGAACCAGATTTTTTCCAAGGTCAGCAATACTTATTTTCTATTAAGAACAATTGCCTCCACATTTTGGCCAAGTTTCAGAGAAATTGAATGGATGAATGAAAAGTTATGGGGCAAAAAATGTTATTTTTTGCCATTTCGAGGCCTTTTGACCCCCTGGGGGGCTAACCAGATTTTTTTACAAAAATCGGAGAATGTCACTTTCTAACCTGACCAAAGTTACAACTTCATGCAAAATTTCAGAGAAATTCAATGGATGGTTACGGAGAAAAATCCGAACAGACATTCCTCAAAACATAAGTCCCCCGATTTTATAAATCGGGGGACCAATTAACAATTCTACCCGGTCATGGCTGATGGGACGAGAACAATCTACCTCCGTGAATTAAAAAAACAAAAAGGGTTGTTCAAAATTCCATATAGGTTTCTTAGTTTGACAAAGATTTCCTAGTTCGAAAAGATGCACCTGAAAAAGGTCGGAGGTTACATCGGCCGAAACGTTGTGAAAGTAACAACCAAAATGAAAATAGTAGTCCAAATAATACAACTAGTATTTATGTATATACAATATATACGGCGTAATTACGTTGACACAAGTTTTCGTTAGATCACCGAAGTTAAGCAACGTTGAGCCTGGTCAGTACCATATAGGTGACCAATTAGGGAATACCATGCACTGTATGTGGGAGGACAGCAACACGTTGCAAAAAACTGCAAAAAGTAATGTCGTAATCTTCACTGACCGAGATGTACATGTGACTGGAGACTTTTTGTGAATTTAATATGAGGAGGACGCCGGCTCAACTTGTCATGGATGAATACCACTGCAGGTACTAAGTCTGTATACACATTAAGGTTATACCAATCCAGAAAAGGTGCATTTCCACTTAAATCGCTGTAGCCTCTCGTGGATGTGAGTTCTACGCTTTTTGGTTGAAATCTGATTTTTTTGAAAATTATTTTTGTTGTAAATAAGAAAAGGCTGATTTCTGCTAAATCGCTAGAGCCTTACCTCCTTAGTTTTTCGTCACTATTCGGTTGGATTTTATTTCTCTTCTTTCTTCCCTCTTGTTTTCTCGCTCTCTCTCTCCATTTTCCTCTCTCTCTCTATTCCTTTTCATTCTTATGACAATTCTGTCTTAAAACTGAAAATGCTAATTTTGCCGTGAAAGCTAAGACTTCAAAGGGTTCATGATGAGGGTAGGGGAGTTAGATAACTTTTGTTTTATAAAAGAATGATGTGAAACTGATTGGAGTTGTTTAGGAAAACCAAGCCAGAAAATGTGTTCTTACTACTTATCAGTAGCACATTATCCAAATTGTTTTTAGTTGTTGTTTTACACTGCCCTCTCTCTCCACACACACACACACGCACGCACGCACGCACGCACGCACGGGGGGGGGGGGGGTGACCCTTAGGCTGGGAAATTCATCTTTTCTTTTTCTTTTTTTTTTGACCATTGGCTACTCATATTCCTGACCAATGTACATTCACCTTGTGCATCCAAACTGAAAATACATTTGACCATTATTCCAAATAATTCCAGACACTGTAAATCCATTTAACATCCGTTCGACCTCCGTGAAGCACTTTGCACCTCAAAACGGAAAAGAATGCGGTGAATAAAACAAATTCCTTGTGTAATAAATGTGTGGGTTGAATAATTGCTGTTTGGGTAGCAAACTTTCTCTTTTGCCACCCCCCCCTCCGCCCTCACCCCTTGTACATGAGTTAGTGGGGGGGGGGGGGGGAGTACAAAAGATTGATTGTTTTTTCAATTGCAGCCAATAGAAAGTATGTAAAATATATAGAAGAGGAACAGAGAGGATATCGATATAATAATTCTGCTTGTCCCTTCCTTATTTAGTTAGCACGACCGTAACACCACCATTACGCATGCACTAAATAAAAGGGAGGTAATTCATCCAAACTCGATGTAGTAGTAGTATTAATACCTCTTTCTTTGTATATAATAAACAAAAAGCTGTCAATCATAATACCACATAAAAAAAAACGAAACATACAGCTCACAAACTGACCGTTTCATTTTCCAGTCTATCTCCGTAAACTGGAACGCCAGGGGTCCACGGTCCTGATACTTCATGATTCATACAAAATATTGGATGAATGATAGCCACTTGTAAGAACGAGCCCTGAGAGGCCGCTTGGATATTCCAGCACATCTCCCTAGCTACCATTTGAGGCAATGCCATGTCTATTATTACATCATCCCGCAACATTTAAGTCTTGATGAAGAAAACAAAAAAACAAACTTTGCCCTCATGTGTAGGCAAGTAAATAGGGACTCTTTGAAATACACATTTATTTCTTTAAATAAAAATAAAGTTTTAGCTCAGAAATTTATTAATCAAAAAATAAATGATAAAGATAAATATTTTACATGTACTTCTAATATATGAAGTAAAGTCAGTCATTCTCGATTTTTGTCATTAAATTTTTTTTTGGTTTCCTACAAAATCAATATTTGATTCTAGTTTTTCCGTTCTTTTGATGGATCACAAACCTTACAAGAAAACATGAAAATTATAAGAAGACAAAGTTCTGTGATTTTCAACACCATCTGTATTCACATATATATATATATATATATATATAGAATAAATATGAAACTAAAAGTAAACTTTTAGTAGAAAGAACCTATAGTGAAATGGTAAAAGCTCAATATACGTGATCGAGCAAAATATTAAGAAAATGATGGGTGAAAAAAGTTTCACCCATCATTTTCTTAATATTTTTTCAAATGTTGAATTTTGGCTTTTCTATTGCCAACTTATCTATCTATATAATTCCTCTGATGATAAGATCTCGATCTTTGAAAAGCCATGACTTAAGGAAAGAATAATAAACATAATTTTATTACAGAATATACCTTGCATTGAGCAATCCAAGTTTGAAATAAATTTGGACATTCGTGCATGTTTATCACTGTTCGTCCATCTATCTTATATATATATATATATATTTATTTATGAAATAAATCTGCATTTTGACTGGTCTTCAAGCCATTATAATTTTCAAACTTCAATGTATTCAAACAGTTGAAATACTTTTACTACTTATTCAAACTTTTGAATACCAGAGCACACACCACTGGAATCAGATACAAAAAACCTGAATCTAAAAAAAGAACAGAAGACTACGACTCAGTAACAACATGCCACATAAAAAAAGTCTGTATTTTCCTGATGAGGACTCTTTTATGGGTCGAAAATTAGAATTTAAATATGCGGTTATATTTATTTATAAAAAAAAATCTGCATTTTTACGGGTCTTTAAACCATTATAATTTTCAAATTTCAATGCATTCAAACAAACAGTGGAAATACTCTTACTATATATATATATATATATATATATATATATATAATTATTAATGACAATATACTATCAGTTCCTTGTACTTTGTAGTCTCCTTAAAAGATTCAGCTCAATGATTGTCAATTATTGACAACAGAGCAAATATAAGTCAGTTCATATTATATTCCAATAACCATGGTTTTATTTTATTATTTTTATTTTTTCACATTTCCAAAAAACATAATATTTCTGTGAGATACTCTTTGTGAATTTTTTCTGATGATTTTGTAGTGTTGCAGAGACGATATTGACATAAAAATGTTGTTTGGCACAAGACAAATGAAACAGACCGTAAAAAATATATCACAGAAATATTGTTTTTTTTTTTTTTTTGAAATGTGAAAAAATAAAAATAATAAAATAAAACCATGGTTATTGGAATATAATATGAACTGACTTATATATAGTTATATATATATATATATATATATATATATATATATATATACATTGTTTTTTTTTATTATAGAGTGGAAAATTACACGAATCCAAGGGAACTTAAACTGCCCCCCCCCCAAAAAAAAGATAACCTTACATCCCCCCTCCAAAAACACTTTGTGACACCAGCCTCTGTTGGTACCACAGAAAATGACTGAAGGGTCGAGGCGGATGGAAAGACCGAGGAATGAGAGCACCATCCAAACTTCCACTGGAAGAGCACAGAGAGTACTGGAATCCTGAGGAGGCTTATTAGCCACTCAAATTTCAGTGAAAACCATCGGCTGTTATTAGCAAGAAATCAATGGTAAACAGCTATTGCAAGAACGCAAAGTAACTTGCAACGGTTATCAAAGAAGCAGAAAGTACTGGAAATCTGGAACGTCTTGCTGTCACTCAGACTCCAGGGAACACGGTGGATTCCGTTCAGGTTTTGACTAGATTGTATAACAGCAGCAAGACTGAATTACCATCGAAAGCTGACCTTTTCAAACGTGTGGGTCAGAAGTGCAGTTGTGAATTTCTTACGATATTTCCGCAATGATTTGTTGCTTGTGACTGTCCTCAACTTGGTTGTTACGTTAATATGAACACCCGACCTAGTGGATGAAGGTGCTGATGTAGAGGTATTCGAGAGTGAATTAAAAGTTCTGAGTTCAATTCTTACGAAGAATTAATTAACGGATATGAGATATCTAAAGTGTATGAATTCGACTCCGTTAAAACAACAATCATTTCATTGTTTTTCGTGTAGACTTGGGTACACAAGAAGTGCAGTGTAATTATTGGTAGGCTGAGAGGTTAACCAGTTTATCAGTGGAGATGGATGAGAACTCAGAAATGGAGAAAATATGTGGATGGCGAAGCTGTTCAGGTTGTCGAAGTTTTGTTACCGTAGTGATACCATTGGAGCACAGGGTGGAGCAGGTGCCAGTGTGATTGCATAAATTATGAGTGAATGGAGTAAGCCTCACTTCTCGACCTGTTCTTGACCTCACTACCCGAGGCTTGTGTGGCAAATGTCCATAGCTCGCTCGGAAACTCTGATCACGTTGTGGTAATGATACTTATCACCTTAAAAACTCGTCCAAAAGCTGAAGAGCCGTTGCTCAAAACGACGAGAAACTATGAGCGGCTAATTTTGAATCCCACAGGTATCACATCAGCAACGCTCTATGGGGTGAAACCTTCTCACTCCTTGCTGATCAGTGTGCAAATGAGCTAATCGAATGGGTCACAAAGCAGGCATTGATGCTTATGTTCCCACGCGAAAATTCTTCAGCAAACCCCACTCTCCTCAATGGTTCACCTCAGAATGTGCAGCTGCTATTGCTGAGAGGCAGAAGGCATTCCGAAAATTTGGCCGCCATAAGTCAACTGCGAATAGACAGAAATTTATAGAGGCAAGAAATGATTGCAAAGTAGTGATAGATGAAGCAAAGAGAAGGTATACAGAGATAACCAAAAAACACATTCAGTCACAGAAATTAGGTACTCGCGATTTCTGGAAAATCTACAATAGTGTGATGAACAATGGACAATTCTCCAATCTCAAATCAAAACGATGTCATTTGCACAGCAACTGATAAGTCTGAACTACTTGCCCAGCGTTTCGCCTTTAACTCTACTTTGGACTCAGCAAACCATCCCCTCCCTAAATTCCCATTGCAAACTGAAGCCACACTTGAGAACCTGGTCATCACCCCATCTCAGGTCAGAGACATCATAAAAATCCTTGACACCTCCAAAGCCTGTGGGCCTGATCTCATAGTAATAAAGAAATGCTCTGCTGAGCTGGCCTCTGTCCTCTCCAAACTATACAACAAATGCCTTGCTGAATCTTGTATCCCTGATGAAAATTGCCTCTGTGGTACCAGTCTTCAAGAATTCTGGAGATAGAACCGATCCTCAGAACTACCGCCCAATCAGTCTACTCCCGATCTTTGCTAAAATCTTTGAATCATTAATCAATCTAGCGATAGTGCGGAACCTAGTTAATGCTAAACTTCTTTCTGATCATCAATACAGATTTAGACAAGCACGATCTACCACAGATATCCTAACGGTCATCTCTGAACGCATATACCATATACTGGACAAGGCAGGTGAAGCTAGGGCGGTAGCGCTTGATATATCCAAGGTCTTTGGCATGAAGGGCTTTTCCTAAAACTGCACTCATATGGTATTATTGGACAAATATTTAATATAGTTAAATCCTTCCTAACAAAAAGAAAGATCCAGGTTGTCTTCGATGGCCGTTCATCTAAGCAACATGACATAAATGCTGGTGTGCCCCAGGGATCCATCCTTGGACCTCTACTGTTCCTGATTTTCATAAATGACCTCCCTGAGACAATTGAGACTAATATTTGCCGACTACACCACACTCTACTCTCGTCATGTGAGCAAAACCGACGCACACATATCTGAGGCAATGGTTGAATCCATAGAAAATGACCTCCAGTCTGTAGTGGATTGGGGTCAAAAATGGATGGTAACTTTTAATGCCGCAAAGACAAAGCTACTTTCCTTCAATAACTACAAGAAACCTCTTCAACCACCGATTGTCATGGCAAATAACACCCTACCTGAGAGTTCATCATTCAAACTCCTCGGCCTAACTGTCACAGATAACATGAATTGGAATAAATACATTGAATACATTGCCAGGGCTGCTGCAAATAAGGTGGGCTCCCTTTACCGTGCCAGTAAACTTCTCACACTTGACATTATCCTATATCTCTACAAAGCCACCATCCGCCCATGCATGGAGTATTGTTGCCACATCTGGGCTGGTGCATCATCCACTAGTCTCTCCCTCTTAGACAAGGTCCAAAAAAGAGTCACCAACTTAATAGGTCCCTCACTATCCACCAAGCTCCAGCCCCTATCCCATCGCCGCAATGTTGCATCCTTGTGCCTGTTTTACAAGTACTTCAACGGATTGTGCTCTGATGAACTTGCTACTCTGGTGCCCCCAAGGAAGTAAATTCACTAGACCAACCCGACAATCTGCCAAATCTCATCCATTCACTGTGGAGGTCCCCAGCCGAAGAGCTTTCTACTCTAAAAGCTTCTTTCCTCATGCTGCTGGACCCTGGAACTCCATTCCTGTTTTCCTGACAGTACTGACATGCAGAAATTTAAAACTAATGTAAACAGACATCTCGCTGTGCAGCTCCCAATTTAGGTTGACCCCCCCCCCCCCAAAAAAAAAACTTTCACCCTTTTTCTCAGTAGCCTTTTATGTCTACAGTGGCGGCCTGCCTTGTTTGGGTGAACTATGTTAAAAGTATACATATATCTATCTATATATATATATATAAAATATTTGTTTGTTGTTTATTATCTATGTACGTATACGTTTCGTCCCTTTTCAATCGGGACTCATCAGCATAGAGATATGACTATTCACTACCGGTCGTACGATTCGAAACCCTGGATAACAAGTATTTTTCAACTTGCATCCAACGCCTTAAACCGCGCGCCCACCAGTTGAATAGCCGATAAACAATGATAATTTAACACATATAAAAGCGGCTTGATGTCGAAGCACTCTACTTCTATTAAAGAAGGAGTGATGCATATAAAGCAAGTGACGTCATGCTGTGTTTGTACTACCATTAAGAGTGCTCTACTTATTTTACGAGGAGCGACAAATATAAAATATTTGTTTGTTGTTTATTATCTATGTACGTATACGTTTCGTCCCTTTTCAATCGGGACTCATCAGCATAGAGATATGACTATTCACTACCGGTCGTACGATTCGAAACCCTGGATAACAAGTATTTTTCAACTTGCATCCAACGCCTTAAACCGCGCGCCCACCAGTTGAATAGCCGATAAACAATGATAATTTAACACATATAAAAGCGGCTTGATGTCGAAGCACTCTACTTCTATTAAAGAAGGAGTGATGCATATAAAGCAAGTGACGTCATGCTGTGTTTGTACTACCATTAAGAGTGCTCTACTTATTTTACGAGGAGCGACAAATATAAAATATTTGTTTGTTGTTTATTATCTATGTACGTATACGTTTCGTCCCTTTTCAATCGGGACTCATCAGCATAGAGATATGACTATTCACTACCGGTCGTACGATTCGAAACCCTGGATAACAAGTATTTTTCAACTTGCATCCAACGCCTTAAACCGCGCGCCCACCAGTTGAATAGCCGATAAACAATGATAATTTAACACATATAAAAGCGGCTTGATGTCGAAGCACTCTACTTCTATTAAAGAAGGAGTGATGCATATAAAGCAAGTGACGTCATGCTGTGTTTGTACTACCATTAAGAGTGCTCTACTTATTTTACGAGGAGCGACAAATATAAAATATTTGTTTGTTGTTTATTATCTATGTACGTATACGTTTCGTCCCTTTTCAATCGGGACTCATCAGCATAGAGATATGACTATTCACTACCGGTCGTACGATTCGAAACCCTGGATAACAAGTATTTTTCAACTTGCATCCAACGCCTTAAACCGCGCGCCCACCAGTTGAATAGCCGATAAACAATGATAATTTAACACATATAAAAGCGGCTTGATGTCGAAGCACTCTACTTCTATTAAAGAAGGAGTGATGCATATAAAGCAAGTGACGTCATGCTGTGTTTGTACTACCATTAAGAGTGCTCTACTTATTTTACGAGGAGCGACAAATATAAAATATTTGTTTGTTGTTTATTATCTATGTACGTATACGTTTCGTCCCTATATATATATATATATATATATATATATATATATAATATTAGATAAAAAAAAGTCAAGATGAATGAAAAGAAAATGCTTTTATTTTTGATTTTGATTTTAATAAAAAATATCTGCATCTAACACATGGTTTTTATGAAGGCATTTTGCCTCTATCTTTATGTTTAAAATTCTGAAGATGCTTAAAAAAATGAACTTTCCCAAATTTATACTTACCAGCGACCATGCGCGATTTAAGTTACAATTTAAAAGAGACATTTGCACCATTAGTCCACATCGGACGCCACTTCTAGAAGACCAGGAAGGATTATTACGGAAAAAAAAGAAGGTTAATACCTTTTATCTGTCTAAAGCTCTGTCGAGGCTTGTTGTATCAAGTGAAATATTAGATAAAAAGTCAAGATGAAGAAAAAAAAAAATGTTTTTATTTTAATAAAAAATATCTGCATCTAACACATGGTTTTTATGAAGGCATTTTGCCTCTATCTTTATGTTTATATATATACTAGCGGAACCCGTCACCCGGCGTTGCACGGGAGAAAATACTACCTATTGCATGACGTCGAATAAAAAAAAAGAAACGGCCTATTGTTCATCTACCGTGTTGGGGAATGTTTTAAATAATAAAAAAAAAAAAAGTGGTAGCGAAAAAGAAAAAAAGTCTTAGCGTAGATTGGGATCGAACGCTGAAACTGCCGATTATGAAGCCTATCTCCTAAACCATTGCCCCAATGTTTCCAGTTTAAAAAGAATGTGTAAATACCCCAATTAAGCTAAGTTTGTTTATCGACCGAATATAAAGTTCAACTATGACAGAGTTTACGGCATTTGGTGATGAAGTAAAGGAGTTGGCCAAGATTTCTATAATATACGTCTTGTAGGTGTATGATTTGGAAAATGTAAATATTTCGGGCTCTACCAGTATGTTGGCGCTTATTCAATTAAGTAAGAAGTCGATTCGATCAAGAAATTCTAGAGGCCATCTTGAATGATTAAATCTCGCTGGAACTGTGTTCGTTAATTTCATTCGGTTAATTCCGGAATGAATGTAAATGTAGAAGTTATAGGTAGAATTACAAGTAACGTAATCTGATATTCGCGAATAATCATCGGAGTGTAAGGGAGCGGTTGTTAAGTTTTTGCGTATTGCTTAATATTATGTAGTATAATAATGCCAGACAAATACGAAATAACAATGGGTGTTTTGTTAAAATTATACTGTGTTTATTAGTTCCCGGTGTCGATGAGTGTAGTCACAGTACATAATTGTTAGGGAGAAAAGTTTTTACTACCACCTATATGGAGTTGGTATTTCGGAGAGTCGTGGCGGCCGGGCCGAATGTAATATTCAATGTTTGTTTGGAATAAAGAATAACAGATATACTAAAACACACTCGAGTGAATAAGTGTAATGTAATGGTGAGTTTAGTAGCCTGTGATGCATGTGCTTATTTTCCTATTCTCCGAGAAGGTACAGGGGAAAAAACGTCTCTACTTTATATATTAGATATAATCTTCTCATACTAAACAAAAAGTCAGAGTAAATATTTCAAAAATTCTGAGGGATAATTCTCTAATTTATATGAACTCTGTTCCACACATACTTTAGGAAGTTGTTTTAAAATAAATAAGTAAATAAAAGTTTGCCGTAACTACTTGTCATTTACTGATAAATAGCTTAATGTTCACTTATTTCCCAATTTCGACTTCCTCTTTTGAGAGCCATGTTTAACTCGTAATCCACTCATAATATAAGGGGCCATTTTTTCTGTCTGTCCGTTAGTCACAATTTTTGTAAGAAATAACTTCTTTTAGAAATGGAAATTATTGCATTAATAGTAGTACTAAATAATAAATTGCTCACAAAAAAAAGCGGATGCCATGAACAGAAATCAAAACCAAAACCTTGAGATCTTCAGTCTGATGTTCTACGAACTGAGCTATTTAGATTTGCTTATAAATAGGTGTTAAAACCGTACCTTAACAACATAATTATAGCTTTGACGTGACGTCATAGATTTAGGATTTACATCATGTTTCAAAACATGAATTCAAAGATATGCAATCATAAAAATAAATAAATGGTTAAACATTATCAATAGCGTTGGAAATTCTTTTAATAGTCAAAAGCAATTTATTTTGCTTTGGTGTTAAAAACTATTTAATATATAATATATACTAGAATTTGGGCATATATATATATATATATATATATATATATATATATATATGACAAACTGTCTAAACCCGGAGGGTCTAGTCAACCATAATTATACATGTTGTATCTGTCTATATATATTTTTTATATATGTCATCACTGTGTCACACTCTTCGGCCTCTTAGGTAGGCATCTGCTTCAAATATGTAAATATACGATATAAACAATTTATTTGGAAGAAAAATTGACCAGAGTGCTCAATTACCAGAGTAATAGTCTAACATTATCAATATATATATATATATATATATATATATATATATATATATATATATATATATTACGATTAAATCATTGTTTAAATCATGTTCCAAATAAAGAGTATGCCCAAAGGTATTATATTTGTTTACAGCTGTTTCAAGGCAGTGTTTATTTTAAGTTATACAATGAAACATAAAGGTTTTCAAAATATCAGATCATCGTCAGAACAGAATTTCGTAAGTACCCAGCAAAACAAACCGAACAACAATGTCCCAAAAAGTTAAATTTCCACCCAAAACAAAGCAAAACTCACAAGAATAGATTAATTGTCAAACTCTAGCATGGTTACTCTGCGTTTCATCGGTTGTGATTGGGGATAACACCACATGCAACAGTATTAAAAGGACTAAGGAGTAACTTTGATGGATACATTTATTTTCAAAAGGTGGGTTCTTCCCCCACCCCCCTATTTTGCTTCCCTAAAAAATAAATCAAACATTGCTTATTACACTCCTAACATTTCTATTCCAAATTTTATAAAAATCTGTCCAGTAATTTTTTTAACCTATGCATATATTTATTCTCAACAAGGACAGGAGAATTCTTCCCCCTTTGCTCCCCTCAAAAATACCTTCATAATTCATTACACTGCCTACTATGGTTCAAATTTCATTTAAAAAATCCAAATCATTCGTAATTTTTTTTTTTTTTTTTGCTTATCTTCCCATCTGCAGGTTAAAAAGAAATTATTCTGTGTATGACATGAAACTGCGTCCAGTGATGCAGCATCATCACGTTGAGACACCAGTTCCCGTTAGATCACCAAAGTTAAGCGACATTGAGCCTGGTCAGTACTAAAATGGGCGACCATTTTGGAATACTAGTTGCTGTATGTGCTCTCCGCTTATCTCGGCATTGTTTCCAGTCTTCCTGGACTTCTCTTTCTGCTGGAATCAGGCAGTGCCAATTCAGTAGAGGTGTAGCTGGAGATTGCACAACCCTTGCTTCACAATTACACACGCAGCAACCCTTTACAGAGACTATCCATTGTCTCTCAAGACTGAACGGAGGCCATGAGGATGCGGTATCAATTTGGGGAGTGTGGAATCACCCTCTAGTTGCCATTACTCTAAGGTCCACATTTATCATCATCCACCATTTTCTTTTCTTATTTACCTTGATCAGGTGTCTGCCGCGTTTTCTGGCAGTCTGCAATCTCATTCTCCGAGCTTGGCCTTTTTGAGGATTGATTCCGTTCAAATTCCACTAAGATCATTGTTGATAGTTTTTAATTAAGTTTTCTTGGCTCGGCCGAATTTTCCTCCAGCCTTCTGCTTCAAATGTTTTTTTCTTATCCAGGAGTCTCTCCACTTTTCGTGGCCAAACCACATGGCCGACTGATCGTCAGTTCATCAAGCTTATATATATTCAGCCTTGCCAACAGAGTATCAAAGAGAGTAAATACTGGGAAGCTGAGATCTTCAAGAATTAAGGAGATGCTTCGTATGCATCTCAAGCAGAACGTGGAATTGCGTATATGAAGAAAAAATAATGCTGATAACTTGAAAGACATAAAGATTAGTAAAAAAAAAAATACTTTGTAAGAAAATATCCCTTTAAGTTTATCAGTGTAACCATGGTGTAATAACATAACATAACATATATTTGGGAAAAAGGCTTTTGCCTGTAACTCCCGTTCCTTTCCTTCTTGTCCACTATATCAGTTCGTGCACAGGTCTGACTGAATATTGTCTGTGAAGCCAATGTTTGTCTAACTTTCACTTGAAGTCGGTTATGTCTGTTGCGTCGATGACCCAGTCTGGCAGAGAATTCCAATTGTTCACAACCCGTATCCCAAAGGAATACTTTCTGATGTTTAGCCTACTATGCGTCTTTTCCAGTTTCAGGTTGTGACCTCTTGTCCTGGTGATCTTGCTGAGGGGTAGCAGTCTCTCATGGTCCATGTTTTCTTTGCCTGTGAGGATCTTGAATGTCTGGATCATATCTCCACGTTCCCTTCTATAGTACATGGATGCGAGCTTCATGTGTCTGAGCCTATCTTCGTATGGCAGGTCCACAAGTGTAGGGCACAATTTGGTTGCTCGACGCTGGACTTTTTCAACCTTGTCAATATCACCGACAAACTGATGGACTCGTAGTGCATTTCCATACTCAAGGATGGGTCTAACCATTGAGGTGTAGAGCTTCTTGATCACGGTCTTGTCTCTGCTGACAAACGTTCGTTTTATTGTCCCAAGTGTACGGTTTGCTTTCTTTACAGTTTCATTAACATGGTGATGAAATGACAGTTTGTTGTCTACGTATACACCCAGGTCTTTTTCAATATCTGAAGCGCCAATTTCTTTGTCATTTCCTTCATTGTCCTTCATGAGATATATATTCCTTTGGTTGTTATGTCCAAAGTGTATAACTCTGCATTTTGAGGTATTAAATTTTAGCTGCCAATCTGCTGACCATTTAGAGAGCCTTTCTATGTCATTCTGCAGTGCGGCTCTGTCCTCTTCCGTTGTAACCTTGCTATAGATCTTTGTGTCATCGGCAAATATGCATGACACACTCTTGATGTCATCTGGTTAAAGGCATTGGTTAACAGTTCTAAGTGACAGTCTTCTAGAAGTTAACGGTTCAATCCTTACTATAGGTGTGTTATTTGGACCACTGTTCTCATCGCGAATGTTATTGTTATTCTCACTACGTTTCATCCGATGTAACTTCCGACCTTCTTCAGGTGTGTCTTGTCGAACTTGGGGAATCTGTACGGAATTTCAAACGAAACCTTCGACATAAAGATTCCAGAGTTAGACAAGACATACCTGGAAAAGGTCAGCGGTTACATCGACCAATACGTTATGGGAATAACATTTAAGATGAGAACAGTAGTCCGAATAATCCAAATTATCAATCCTTATTCAAAAAATCCGAAACTTACTATAGGTGATAACAAGTAAAAAAAACACCAACACATTAAGATTGAAAAGTTTGTAAGGATGCACCTGAAGAAGGTCGGAAGTTACCTCAGCCGAAACGTTGTGAAAATAACAACCAAGATGAAAATAATAGTCCAAATAATACAACTGCTTTTTTGTTTATAGAAGACCAGCAGAGCTACCCAGTGTTGCCCGGGTTAGACTGTGGGATAGCATCATATGCAACATCATGGTAGGAAGAGTTTACTTTAACAGCAAGCTTGATGCTGTCAGCTAGATATCTTACTCACCAAGCTATTCAGATATATGTTAATACTCTTAAACTAACGCTAATAAATAGATTACTTTCATTGTGTAACATGTTTGAAAATTGTCATTAGCTTCTTTAAGGAGCAGCCAGCGACGCAAAAATACTTCCATTATGTTCACATGCAAATTGTGCATATGATTACAATTATATTGAAAGTACACTTCCTAGTATGTCTTCGTTTTTAGGGACAGACTTGCACAGACAGAGAGGTGTTCTCCTTGATTATATATATATATATATATATATATATATATATATATATATATATATATATAGCATTTGAATCAAAGGGAAAACAGTTTTCAGTAGAGGGCTTGTGCCCTGGGGACAATCTTAATATTATCAAAATTCGCTGAAATTTTAGAAATAAACATAATTTTTGGTCATTTACCTATGGATTAAATTTCATTTGAATCTAATGGGAAACAGTTTTCAGTGGGGAGGGGGGGGGGGGTGAAGTGATATATTTCTTATATAGCCTATGACCTTCACTGAGAGATCAATAGTCCACATGCCAATTTTCAAGCAATTCTGTCCAACGGTTTGAGTGAACATAAGACACAAAGATCAGGCGGACACACACACAGAGACAGAGTTACTATTTTATATATAGATATATAGATTACAATGAATGATTGAAAAAGTTTAACATTATTATCATGAATGAAAATGAGGTCATTTTTTTTTTCCCAAAAAACAGGTCGAATTGTAGCATTATTTGTTTTGTTTTTTCATTTGACTTGACAAATGTAAATAAAGTTTGTCTACATTATCCAAAACATTTATGGGATAATTTGTGGCTAATTTTAATTGTATTTTTATTTTTATTTTTTTTGTATAAATAATATAATCTGAATATAAACGAAAAGTTATTGAGTCATAACATTAAATTTTGAGATAGTTTTGACTTATCTGTCGCTATCAATCTTGAAAATCACCGCTTCTCAAATGGATAGCCTTTCTTCTCAGCTTCATTTTGATACCAACGTTATCATAATTATGGTTCGGAATTTTTTTTGATAACACTTGTGGCGCAACGGATAAAGTGCTAATTAATAATCAGTTCTAAGTGGCAGTCTTTTGGAGGTTGAAGGTTTAATCCTCACTACAGGTGATACTAAGAAAATAATTAAAAAAAATACTTCATGGCTGGCGGAGTGAGAACAATCTACCCCCATGGATTAATTAATTACATTTGTGAATGAAAAATGGTCATTTTTTTTTCTTTATTTTAACCTATTTCTTTTTTTTAAAACAAGTCTACAAAACTTTGATGCAATATATGCGCTTTGTAGCGTTATTTATCATTTGATTCAACGTTATTTATTTCCCGTTTGTCATTTGATTTAACAAATATAAATAATGTGGACAAACATTATCTGAAATATTAATGGAATAATTTGTGGCAATTTTTTTTTTTTTTTCATGAAGAGTTTTGAATGCAACAACGGCCTAAATTCATGTTTTACATAATATGATACCAGCATAATTTCTTTTTGCTTTTGATTAAAATAAGCTTTTAGTTTATGTCTAGATTTGATATGTTCGTCCTTTTAATGTTTCAATTTAAACAAATTGGATTTATCGTGGTTTGCATTTGAACTCTTTATATATATATATATATATATATATAAAATATGAAACTAAAAGTATACTTTTAGTAGATAGAACCTATAATGAAATGATTTAAGCTCAATATGCGAGATAGAGCAATTATAAAGATAAACGAAAGAAGAGGGATAAACATGTACGAATGACAAATCTATTTCAACTTCGATTGTTCAATGTAAGGTGTACTCGGTAAAAACATGTTTCCTTAAGCCAAGGCTTTTCAAAGATTAAAATCTTATCAGAGGAATTACATAGATGGATGCCAACTTATCTATCTATGTAATTCCTCTGATAAGATTTTAATCTTTGAAAAGCCTTGGCTTGAGGAAAGAAAGATAAACATGTTTTTATCGAGTACACCTTGCATATTATTGGAGAGACAGTTTTAAAAGTCCGGATAGGTGTAGCGATTACGCTGACATGTGTGTATATATTGAAACTAATCGAGCTACATTTAGGTACATCGGTTAGTGAAAAATATGAAATACGATAGAAAACCAGATTACACAATGCCAATTTTTTTTTTTTTTTTTTTTTTTTAAATAATTGAAACAAAACCAGATTACACAATGCCAATTTTTTTTTTTTTTTTTTTTTTCAAATAATTGAAACAAAACCAGATTACACAATGCCAATTTTTTTTTTTTTTTTTTTTTTTCAAATAATTGAAACATTTATTTTTTAATTTTAATCCAAATATTTCGGCCAAATAAGTCTTTTTCGTTTTCTTTTTTCATTTTTTCACCCTTTTTTTTTTTCATTGTCGAGATTTATCAGCATCACTGTCAAAGATATTTTTCACTACCCGATACTTCTAAATGTAGCTCGACTAATTTCTATATATATATATATATATATATATTAAACTGTCTTTTTTCTATTACAGAGAATCCGAATATAAACGGAAAATTACTGGGTCATCGCTTTAAATGTTAGGATAGTTCTGAATTCTTCAAGCATAATTATCTGACGCTATCAATTTTGAAAATCATCACTTCTTAAATAGATAGCTTTTTTTTTCTTAGCTCCATTTTGATACCAACGTTATCATAATTGGTTGAGTCAATCTTGAGTTCTAAAACGGTCTTATATATCATGACCCCTAAAAATAAATACATGGGGATTCTTCTAACATCACTTCCGTGATGTTTTACTATAATAAATTGCTAGAAAATGTTGCAAAATTTCCAACACTACACAAGAGATCTAGTTTTTGGTAAACAGCGATAAATTCCATTCGCTGCTTCTTTTTTTTGTTGTTGTTTTTCTTTTCAAGGCTTCATGATATAACACATCATTCAATAAGTCCTAGGCCTAACTAATAAAACAACAACTTTTAGGCAAAATTCGACTTTATTCGTCAACATAGTCTCTTTTTAAGGCGATACACAGATTCCAACGCTTCTCTAATAATTCAATGCCTTTCTTTTTTGCCTTTGGCCTTAAAATACGCTTCAGTTTCTGATGTGTTTTTCTTGGAGCCAAATCTCTTCCTCTGGAGCATTCTTTTGAGGTCTGCAAACAGCCAGTAGTCGTTGGTCATATCTGGAGAATAGAGTGGGTGCTGAAGCAATTCATGTAGTTTTGCTATCATTATGATTGACTTGTGACATGGTGCATTGTCTTGGTGAAAGCACTTTTTTCTTTTGTGACCGTATTTTGGCGATTTCTTCCTTCAAACACAAATAATGCTATATAATATTCGCTATTAATGGTTATTATTTTATAAAAATCATGGATTTTTCATTAGTGGCATTATCTATATGCCAGGCCTACTGCAGTAGTGTCGAGCGAAGACGCCTCATGTAACCGAGGCTTTAGTATCACAAATCAGCTTAGTTTAAAGTGTGAAAATGAGTATTGATTTACTCCTCTCCAGGAGTTAGGCACAAGGCCAGTTTTTTATCTTACTCCCACAAGTAAGATGTGACCCAAGGTCGGGTCGGGAAAGTGGGGTTTAAAAATTGCCTGGGCAGCCCTGTCGGCATCCCCCGGTAGAGGCGCCTCAGACAGTAAGCAATAAACTTACTCCTCCCCAAAGAGGGGAGGCAAAGCCTGGGAAGGTGGACCTCCCAGAACTGCACAGGACAGACCCATTGACCGGCGTAAATCAAGACCCGAAGACCACGACAACACCAGTATGGGATGCAGTGTCCATCGGAACAGATACTACACTTTGATTTTAGCCAAAAGGCCAAATGAGTAAAAATAATCAAATTCCCTTTAATTTCAACTTGTGATAACTCATTAATTTTTTGGGTTATTTTGATCAAATTTCATCTTTTCTATTTATAAATGTACAATTCGTTCTTTTGTGTCATTAAGTCTTTTACAGGTTACTTCAAGTTAGGTTGCTATTTTCAGTGACGAACGATTTACTTTTTAAATGTTGATGTTTTTTCACCTTAATGAATAAATTAATAAAAACAGTCCTATCTTTAAGAAAAAGAGCCACTCATCAATATGGTGGACTTCAGGAAATAAATCCAAGTTAGAAAACTTTAGTGGATTAAATTTTTGCCCTATTATCAAATTATGTTTCCATCTGTTTTTAAATAGTCTTTTATTGATTTAACATTAAAAGAAAAATCTAGCTTGACTCTACTGTGCTATGAACTATATTACAAAGATTCAATATGTTAGCTGTTGAAATGAATTTTATTTGAACAATTAAAGTTGCAATTGCGTGTCATTTTTGTTTGTTTGTTTTTTGTTTTGTTTTTCAAGGTAATGGAATTTTTCCCAATGTTTAGGCTGGCTTGATTTAATAATTATTGCTTCCATTATTATTAATGATCAATTTACCACAAAGATAACATTACATTTGTAAGGATTTTTCACTTGTTCAAAGCCTGTATTTTTAGTTATACACTGAAAATTAGCTCCTGGTTCAAGACAGCAACGTTTTCTAGTTTCCAACAAATTTTGAACTGGCTAATTGAGTTACTAAATAAATTTGATGCCATTGTTTGATTTGCAAAAATCTATTTGACCACATTAAAGATATAAGGAAAATAAAATTTTGTTTTGGGATAGCTACTAAGGAAACTAAATTTTGTTTTAGAATAGCTACTACGGAAAATAAAATTTTGTTTTGGGATAGCTACTAAGGAAAATAAAATTTTGTTTTGGAATAGCTACTAAGGAACATAAAATTTTGTTTTGGTATAGCTACTACAGAAAAGAAAATTTTATTTTGTGGTTAGCTACTAAAGAAAAGAATGTTTAAACCCTACTTTCCCGATCCGACCTTGGGTCACATCTTACTTGTGGGAGTAAGATAAAAACTGGCCTTGTGCCTAACTCCTGGAGAGGAGTAAATCAATACTAAAGAAAAGAAAATTTTATTTTGGGATTGCTACTAAAGAAAAGAAAATTTTATTTTGGGATAGCTACTAAGGAAAATAACACTTTGTTTAAGGATAGCTACTAAGGAAAATATATTTTGTTTTGGAATAGCTACTAAGGAAAATATATTTTGTTTTGGGATAGCTACTAAGGAAAATAACATTTTGTTTAAGGATAGCTACTAAGGAAAATATATTTTGTTTTGGAATAGCTACTAAGGAAAATATATTTTGTTTTGGAATAGCTACTAAGGAAAATAAAATTTTGTTTTGGGATAGCTACTAAAGAAAAGAAAATTTTGTTTTGGGATAGCTACTAAAGAAAATAAAATTTTGTTTTGTGATAGCTACTAAGGAAAATAAAATTTTGTTTTGGGATTGCTAAAAAAAAAATTATTTTGGGATAGCTACTAAAGAAAAAAAAAATTATTTTGGGATTGCTACTAAAGAAAAGAAAATTTTATTTTGGGATTGCTACTAAGGAAAATAAAATTTTGTTTTAGGATAGCTACTAAGGAAAATATATTGTTTTGGAATAGCTACTAAGGAAAATATATAAAATAAAATTTTGTTTTGGGATAGCTACTAAAGAAAAGAAAATTTTGTTTTGGGATAGTTACTAAAGAAAAGAATTTTATTTTGGGATAGCTACTAAAGAAAATAAAAATTTTATTTTGGGATAGCTACTAAAGAAAATAAAAATTTTATTTTGGGATAGCTAATAATCGCTTCCTAGCGTAATTATCTCTGTACAACATCATCCTCTCACCCATCAACATCCTCACCATTTTCGGACACCTGATTTTATTCCATTTGTAGTAAATGTTTTGAATTCATACGCCTTGCCAATATTATTTTCTTTAGATATAGTCACAGTTTAGTAGATATCGAATGTTTCTATTTATACAATCTGCTCTTGGGCGCTTTCCAATTGGCTTTTATGGTGGTCATTTTAAATTGACCACCCGACTAGAACCACTTTTTCTTTCTTTATTTTTGCTTTGCTTTTTTCCTATTGTTATATAGTTGGTGTCTGCCTTGGCTGTTCCCCTTTAAAAAGTTGACCTTTACTCTCCGGCCAGTATCCACTTATCAAAAATCACTGACCATTTATTTGGAGGAATAACTGTAAACAAATGTATCTAGTGTTTTGTTGTTATTGTCTATTATTAGTCTGTCGGGCAGAATCGGCTTAATTGTTACTTATGTTAACTACGGAATCAGCAGACCGAATACATATCCAGTCGCATCTATTATGTTCACTTATCGCTATTTATATAAAGTTAGGTATTGTATATGTTTATATATGTCTATGTATAGGATTCACTCCTAAACTAATTAATTGATTATGAACTTTTGAACACATCTGCTAGTCATAAGGGTTGGTAATGTGGGCTCTTATTTAGATTAACTTAGTTTTATGAAAAGGTGAGGATACCTTTGTGAAAATTCAGATATTTCAGATTTGTGTGAAATTTTAACAATAATTATATACATCAATCGTTGTTAGTCTTAGTCTTTTCTACAAATATTATTATGGCAAGTGTTCTTCAGAATTGTGTGATCTACTCCCTGCTTCCTTTATTCCAGCTCGTTTGACTCATTGGTCTAGTGGTCTCCATCAATTCACTGTTTTGATTCTTCATTGTAATACAGCTTCCTATTCCAGTAGCTTTTTTTCCAAAAACTGCAGGCTTGTGGAACTCTCTTCCTGCTGACTGTTTTCCTTTTACCTATAGCCTTGGTCTTTTCAAGACTAAGGCCAATAGGCATCTCTTGTCTTTGGGATGATCCTTTTTCGTTCTTTTTGTTTGAACTTAGAATTTTGTGTATTTGTAACAAATCGAAAGTACTGGTGTATGTCTCAATCTGTATGGTACCAAAGGAAATGCCTGGTCTGATATAGCATGTAATAGATAAATATAATCATTAAAATCGATTGGAATTGCAATTTTCAATAGCAAACAAAAGAGACTGATAAATGATGTGATTAACTGGAGAGTCAGAATCAAATATCGATTTGTCAGATGCATTGCTATTTAGGTCCAGCATGGAAAATCCGACAGGATAACTATATAATATAATATAATATATATATATATATATATATATATATATATATGATCAAAGTGAAGCCAACACATTTTTAATGTACACAAAATCTACAACAATAGACAGTTTCCAATAACTAATACTAAAATTCTTGGCAAATATTCATCTATTAAAAGATTGAAAATCTTGGAAGCGACTTAAATCCAATTAAAACAATCTCTCATTAACAAAATGAGTTATAACTTAGGTTTTAGCATCCTCAAATGTGTGTAATGAACCAGAGTATTGTCAGACTTGTGATCATTACTTACACGATCAGGTATATATGTAATAGTGGGTGAGTTAGCTAGTATAAATTAGGTGATATGCGGGTGCAGAGGAACCAGTCGGTCAAAGGACAGAATGTAGCTGGTGAGAATGATTATTATTGTAAAGCATTGTAACGAAAGTAAAGACAGGAAAAATGGGAAGTGACGTCATAGGAAAAAAAGAAGCGGTTAAATTATGGAATCACTTTTAGGAAGAATTATGACCATTCGATTCGCTTTTTTTTTCGCTTTTTCTTCCTCTCTTTCTATCCCCCCCCCCATCTCTCTCACACATCCTCAAATATCTATAATGAATCATAATACTTTCACACTTGCGATCATATCTGTGTGATTAAAACTGAATGACATCACGCAACCCTCTTAATTAAAATTTTATTTTCCTTCGCCACAAACTCAAAAAGTAGTTCTTCACTTTTAATAGAGGTTCTCCTGTAATAAAGTTTTCTTTCTTTTTATCTACAGAGAATTGGATTCTGGTCTTGAAGAAGCCATAGCCAGCCTGATATGGGTGACGCCACGTCTCCAGTGTGACATCCAAGAACTGAAGCATATCTCTGAACAGTTTGCTGCTAAATATGGCAAGGAATTTGCACAGGCGTGCCGCACGAATGCCTTAAACAATGTCAGCGAGAAAGTCATGCACAAACTCAGCGTGCAGGCACCCCCAAAAATCCTGGTCGAACGATACATGATTGAAATTGCAAAGACCTACAATGTCCCATTTAAGCCTGATGCCTTCATAATGTCGCAGGATGAGGTTTTTTCTGCCGATAATGTGCTCATTGACCTAGGCCTCAGTCAACCAGAGGATGGACCACCGAAATGCAACCCTGGTGGTGGTGGTGGTGGTTTTGGTGGTGGAGGTGGTGGTGGTATGTCAGTACCCCATCCAGCATCATCAGCTCCTCCTCCTTTTAGCTATCCTTCTTCGGTAAGTTTGTCTTTCTTTTTTTAATTCTCGAAAAAATAAATGGTATAGTCTGTTTGGATCCTTGATGTTTGTTTGTTTTTGTTTTGTTTTTTGTTTTTTATTGGGGGGGGGAGGTATGATAATAAACGACTAAAAACAAAGTGTAGTATCTGTTCTGATACTACACTTCATCTGTTCTGTCTCCGGTTGGCGAAATAGAAAACCTTCTCGACTACGTCAATTTTTATTTTTGTCCCAATCCAGAGTGCCTTTTATTTTGGGGGAACTGGATTTTCCCCCACATTAAAACCCGATCCTGTATATAACTCTGCTCTCATGGGGAGGTAATGTAATAAGAAAGTGATAATATTAAACAAAGAATACAAAACATTGCTTTTTCTCTCAAATCCATTCTTATCACTTCCTCACATGTTTTCCTTAGCCTTCCCCTGTGAACTGAACCTGCTACCTTAATAATCAGGTTTCATTCCATACATCATCACACCATGTACATATGCCTGATAGATTCGTTCCTTGGTCGGCACTGGTAACACTCTGCTGGTTAGTAATGGCAGAAACTCCCTGAACTTACTCCATCCCCTCTTCATGCTTGCTCCACTCTGTGTGCCAATGGTATCACCACGGTAACAAAACTTCTGAACAACCTCAATAATTTCGCCTTCCAGATACCTTTTCTCCACATCCGAGTTCTCATACATCGCCATTGTCTTACACTTCAGGCATGTGTACGCAGTGTGATAATGTATGGAAGTAAAAACCGGCCAGTGAGGGTCGAGGACATGCGTTGCATCCAGAAAAATGATGTGAGAATGATACGATGGATGTGTAATGTGAGCCTTAAAGACAGGCTTAGTTCTGATTACCTCAGAGGAAGATTCAATTTAGACAGTATAGGGAGACGTGTACAGAACAGGAGACTTCAATGTAATGGCCCTGTTGAAAAACTCGCAGATTGAACGAACGTAACTGAAGAATATCCGTACATGTTTTATGATTGTTATTTTTTTATGTCTTTATACATTTGCATTTATGTAAATAAGTTTGCAATCATAAGTTTGCAATCATAAGTTTGCAATCATAAGTTTGCAATCATAAGTTTGCAATCATAAGTTTGCAATCATAAGTTTGCAATCATAAGTTTGCAATCATAAGTTTGCAATCATAAGTTTGCAATCATATGTTGGCAATCATAAGTTCTAACGCTGACACCCAAATCATTGGATACTAATTTAGTAACAGACATTTTTTTTCTATTCATTTTGTTGGCTATTATTCTCCCTCCTTCCTTTTTGATAAATGGATGATCTACATTCGACTCTAAAGAAGGAGAAAAAAGAGTACTTGTCCAGATAGGGACCGAAACAAGCATCGGTAGTTTCCGAATGTTTATGTAGACGGCGAGAAAATGCCGAAGCGTTTATCCAATTGAATTGCAAAATTCACTAATTTGAAATAAAAATTCATCAAAGCGATAATGAATTTTAGCGAACTCTAACCCTAACACTGTATTAACACTTGTTCAGTGATATTTTTCTTCAAAAAAAGAATTTTACATGTAAAAGAAAAACATTTTTTGCAGTTGTACGTCCAGCCTCGTTTTAAATTTTTTGGCCGCAGGCAACCGATTTTTCATTTGCTTTTTTCCAGCCATTTACATAAACATCCGGTAACTAACGACGCCAAGTCGATTAGCTTGGGTCCTAATCTCGATAATTACTGAAAAAGGACGGTCTAGTTAATGTATTTAATAGCATCCCCATTTTTTACTTGCCCTCATGGATCAATCGGTTAGCATGCCATACTTAGAAATGAGTTCAAACCTCACCTGAGGCATAAATATTTTTACTCTGATTTTATTCCGAAATGAACTTTGACATTTCAAATTACAATATTGAGTCGATTGCATAGTTTTACTTTTGTCTGATGTTCAGTGATGTGTGATAAGAAGATCAGTGACCGACTGAAATCCAAGATGTATCGCTCAATCATCGGACCAGTTGTAATTTATCGTGCTGAATGTTGGCCAACCACAAAGGAGCTGGACAACTGTCTCAGTGTCATGGAGACGAAGATGCTGCGTTGGATATCAGGCATTACCCTACACGACCACATCACCAATGACAGCATTCGTTGGTGATATTGAATGGCACCAATCGCCGACAAGCTCCGTGAATCTCGACTGAGATAGTACGGTCATGCCCTGCGAGCCAATGACAGCCTTGCCAAGGTGGCGTACAAGGTGACAGTTTGGGGCCAGCGGCCAAGAGGATGGACAAAACAGTGTTGGCTCGACACGCTTCACCAGGACTTGAAAATCACTGGTGTGCACCTCCATCAGGCACACGACCGAAGGAAATGGAGGGTCAAAATAAGATCTGCGGACCTTGCAATATGATGCAGGACGACACAAGGGAGAAGAAGACTTTTATTTTTGTCTGTAATCTACATAATTTATGGAAATTAGTATCCTGGGCGATGCCAGATATCCCTGCTTGTTACTAATAAGTCGCTTGCTAAAACAGTTCTTGGTAATTATTATATAGTTGAAATTTATGTTTCTACATGTTCACATCTTCATGTTTGTACTGTAGTTGCATGACTTCCAGCCCTCTTATAGGTATGGCCTTTCTATAAGCTCCATTGCGTTCTCCTCTTCTGATCTTGTTTCATTTTTTTATTTTCTTTCAGCAACCTTCTGCTGCATCATATCCAGACGTCCCGCCTGCTTATCCTGGCAACTCTGGTCCCGTGCCGGGCATGGAGACAAGGTCATCCCGCGACTATCCACCAGCCCCAATTGGTTTCATCATCAACCAACCAAACAAGCCGAAAGCCGGAGATGACATGTTCCCCGATTTGCCCGCCGTTCCTTCAAACACGTTGCCCGATTTGGGAAACACGACAAACACCGACACAAACGAGGATGTTGATTTTGACGACCTAACCCGTCGATTCGAAGAACTGAAAAAGAAGAAATAAATCCCCTCCCCCTCATATACATGTGTGGCCCTCCCCCTCCCCCACCTCTTTGCTCCTCTCTCCACCCCACTCCCTCCTTCTCTTCTCGACTAAGTAAAATCTTCCTATGAAACTCAAGCAAAGAGAATATTTTATAAATCGCCATTTTGGGGTGGGGGGGGTTTTAGTGTCTATATTTTGCTATAAAATTAAAACTTAAATTTTGTTTATAATTCTTACTCGGATACTCATTTGGGAGACAAAACAAATGAGAAAATTTAATTTTTTCTCAAATAATTTATTTTTAAATAAATTATACTGAACTTTCTCATCCATTTTTATGATACTTTTTTTTATTTAATTTCCAAAAACAATTTTCACAAAACTTTCCGAAATTAAGTATTTTCGAAAGTTAGGGAAACCAGAAAAAAAAAAAACTCGATGAAAAAAAGGTTCACCTAAACATCCAAATGGTCACCGTGGTATCGTGCTACTGTAGTTTATATTGGCATGTGAAACACACACACACACACACACACACACACACACACACACACACACACACCGTAACATTACAATGTAGTAAGTAAAAAAAGTTAAATAAAAAATTTTTAAAAACTTTCCCAAATGATTTTCAAATGTTAGGGAAACCACAAAACAGCAAGTAAAAAAAATTCACGAGACACCTAAATAGCCAAATGGTCATCGTGGGTTTTGTGTAGCTGTAACGTCCATTGAATCATGGTGGACACTCCTAACGTAATTGTGTAAAAAGTCAAATAAAAGAACTACTTTTCTCATCTTGGAAATTATTCTCATAACGTTTTTGATCGGTCATGGCTGACAGAACGAGAACAATAAACCCTGTGGAGTAAAAAAATTCCAGACAGATTTCCATGGTCGATATAAAGATTCCCGAGTTCGACAAGACGCACCTGAAGTGGGTCGGAAGTTACATCGACCGAGACGTAGTGAGAATAACACCCGAGATGAGAAAAAGTCAAAAAACATACAAAAGTAAAGAACTTGTATTATTTATATTATTCGACCTACTACTCTTATCTTGAATGTTATTCTCACCACGTTTCGGCCGATGTAACGTCCAACTTTCTTCAAGTGTGTTTTGTCGAATTTCAGTATCTGTACGAAATTTCGTACTGAACCCTTTATTTAATCCACGAGGGTAGATTGCTCTCGTCCCATCGGCCATGACCAGGTAAAAGTTTTAAGTGATTCGTAATTATATACTTAGTATCGCCTACACTGAGGATTGAACCTTCAACCGCAAGAAGATTGTCACTTAGAACTGGTTATTACTAAGCACTTTATCCATTGTGCCGCGGGTCCATGTGGCTTTGATAAAGGGTTCGAAATTCCATATAGATTCTCGAGTTTGACAAGACTCACCTGAAGAAAATCAGAGGTTACATCGGCCGAAACGTTTCGAGAAAAACAACCAAGATGAAAACAGTAATCCGAATAATACAAATTATCAATCCTCATCTAAAACAATCCGAAACAAACTTGGTTGTTATCAAAATGGATGCTGATTCTAAAAGGTTATAGCGATTGGAGAATCCACGCCGGCAGGGTTTTTAAAATTTTACGGCAGTGTTATTGTAATGAAACACCAACGGTTATTTTAAATTGCAAAAGTTATTAAAGACATTATTATATAACATAAAAATGTTAACGCAATGAATCCCAGGCAACGCCGGGTCGATACAGCTAGTATTTTATTTACCTCCTTCTCGGGTCAGATGTGGTTTTGAAAAGCCAGCGCACTGGGATTAGCACGCGCTGACCTACAAAAATGCCTGAGCAGCACCCTGTCGGCATTCCTCGGTAGGAATGCCTTAGGCGATTATCAATTAACTAATCCCTTTTTAAAAAGAAGGTAAAGCCTGGGAGAGACGACTTTTTGACTGAACTGAACCATGCCTCAGCTTGACAGCAACAAAGTAACTTTCGGACTGACTGTCGAGGACGTATCCCTGACTCGTACAAACACCTATTCAACTAGTATATATAATTCATTTTCAAACAAAATATTCTGAAAGTAGAGACGTTATATTTAACATGAAGGTCGTTTTTATATGTATATATGTATCTATATATGTATGTATATATGTATGTATATATATATGTAATGGCGATGAATACGGACGTTTGGGACATTTTGGAGGGGGGTAGAATGAAATTGAACAAGTATAAAAACGAGAGGAAATAATTTTAAAAATTTCATGAATGTACTAAGCCGGCTTTCGTCCACAATATATATATATATATGTATGTATGTATTAAGACAAACGTTATTGAACAACACGGAATGTTTCTGCTTAATAAGTCTTTTCAATTTTTTTATTTCGGATTGTCCATCAAGTACTTTAAATTGTTGTATGTAGGATCTGTAGGTTTTATGTTCAATATTTCACGAGTACTTTCGATTGATTCATTCAATCGTCTTCAGGCGGTGTATTAGTCTGGCTTGTTCATATTTGCTGAGTTTGTTGAACAGTGCGACAATTTATGGCTTTTTAAATCTACACATGGATGATGAGATGTCGTATGTGGGACGTGATCACGTGCAAAGCATGTGACTAATTTAAAAAATTAAAAGTAGTTTTTTTTTTTTTCTTGTGTCAACTCGCGAAAAATGGAACATAAAACCTACGGATCTTACATACGACAATGTAACAAAAATACTTGATGGACCATCCAAAAAAAAAAAAGAAAAAAAAAGTCTTATTTAACGGAAGCATTCCGTGTTGTTCAATAACGTTTGTCTTAATGAAAATATGCTGCCTAAATACACACAATATGTATATATATATATTAGTCATAAAATATATCTTGTAGATGCTCCGAGTTAAGTTATCAGTGATGAACTGGTTTCAATGCAGGTTTTGGGTTTTAAATCATCAGATTCGCTCCACCAGTAACCCAAGAATTTCTCAAAAGAAAAAAAGAAAATATATATATATATATATACATATATATATATATACAAGACAAATTTATACATTTATATTTACTGCGTCTACAACCCGTACATGTATTTTTTTAATTTTTAAGCAACTTGACAAAATGATTCTCTTGATTTTTGTCGCTTTTAGGGGAGGGGGGAAAATGAACAAAAGCAAAAAAAAAAAGAAGAAAAATAATGTTGCTATTTATTCAATGCAAAACGAAACAAACAATAAAAAGCTATCAGCTGATGCAACTTTTTAAATATATATGTAAACTGTATATATATATACGTATCTATTCATTTCTTATATAACAAGTGACGGCTTGCCTACTAATTTTGTTTTCTTTTTTGTAATTATAATGAATCATAATTAAAATTTATGGAGACATTCGTGTTTCTTATGTTTTTATTCTTGCATCCGGAAAAACAACTCAAAGAATTTGAGATTATTTGGACTACTGTTCTCATCTTGGATGTTATTCTCACAACGTTTCGGCCAATGTAACCTCCGACCTTCTTCAGATGCGTCTTGTCAAACTCTGTAATTTGTACAGACCCTTGCACGGAACCCTTTATTTAATCCACGGACCGCAAGGAACCATGGCGCAACTGATAAAAGTGCTAAGTCATGAATCAGTTCTCAGTGACGGTCCTTTGGAAGTTGAAGGTTCGATCCTCAGCACGGGCGATAATAAGAATACAATTAGAAATTACTTAGGACTTTTACCCGACCATGGCTGATGGAACAAGTGCGAGTCATCTCCATGGATTAAAAAAAGGCTTCTGTTTGAAATTCTGTACAGATTATCGAGATGGACAGAAACATTCCCGAGTTGGACAAGACTCACCTGAAGAAAGTCTGAGGTTACATCGACCCAAATGTTGTGAGAATAACGTCTAAGATGAGAACAGTAGTCCGAACAATACAAATTATCGATCCTCATCTAAAAAATTCTGAAACATGAAAGAAATTCTGTTGAATTTTGCACACTCAATGTATGTGCATTGGTGTTCTTATTAATTTTGCACATTCAATGTATGTGCATTGGTGTTCTTATTAATTTTGCACATTCAATGTATGTGCATTGGTGTTCTTATTAATTTTGCACATTCAATGTATGTGCATTGGTGTTCTTATTAATTTTGCACATTCAATGTATGTGCATTGGTGTTCTTATTAATTTTGCACATTCAATGTATGTGCATTGGTGTTCTTATTAATTTTGCACATTCAATGTATGTGCATTGGTGTTCTTATTAATTTTGCACATTCAATGTATGTGCATTGGTGTTCTTATTAATTTTGCACATTCAATGTATGTGCATTGGTGTTCTGTGCATGCATAGAAGAGAGCATCGCTGATGTGTATGACATTAATGATAAATTAATGTATGTGTTTATTTTGTGTGTGTGTAAGCCGTTGGATGTCGAAACAAGCAGCAGCAGCACTTGTCTCACAGTATCAACAGAGACTACATATGACATTAATGTATTTTATTTCAGTGTAAATTCTCAGAAATCAAAGGGCCCCTTTCTTGGGGCTAACACTTGATCTCTATATGAGATACATAGATATCCGAGTGTTCAACTAAAGTTCTCCTTTACCTCTCAAACGTTGAGTTAGTAAAAAGGTGAATAACATTAATTTTCCTCTAATCAATTGACCAGTTTACTATGTTTTAATATATCTTTCTTATGGTTACTTGATCTTACCAGATTCAAAGACGAGAATTTATCTGGTCTGGTGGAGTATCCAGTTTAGTGCTGTTACTAGAGACAACATCACTTGAAGAAAGTGTACCATCTTATTTGGGCTTTGAAAATGTTATTTTGAATATTTGGTCATGGTTTATTTGTAGGGTTAAGTATCCTCATGCCAGGTTGTCCTGACAAACCCCTATACAGGGAGACATTAGTCACTCGAGGATAGTGTCTAGTAGGCATTCAAATTCTCTCCAAATGTCCATGTATTTATATATTTGTGGGTAAGTTGTTTCGTTCCACTGTATTTTAGCATTAGCAGCACGGTTTAGCCCAAAATTTGACTTGTTTTCTTGGTCGGTTTCCCGTAATAAATTTGTACGCTCTACACGTGTTTTTATCTTCGTCCGTTCACTTGATTTAAAGACCGTATTTTAATTCTACACTAATTATTTTATTTCTAGTATATATGACAAACGAACACAGAAGGAGAATGGTATCCTGACAAACGAACATATACTACACTAATCTTCACCAAAGGAGGAGGTAATGCCTGGGAGGATGGTATCATTACAACAGAACAGATACTACGCTAGCCTCCCTACCCCTGAATTGAGCATTGAAAGATAGTACAATTAATAGAAGTAGCAGTACCTTTACCAAAATGATCAGATTCGGCATTAAATATCACGAAAAGGGTTGATATGCCATAAATCAAAACAACCAAACCTTATTGTAATGAAGCTGATACGAACAGTGAATTTCTCACTGTCCCCAGTAATAACGGCTGTCGACACAGGTCGAAGCATTGCCGACTGATGTGCTGTGTCTGCGGTGAAAGTGTGACGGTAACTATTCTAAATGGTGAGGTGAGCCATGTCTGGTCTTGCAAATCATTCATTGAGCACGAGTCAGCATCGAAACATCCAGGCCAACAAAATGAGGCATAGCAGCTTATGTAAATGATTTGTTTGGAACTCGATAATAGCAGGCGTGATTCGCTATTCGAAAGTTGGATCGGTGACTAGCCTACCGTCTAGTTCTAATCGATTCCCATTGTGATAACCGGTGTTCTGTTTGAGGCAGTGTTCATTGAAGGCCCCATTCGTTACGACATGTGTAACCCTAGGTGCGTTCGTTTGTCAAAGTTTGAGACTTTTGGCTTTCTGTAAGTTTCGTTCGCTGTTCCATATGAGTCGTGATACAAGCAGTGGCCTAATCATGTTTTATTTACAACACTTATGTGTCTCAAGCTCTCCTGAACACAAGCCCAGTCTAATAATATTGTAACCAGCAGTGACAATGGCATATACGTATCGTATATTAACATCACTTATTCAAATCTAAATTCTATACCCCCACAACTTTTTATCTATTAATGAGTCACCTCGAGTGGATTTTGCTCTTGATAAGTGTTAATGAGATGGAATGATTGTCAGTTGAAAGATGAAGAATATTATGAGAGGATTGAAAATGATTCATGGAATGAAGTAAGTTTGAGAATGGTTTATGGTTGTCGACATTGGATTTGAAGATGACCATGTTGTAATCTGCAGGGAAGCAGTCTTGTGGTAATGTGTTCCACAGATGAGAAACACTTGCGAAGAAGCTTTGTTCATGGAAATTCAGCCCGATGGTAGGTACATGGAGGAAGAAAGAAAAGTTTGTTTCCATTGTAGCAAAACAAGTTGTTGCTGCAAATGCCTTACAGGGAGGAACCAGAGATTGGAGCTCAGTCGGGCACTTTCCATGGAAATAGAGAAGAAAAAGACTAGCAACATCTCTTCTGTGAGAAAGGGACTATAAAGAACAGAAAAGATCATCCCCCTCTCCCCACTAGATTTCAAAGGCGATTTTGTACTCTATCAACGGCACCTCCCCAGATGTGGCAGCAAGTTCTCCATAAAAAGCTAAAGAAAAATGATGGGTTATTTGAGCCATCAATAACTATAAGTTCCAATCTAATAAATGTTTTATTTTATTTTTGATTCTTGCATCTCGGAAATAAACGATTTAGTATTTGTCTGTGAAACAATGGAATTCTAAAAACTTGCAGGAATGCTATGGAAAGTAAATGTCTGAGAGTGAATGTTACCAACAACAAAGTGATGATCAATGGTTGTAGTGTTGGAAAGCCGTCAGAGAGGAAAGTTGCCCCGCTCAATTTGTGGAAAGGGAATTGTCCAATTCAACAAATAGCAAAACTATCATCTTTTATGAATATAATTTTTGTGGTACCTGGAAGCATTGGGTACACAAAAAGTACAGTAAAATTACTCGTAGGTTAAGAGAGGATAACCAATTTGTGTGTAAGACAATGTAGACGGATGAGAACTCAGATGTGGAGAAAATATATTTGGATGGCGAAGCTATTGAGGTTATCGAAAAGGTTTTGTTACCTTGATGATACCATTGGAGCACAGGGTGGAGTAGGTGTAATATATATGCGGAAGAACAGACTACGTTGGTTGGGTCACATAGAGCGTAGCGATGGCTGGATTGCTAAAGTCCGAAAGTTGAATGTGCCAGCAGAGAACATCACCACTGGCAGACCCAAGTTGACTTGGGAGGACGTAGTCAAACGTGATAGGAAGGCCATGGGTATGGATTCCATCAAACCTTGCCAAAGACAGGAGTGGAGAGGAAGACTTAGATTTCGAGACTAGACAATCAGGCCCCACCCTCATCAGAGGATTAATTGTGGCCTGATTCAACAAATAAACCGGTTGGTGATGATGATGATAATGATGATGAGTTAGAAGTGGATGGAGTAAGTTCAGGGAACTTCTGTCATTACTAACCAGCAGAGTGTTACCATTGTCAACCAAGGAAAGAGTCTGTGTACGAAGTGGAATGTGTTGCATGGAGAGAAATGATATGATGGATGTGTAATGTGAGTCTTAAAGATAAACTTAGATGTGATGGTCTCAGAGGAAAATCCTATCTCAACAGTATAGGGAGATGTGTGCAGAACGAGAGACTTCCATGGTATCGTCACGTTGAAAGAATGGATGAGTGCTTTGATTAGTAGATGTCGAACAGTTGATGTAGCAGCGGAAGAAGGCCAAGAAACACATGGGAGTAAGTGACAGGGATGGACTTGAGAAAAAGAGGGATAAATAAAGACTTGGTCAGAGATAAGTTAGGTTAGAAGCCAATTTCTAAAACAGACGTTATACAGATGATGATGATGATGATGACCAAGTTTATTATTTCATTGTTGATCTTTGCCTTGTCGCCAGGGCCACAAATTCTGCCGACTGAAACCCCATGCAAATGGGGTAACACCCCCCTCCCTTCTCCCACCAAAAAAACGGGACCACCTGTAGGCCGTGGGTGGTGACCTATGATGCCTTAGGACGGGATCCTGGTGGCTGCGCCATTCTTCTACTTCCGCCCTTACTTCAGCAAGACAGGAGGTCGGAGAGGTCCGATCCGATCAATCGGCTGGTCACGTCATGCCCTAGTATCTATAAGTTCATCCCCAACCGTATTATTCAATCTGATTCTTCAAAAAATCAAAACCTTATTTCTCCTTTTTATTTTTCTCCCAAAATAGATACTAGAAGGCGGTGACTGAGGGTCAATCATCTTGAGAACAAAGAAGATAATCAATACCAAAGATTAATGTTTTTCTGGGAGTGATGTTTTCTGAGTGTAATGCCTCTCACTCTCTCAGTAAAGTTCACTTCTGAGAGTAAAGTTTTCTAATATTAAGGTTCCCACTCTCACAGGTCGAGATCAAAGTGTAGTATCTGTTCCGATGGATACTGCACCCCATAGACTGGCATTTCTCTCCATCTAAGGCATGTCCTTATCCATCACTCGCCAGGTTTCACTTCTATACATCATCACACTGCATACACATGCCTAATAGACTTTTTATTGCTCAACAGTCAACAGTGGTAATGCTCTGCTGGTTAGTAATGGCAGAAGTTCCTTGAACTTACTCTATCCCCTCCTAATTCTTGCAATCACACTAGCACCTGCTCCACCCTGTGCTCCAATGGTATAACGAAGGTAAGAAAACTTCTGAACAACCTCAATAGCTTTGCCATCCAGATATACTTTATCCACATCTGAGTTCTCATCCATCTCCATTGTCTTACATTTCTGGCACACAAACTGGTTATCCTCTCTCAACCTACCAGTACTTCCACTGCACTTCCTGCTTACAAATTTAAAAACATGTTCAAAATCGTTTACACACAAGAGAATTTCATTCTGATGCGTTTTATATAAATTATGTTGTTTTTTTTTTTTGGGGGGGGGGTTATGAGTGTTTAGCATTCTGTATTCTTACCTTCTTTTTAATCAAACAGAATCAACAATATCATAAACTGTTGACACTTCCTCTGATGTTTTTCTTGGCCTTCCCCTTTGAACTGAACCTGCTCCACCCTGTGCTCCAATGGTATCATCATGATAACAAAACTTCTCAAAAACTTCAATAGCTTTGCCATCCAGATATACTTTCTCCACATCTGGGTTCTCATCCATCTCCATTGTCTTAGACTTCTTGCAAACAAATTGGTTATCCTCTCCTATCCTACCAGCAATTCCACTGCACTTTCTACAAACTGAGCGGAGGAACTTTCCTGTTTTTGTGTTGTGACTTTCAAGGGCCGACAATAAATCATACACAGATGTGTATTTACAAGAGTGTTTATTTACACAATTACAGAATAGTATGTTATAGAAGGACTTCTCTGGGACTGTTCCATCCTTCGTCGTAGGCTCTTCACCAAAGTGTCTAGAAGAGTCCATATAGTCACGAAATAAGGCAGATCACAATCACACTATAACAACACTCTTTTTAGCCTTGCTCTGTATGAAGTCAATACTTTATCCTTTTAGGGTTTATTACAATCAAGTCCATTAGCTTTTTTTGTTTTTATAATTTTTTTTTGTCTTCACTGTTCAGAACCTGTTTGCAGGATTTGTATCTCAAATGCGTTGAACACAAAATTTGTATCTCAAATGCGTTGAACAACAAAATTTGTATCTCAAATGCGTTGAACACAAAATTTGTATCTCAAATGCGTTGAACACAAAATTTGTATCTCAAATGCGTTGAACAACAAAATTTGTATCTCAAATGCGTTGAACACAAAATTTGTATCTCAAATGCGTTGAACAACAAAATTTGTATCTCAAATGCGTTGAACACAAAATTTGTATCTCAAATGCGTTGAACAACAAAATTTGTATCTCAAATGCGTTGAACAACAAAATTTGTATCTCAAATGCGTTGAACAAAAAAATTTGTATCTCAAATGCGTTGAATAACAAAATTTGTGTCTCAAATGTGTTGAACACAAAATTTGTATCTCAAATGCGTTGAACACAAAATTTGTATCTCAAATGTGTTGAACAACAAAATTTGTATCTCAAATGCGTTGAACAACAAAATTTGTATCTCAAATGCGTTGAACACAAAATGTGTATCTCAAATGCGTTGAACACAAAATTTGTATCTCAAATGCGTTGAACAACAAAATTTGTATCTCAAATGCGTTGAACACAAAATTTGTATCTCAAATGCGTTGAACACAAAATCCATTAGTTCATCCTCTGGAGTATTATTCTCAACAGCATCTGAATATCGTTTCCTCATCTGGTTCATGTGTCTTCTGTGGGTAAACTTGGGTCCTTTCACCATGTAAATCATGTTCCCAATACATTTATCCATTATCCTGGTTTCCCTGAAGGATTTATTGTTTTTGAAAATCTGAAAGAAACTTGTTCTCCAACTTTGAAGCATCTCTTTGTGACATTTTCTTTCAAGTCCTCGTTTCGTATGGGTTGGCAATAATCTATCAAAAACTATTTTAATCTTCCTTGCAAACATTGCTTTTGCTGGCGTCATAGAAGATGGAATATTGTTATTTCGGCTCATCCTATATACCTGCAAAAATTCTTGAATAGCCTTTTCTGTATATGTACCCCTAGCTTTTTTAAGCATTGTTTTGAACATATCCATGAACCGTTCTGCCTGACCATTGCTTCTCGCATGGTATGGCGCGATCGTGATATGCTCTACTACAAATGTTTGACAGAATAGTTTAAATTCACGGATGGTGCGGTTTGGTATTTGGTCAGAGAAATGGATGCATAGGATGTGCCGAAGGCAATAAATGTCAAAGATCTCGACTGGGTGAAGATCTTCTTTGCGGAGGAGGTTGATCTTGCAGCCGTACAGCGGTATTGTGTGTATCAGCGCTTGGTATATTTTCAATTTTGTTAAGAGTTTTATCTCAATCCACAATCCACTTTGGAGGCGGCAGAAGATTGCGTGATCGACACAGATTGCAATTTCATCCTTACCCTGCCCTTTAGCTCTAAAGGTTGAGCTTTTGCCAGTTGACACGGTTAAGATTCGAATGAAAATTGTTGTTTGGAATAAATACAATTTAGGCGCGCAGAGTGAAAATTGTTGGCGCGTGACAAATATAAAATAACGCCCACGCAAATTCCGATGTGGCTTTTTATATTAAATCAACTCAAAACGAGCGGACGTAATTGCAAGCACACCACGTGATATTTTTGTCCAATGAGATTTCTCCAAAGACATATTTTTCTAAACTTTTCTCTTTAAGCTCGCTGGAGCCGGTCCAAATAGTATTTAAGCACACACAAACATCAAACTTTCTCTTTTCAACTGACTTTCATCCGGAGCTTACACGCATCTTACAATCACTCTTCCATTTCACCCTTTCGCGCGCTTCATACAATTTCACAGGCGAACATTCACTATTGTCTCTTTTAATATTTTATAACAAATGAACACTTCAACAAAAAGAAAAGACATTCTTCTTTTTACTTACATGAAACTAAAGAAAGGACTCATGAACTCATTACAACAAGTAATATATTCTATTTGTTAATATGTTTATTTCAGTAAATAAACTTCCGTTAATTGTGCATGTAAATATTCTTATTAATTATTTTTATTTGTGGAGGAAGTTGGTAACCCCAACCAAAAGGGTATGACGACCCCCACAAGCTCAGATACTTGAACTGCTCGACTTCCTCGACAATGGTGCTGTTGAGAATGATAGAGAATCTGCTGGGAAGGGGGTGGTTGGCTGACAGAACCTTCTTTTTATTGAACAATGTATAAGTAAATATTACTTACATGCGTGTTGGTTGTTGTGTTTTGGGAGTCTAGGCGACTGCCACCAGAAAACTCTAGCCATGCAAAAATGACAGTAGGTCAAAGCACACCCGACAGCTTTAAATGTCCATCCTGAAAAGAAAATAGCTTTTGTTTCAACTTCTGCACATGCGTGGAACGAGTTTTCTGCCAGACAGGAGAGTCCATATTCTATAAGGTATTTTATTTACTCCTCCCCAGGAGTTAGGCACAAGGCCAGTTTTATCTTACTCCCACAAGTAAGATGTGACCCAAGATCGGGTCGAGAAAGTGGGGTTTGAAAAGCCAGCGCTCGAGAGGTGAGCACTCTGGCCATTTAAAAATTGCCTGGGCAGCCCCGTCGGCATTCCCCGGTAGGGGCGCCTCAGACAGTAAGCAATAAACTTACTCCTCCCCAAAGAGGGGAGGCAAAGCCTGGGAGGGTGGACCTCCTAGAACTGCACAGGACAGACCCATAGACAGGCGTAAATCAAGCCCCGAAGGCCAAGACAACACCAGTCTATTGGATGCAGTATCCATCGGAACAGATACTACACTTTGATCTTAGCCAAAAGGCCAAGGTATCCCTTCCTGTTTTCTATAAGGTATGCCAAAATATTATTAAAAAAAATTCCTAAATTCCGTGTTAATAAAATCAATTTAACCTGAAGAAAAATTCATTTCTCGAATTAACGATATTAGCATTTAATAAAACATTGTTTATTTAATATTATCACAAGAAAAATAAAACGATTGCATAAATATTATTATAATATTTTTACTATGACATTTCGCTTGAAATATATGACGCTGTTTTATAATATTTCCCTTTTGCGTATGAACGTGTAGTCATCAGCTTAAAAATGTTTTTTAATCTTAAAAAAAAATGAAAAATTAAGACAGTGGACCATTTCGAAAAAAAACATTAAAATATTGGGCTAATTTTTACTAACGATTTACTTCAAAATGTATGGAAGGACAATGCTGTAATAAATAGATGAGATTTGCACCGCCCCCTCTCTCATTCGACGTCATCAAAAGTTTATTTTCAGAGATTCAACAACGTCTGTTTCACTAATACAGTCAAATCAGTGAAAAGGGTCAAACTAATTGCAACACAAGGTTTTTTTCTATGATGTTCATATAGGAACATATTAAAAGTCTAGAAAAAATCGGCTATTTTGCTTAAATTTTGGATAAAATTGATTGTTTGTCTTAATTGTATTTTTTGTCCTGAAATAAAATTCTTATTTACTTTTCAAAGTTTTGAGAATCGAATTTTAATTCACTGTTTTAATTGCTATTGGACATATTACATATTTACAACATAAAAAGTTACATTTAAACGACAAGTTTTTTAATACAAAATAAACGTTGAACTTTCTTTTTATTCGCACACAAAATGTTCAACGTTTATTTAACTTATTTAAAACAAAATAAACGTTGAACATTCTTTTTATTCGCACAAAAAATGTTCAACGTTTATTTAACTTTTTTAAAACAAAATAAAGAGTTGAACATTCTTTTTATTCGCACACAAAATGTTCAACGTTTATTTAACTTATTTAAAACAAAATAAAGAGTTGAACATTCTTTTTATTCGCACACAAAATGTTCAACGTTTATTTAACTTATTTAAAACAAAATAAACGTTGAACATTCTTTTTATTCGCACAAAAAATGTTCAACGTTTATTTAACTTTTTTAAAACAAAATAAAGAGTTGAACATTCTTTTTATTCGCACACAAAATGTTCAACGTTTATTTAACTTATTTAAAACAAAATAAAGAGTTGAACATTTTTTATTCGCACAAAAAATGTTCAACGTTTATTTAACTTTTTTAAAACAAAATAAAGAGTTGAACATTCTTTTTATTCGCACAAAAAATGTTCAACGTTTATTTAACTTTTTTAAAACAAAATAAAGAGTTGAACATTCTTTTTATTCGCACAATAAATGTTCAACGTTTATTTAACTTATTTAAAACAAAATAAAGAGTTGAACATTTTTTATTCGCACAAAAAATGTTCAACGTTTATTTAACTTTTTTAAAACAAAATAAAGAGTTGAACATTCTTTTTATTCGCACAATAAATGTTCAACGTTTATTTAACTTTTTTAAAACAAAATAAAGAGTTGAACATTCTTTTTATTCGCACAATAAATGTTCAACGTTTATTTAACTTATTTAAAACAAAATAAAGAGTTGAACATTTTTTATTCGCACAAAAAATGTTCAACGTTTATTTAACTTTTTTAAAACAAAATAAAGAGTTGAACATTCTTTTTATTCGCACAAAAAATGTTCAACGTTTATTTAACTTTTTTAAAACAAAATAAAGAGTTGAACATTCTTTTTATTCGCACAATAAATGTTCAACGTTTATTTAACTTATTTAAAACAAAATAAAGAGTTGAACATTCTTTTTATTCGCACAATAAATGTTCAACGTTTATTTAACTTTTTTAAAACAAAATAAAGAGTTGAACATTCTTTTTATTCGCACACAAAATGTTCAACGTTTATTTAACTTATTTAAAACAAACTAAAGAGTTGAAAACTAAAACGTATTGGTCGATATTTAAAGAATTTTAATATTATTTTAGAATCAGATAGGAAAATAAAATCTCATTGAAATATTAAATGACAGCAATAGGCAAAACAATTAAAATTGTAGAAGCATCCTTTTAATAAAATAAATTAACTGTTTATATTTAGTCGAATAAATCTACAAACAAATTATTAGAAAACCATCCGTTCTATATAAGGTTAAAAATAATAAAATTGAAAGTGGTTCAGGTATTTCATACTTATCAATTCAATGTAGATATTTTTATAATATTCAAAAATAAAGAAATTATGGTATAATATTTCTATAAATTATTACAAAACCATATATTCAATATAAAATTAAAAATAATAAAATGAATTATTACTGCATGTATTTCTCTCATCCATATCTGAATGTCGGTAACCGTCTTGTTTATATTTGGCTGCTGAGGGATTTTGATTTTTTGAATAATTATAAAATTGTTAGTAAAAAGAAGGTACGTTTTTTTATTCAGTGTCTTAAAACTTTAACTTACTAATTATCTTTGAAATAGTTCCAGAAAACTGATATCTACCTTTCAAGAGATTAAAAAAATTAATTTCTAAAAATGTCAAATTTCACTATATTTTTGTGTTTTTAACCGCTGTGGGAACATTTTTCGGTGCTATTTTACTTATAGGCCGATCAAGTTAATTGTGTTCATGTAAAAGCATTATTTTGTACTTACTCAGTCACATTTTATCTCTCACGCCCCGAAAAAGAATTTTAAAATATCAAGCAGAACTTTAATTAGAACGATTTTTCCATTTCGATGTTCAACCTGTATTTGTGCCCGAGCCGACATTTTGGGCTGTGAGCGGTCGGTAGAATAGACAAGGGCATTAACTCCGTTTTTATTGTTAGGATTATAAAAAGAAAGAAACACATAAGCAATAATAATAAAATATATATTTATTAAATTAAAAAATAGAAAATTAAATAATTATTTTTACTTTGTTCACCGGGATACTTTCCACGATATAATTTTCTTGGGGGTTTTTCTTTTTTCATATTTACATGGTAACTTTTCGCGACACTTATCTGCCCTTAGTTAGCTAACCGGCCACTAACCGGCCACTCCGAAAATCGCAGACTCGCCATTTCATATCACCCTTATGGAAATGGAAAAATCGTTCTAATTAAAGTTCTGCTTGATATTTTAAAATTCCTTTTCGGGGCGTGAGAGATAAAATATGACTGAGTAAGTACAAAATAATGCTTTTACATGAACACAATTAACTGCAGCGGCCTATAAGTAAAATAGCACCCATTTTTCATTCTAATTCTTTTAAACACTTTTTTTAGAGATTAACTTGAGGCTTTTATCTTTCAAGCACAATCAAATTTTAACGGAAACGAATAAAAAGTTTTCTGATAAATCGGTTTAAATATACATCTACGTATAACGCACGCCTACTTTTGTACATTCCTAACGTTTACCCATTAAATTGTTGATGATTGATTTCCTGAATTGACCAAAATTCTAAAATAAATTGTGGTATGAATAGGCAGGATTGTTCTTAAATGCGATTTTAAAGAGTGCCGAACATAATATTGTCGGTTTCGTACATAAGCCAACGTACTCTGAATGCAAGGTGATTTGTCAGCGCAATCTAAGTTGATGGGGCAAACTCGATTGTATTCAGTAACGAAACCTGAAAAAAGTAAGGGAGATAACTTTATTTTTTATTTTCATGTAAATGAGGAAAACAGAAAAGTAAAACAACGACTTTTTCGTTTATTTTTTATATTACACGAGGAAAACAATTTAAGGTTAGTTTAATAATTTTTTAAATGTTTTTAAATTTACAATTTATTACTCCAGCTCTCTTTTGAAAAGTTTTAAAATAATTAATATTGAAATGTATATGTTTTAATTCTCAAAGAATAAATATGACACATAGATTTACGGGCGCTTGTGTCGATAGGGTGTTAACTGCAAGGGAGATAACGCCGCCTTTGGATAGAACGTAACTGAGCTGAGGGGGGATAACTTTGAAGAAAGAACGCCGCTATTCCATATTTGTTTTAAGTGTAATTTAGACGCTGACACTTTGGCATGCAAGGGAGATAAAAAAAAATTTTTTAATTTAATTATCGCTGCAAGAAAGAAAAGGCGACTGTTTTGTTTTTTATATAAATGTCACAAACTTTATAACAATTAATTAAAAAAATGTTACAAAAAAAGAAAGAAAGAAAATGCGACTGTAATTTTTAATAATAATCTCCGTTTTTAATTGTCGTCGTCGAGTTTGTTTAAACTTATTCGACAGCAATTTTAGTTTAAAAAATAAAATGAATGCTTATTACAATTACTGAATCAAGCAATGAAACATTATTAGGCGGCAATTTTAATTTTTCTTAATGAATACAAAGATATTAGAACTGAGCGTACGGTTGAACATATTTAAAAAAAAATTATATTTCACCCTCAACTGCCACCCACCAGAGATTCTACTATTTTAGGCGGTTATGTGTGAGCGTCCCTTGCATTATTAGACAAGGTCATCATCTGATTGGTCAATTTGAGTGACGTGTCAGTTCTAAATGTAAATCACATTGACGGCAATTTTCTCGCTGGGACATTTTGTAGAATTTATCTGAAGATAAATTCTGGATGTTGACTAGTTAACATCTTGAATTTTGTCTCCGAAGACAGAATTTTCTTTCCTTCGGAAACTTGTGCCCTCGTTAATTTGATAACTCCTGTTCATGTAAAATGGATATTACTATGTCGAAAATTAATTTAAATAATAATTTTAAAGATAGTTTAAAAAATAACGTTATAGATTTGAGATATGTATCTCTTAGTTACGATGTGACTTTAATTTGGACTACAGACAATACATTTTTTTTAATGACTATTTTAATCATAATTCGAGGAAGAGATCCTAGAATTATAAAGGTTGTATTTGAAAATCTCAAATACAAACCATTGTTTATGAAGAAAACTTATGACGATAAGTTATTATTTAAAAGTTGGTGAAAAGAAATTTATGACAATATATCAGTATTTAAGAAGGTTAAATTTGGAGAAACGAAGGCCAGTTTAGCCAAGGTTGATGAGAATATATCGACAAAAAGATCGTTGATGTTCTGTTTAGTTTTTAAAAAAAGACTAATTGTTTTAAAGAATTGATTGAAAAATATCGACACAAGATCGATAATATTTATTATTTAGTCAGAACGACTAAATAATTTAAAAGATTGGTACTGTTTTAGATATTGACCCTAACTTTCGTGACTGCCCGGCAGCAGCGAGCCGACAGCTAACGGAAGCGTCCGAGACCTGCCGAGTCGGCAGACGACAACAATGTAAGACGATGAATATACGTAAAGAAAAAGAAATGCATATATTTTTATACAGAAAATGAAATAAATGAACAAACCCATAGCTGAAATGAATAAACTTTTTTTTTTTATTAATAATTAACCATTTTATGTAAGAAAACTAACTTTTTAAACTCTTTTTTTTTGTTTTTTTTAACTGAAAAAAACTGTTTTTATGAACGCTAAAATAATAACTTTTTTAAAACCATTTTTTTGGGGTTTTTTTTTTGGCAATTACGCATTGTTTTTTTTGTTGTTTTTTTTCAATTATTTTAGCTGGAGGGGTAAGGGCTTGTTTTTCGTTTTTGGAGGAGGGCTTAGCGAAATACAGGCAGAAGAGGAGGATGGGGTCGTCGCCGAGGATGTGGAAGGAGTCGGAGCAGCAGAAGATTGTTGGTCGCCGACGACTGGATAAAGTACGGCTATCTGCGATAATATGGCGGCGAAAGGGTCTTTTTTAAAAGTCTGTCGCCACATGAATTCCCGCAGGTCGCCATATCCTGGGACCACAGGTATATCATCTTTAGAATTGTTGATATGGTGAGTTTTGACCGCGAAAAAATACGTCCCCGATCGCAGCGAAATCCAAGTCCGGCATTCCTGGGTGAGGCATCTCCAGGCATATTTTTCCGAAACAATCTTTCGCGGTACTAGCCGGCAAAGTCGGCCGCCGCCGCATCGCATACATCGCATATATTTTGCCATCAGAGCTTTCTGCTGGCAAAAGTTAATGCACTGCTCCGGAGAGGCAATCGAACTACACAACACTTCGAAATTCATTTTTAATTAGTGCCAAGCGTCTCTCTTTGAAATCAATATCGTCTGCCTGCCAGCCTCGTTTTCGATTTCGGCAGGTCTCGGACGCTTCCGTTAGCTGTCGGCTCGCTGCTGCCGGGCAGTCACGAAAGTTAGGGTCAATATCTAAAACAGTACCAAAAGATTTATTAAATTTGATATTTGTTTATCGAAAGGGTAAACGAATAAAGTCATCGTAAAATTGTTTTAATTGGAGGTCTGTGGTCCAGAAATTCGCATTTTAAATATAAAAAAGGGAGTTATAATTATTTAAAAAATTAATATTAGAACTAATTAAGTTAGAAAATAATAATTGTTTGATTTTCAGAAACACTAGTAATATTTGTTAAATTATTATTTGAATAAAAAAAAACGACGAAGAAAAATAAAGCTGGTTTTCAGAATTTTGCTTTTGTTCAATGAAAATGTCGTCTGCCTAGAACGTTTTCCTTGAAAAATGAAAGCACTTTTTTCAATAGATATTTCATCACCCACTGATGAGCGAACAAAAAAAAATACACAAGAGCATTTTCACGTCTGTAAAAAAAGTATATTGTAAATTGTGAACTGTGAGTACATTTTCTTTTTTGAATGACATATGAACATTTATGCATGTCTACCTTTTTTCCTTTTCTTGATCTTATTTTACCCATTTTATTGTTAATAAATTTTCGATTTTTTGATACACAAGTAAGCTTTGTCTGTCTTTTTCCATTATTGTTAACAAAAATGAGCGTAGAGATGAACACATCTTGTGCATTCATGTTTTCATCATTTAAAAGAAAAGATTGTTTTAGCATTTTTAGTAAAAAAGAGAGAAATGTTTAACAATTAAAATTTTAATTTTTTCAGAAATTCTTCACTCTATTTCCATAATGAGACGTTTTCTTTTCCCTCTTTTTTCTTTTTATACCGAGTGATACTTTTTTTTTTACTTTTCAGTTTGAGACGTTTTCTTTATTTCTTATTTCTTTTTCTAAACTTTACTGACGTTACTTTTATGTAGTTATGCCAAATTAAACTACTGACCCGGTTTTAATAAACTCTTCGGTAATATGAATTAATGAAAGAAGCGCTTTTATTTAAATAAATGTTTACTGTAAATTTAAAAGACAAATTTCATTATTAATGACTGCTAGAGATGTACCAAAATACATTTTATATCATTGGAAAGAGAATTGAATGAAGGAATATAATAAATAAATAAATAAATAAATAAATAAATAATCGATTAAATAATAAAATCGATAGAACTTTTAAAACTGTAATCCCGTATTAAAGACAAAATATGTCCCTGTAGGGTGGGGGTGGTCTTTCTTTTTGCTGTTAACCGTAGGATTGTGACGAAAGGCATATTTGTTTTAATTTAAAAAAATGTTATATTAAGAAAAGATAGCTTAAAATATCAACATTTCGGGTATCTTTCAGAATGATCAGTACAGTCGCGGACGGGGTCCAAAAAACTAACGAGAACGGGGTTATAAAAATAAATATGCAACAAGTGAGTTTAACCTACGTCGAGAAGAGATATTTGTCTACTTACCTATGATATTTGTTTGTATTTTTACGTACTATAAATGGGGTTTTATTAGATGTAAAAAAAATTTCTTGTTCATTTTTTACTCGTTTTTTTTTAGACATTATGGCGTCTTACGAGCAAGCGCCATTTTTTTTTTTTTTTTTTGCAAGTTCGCGTGATAAAACTATTGATTTCTACTAAATAGCAGTTGGAACGGTTTAAAAATACAAACAAATATCATAGGTCAGTTTTAAATTAACTTTTATCGACGACAGTTACTTTTATTTGTTGTATATTTGTTTTTTTGAGCGTTTTCAGCGTACTGATCATTCTGAAAGATACCCAACATTTCATTTGATAATTTTATATGAAAAAACAATATTTAAAATACTTGATTCTGACAAAGTTTTTTTTTTTTTTTACAAAAGCCACGCGCGGATATAATCCGCTAGTTTCGCTTGGTTTTCTTTTATGACTGCTGCTGATACGGACCGTGTTTTTCTTTACGCTTTCGGTCCACCATACTTGATTTAAGAAAGTAAGCATAAGACGCCGTGATGGGGTAAACACAGCTTTAAAAAATATTGAAACAAGATAAAATGTACTTTACACATTAATTTCTGAACTGTTCTTTAATAAAAGTTCAAATGAAAAATGGATCTTTTTAAGAAGATCCCCGCCACTAAATATAGCCCCGCTATTCAAGGGAGACAACTATTCAGCCACTTTTGCTTAAAAAAAATTAACAAAATAAGAATGTATAAGGCATGTTTTTTTTTATTGAGAGGGCTAAAATTGTGTTAAATAAGTTATGATTTGCGCGAATAGGTCAGTTCCCCGGTATCGTTGCCTCCACACGAACTCGCAGAGGTAGCTGTCAACAAGCGTGCGATGGGTGCCATATTGCCATTTATTTTGCATTTTATATCTGTTCCAACGCGACTCAATTGTCTGAGCGTGCGCCCCGGAGAAAGGTTCAACGAAATTTGTGGTGTGGTTCACTGTTTGGTGCGTGTAGGCCATACTCATCATATTTTCGATGCCGGCGTAGACGGGCCACATATCGGAAATAATGATAGATCCGGGAGCAATGCATGTACGAATGACCTCCAGAAGCGTTGCTGATGTAGTACTCCGTGGTTTTGCAAAAAAAAAAACTACAGCAGACTCCTTGTCGTGGACCAGGGTTGTGAGTCTTAGAAAACTCATAAGGAAAGGTGCACTCAAACACGTGTGAAAAGGGTTAACGCGTAAAGAATTTAGACAGCCGAAAAGTTGTCTCTCTTGGAATCGGGGGTATTCTTACCGGCCGACTAACTTTAGCACTAGTGGCGGGGATCTTCTTAAAAAGATCCGAAAATTTTTTTTAATATATTTTAGCATTGTTAAATCACATTTTATAAACACATGACAATTTTCGCCGTTTATTCGGCATACCATATTTATATGAATATGAAGTACAGTGCGAATACTAGCGAAGCATAATTTTATCTGTCAATTTTGACGGAAGGTGTATATTTGTAAATAAATACAACACTTGATTCTTTTGGCGAAAGAAAACGCAGAACTTAACGTTAGAAAAACAGAAGAAAAAAATTCAGTGAGTGTCGGTAAAAAACCGACATCAGAAGAAAGAACCAAGAAAAAACAATGCGAAACGGAATGAGTGAAAAGAGGGCATTGAGAGTATACATATATACCAATATCACTGCTGGTTTGTTATTTATAGACTGGGATAATGTTCTAGAGAGTTGAAGAAATGTACAAGATTATAACTTAAAACAGCCTTCTATAAATAAAATAAGGGAAGTAACTCTTTCAAATGTTTGTTTGGGTTATTTCCCTTCCCACAAAACGTTCCAAGTTTCACTTAAAACTTGGTATTTAATACCAGCCTTCATTTTAGATTTAGATTGATGTTTTTTGTTTTGTTTTTCCAAGTTCTTTTTTTTTGCACTAATTTTACCTTCAAACGCATCGAAAAAAATATTTTAAAAAATTATTAAATACATTAATTATAAAATAAAAAAAGAAAAAAAAGTTGGTCTACATCTGATAACTTCCTCTATATTGATGACCATTGAGAAATTTGTTCTTACAGATTTGTCAGTTCGTTTCACACAGGCTATGAAATTAGAATCCATAGTCCATGTCTCGGATACACAGAGAAAAACTTATCAAAGTAATCTAATTCAGTCCATTGTATTGATTAATTTTGGCTGGCAATTATTCCATCTCATTAACTCTTAACCTCGAGTGACCCTTGGCCTTGATAAGTGGTAGCCCAACAGTAACAAAAAAAAAAGAAGAAAAAAGTTTATTTTTAGGTGTGGGTGCATTTTACTGTTTAAATTTTGCATTTTACTGTTTAAATTTAACATAAATTGATTCACGCAAGGTGAATTTTTAACAAGGATGATGTTTATCCAAAATTATTTGCTTTTTATTACCCAATCAGCTTTTTTAAAACCGCATCCATTATCACTCATTTAAATTTTTTTTTAATATATCAAAAAGAGAGAGTATTAAATCGACTTCGCAATCTAGTGGGGGATGATCTCTTCTGTTCTATACATCCCCTTTCTCACAGAACATACGTTGCTAGTCTCTCTCTACTCTATCGTCATATCCATGCAAGATGCTCAACTGAGCTCCAATCTCTAGTTCTTCTTTGTAAAACATTCAAAGCAAGAACTCGTCTTATTGCAACATTGGAAAAAAAAATTTCCTTTCTTCTTGCATGTGCCTAGCATCAGGCGGAATTTTTATGAACAGATTTTCTTTTCGAGAAATTTACATGGGACTGCTTCCCTGTAGCCTACAGCATGGTCGTCTTCAAATCCCATGTAAACAAATACTTGTCACTTTTTTAATTCCATTTATCGTTTTCGGTCCTGTCATAATATTCCTCATCATTCAATTGACAATCGATACATCTCATTGACCCTTATCCTCGAATGGCGTTTAGCCTTGTTAAGTGGTGACTCATTAGTAAAAGGAAAAAAAGGAAGAAATTTTTAAAATATGAAGACCTTGAATGCACTCCACAAAATAAAATAATAATCATTCGGCGCTTGTTCGTTATTTATCATCACTACCATCACTTGTTTTCACCTTTTTTACAGAAGAATCTTTTTCTGCGTACAATTTTGCTAGAGAATTCCAACGGGAGTGGGTGGGGATACTTTTATTCAAATATTTTAGATTTTAGAGCGGGGATCAGTTTCCTATATAAATTTAATGTAAACTGATCACCCACTTTATGACCATCACCAATTTACCAATTTGTTTTTTTTTTCTGTGTACACTTACTAAGTATCTCACTAGAGATTTCCGGTGAGGGGAGGGAGGGGGGGGTAAGCAAATATTTTAGATTTTAGAGTGGGGGGACTACCTTCCTCTATAAATTTAACGTAAAATGATCCTCCATTTCTTGGCCATCACTAATTTTCTGAAACTTCATGTAGAAAAAAAAGTGCAACCAAGTTTTTTTTGTTTTTTTTTTAATTTTGAAAAGGTTCGGTCGTTTTTTATCGACCATTTTTTTATTTTTTTTATTTCTACAATTCCAATACTTGTTCAGAACAGCATGCAAGAGATATAATTTTTTTTTTTTTGGAGGGGGGGGGGGGGGCTCAACAATATCCGTAAAGTAGTGAATTCACTACATAACATTAAAACATTTTTTTGCATTGCATGTTTTTCTTTGTGATTTTAAAATGCTCGTCCCCTGAATGTATGCGCTCTGGCCATGCCTTTGCCCTCACATTCGAGCACTGCTAGAAACGATGCCCAAACATGTAACAGAAACTGGTTTAACTTTTAAAAGAAAAAACGTGGAAAAAAAAACCCTAAACAATACTAAAACGAAGTGTAGGCAGAAAAAGAAATTGGTCAAATTGGTGATGGTCAGAAAGTGGGTGATCATTTTACGTTGAATTTATATAGGAAAATGTTTCTTCCACTGTAAAATCTAAAACATTTATACACATTTAAAAGATTCAAAAGATTCGCGAATTTTACCCAATTTGTTAATTTATCATTGTAAAAAAAAGGTGTGTTAATTGTGACCCTTTGTAAAAAAAACAAATAAACAAATAAAAATATTTTTACATTAAAAAATGGCGATGGTCATAAAGTGGGTGATCAGTTTACGTTAAATTTATATAGGAAACTGATCCCCACTTTAAAATCTAAAATATTTGGTAGTTCACTTCTTATTTTATTATTGTCTTCCAATCCTATATACGTATTGACCAACTGTGTGACGGAAAACACAAAAGGCAACTCTAAAAAAGGAATTACAATTTTCGAGTGAAAATATGACAAAAAAGCGAAAATAACGGTCACATGAAGTGCCATTTACTGCATCGTCACGAAAAATCATTCTTTGCAAAGCAAATTCACTCCTTTATCCAACAGCTGAGTATAAAAATAACAACACACAGAAGAAAGGGAACAGTGTCTACAATGCCCACTGAACTTATACATACTGTAACATGCATACACACACTGACAGAAAGCAAATCAAGGGAGGCACGAGAGCGCTCTATCCCTTAATCAAGGGAGGCGCGAGAGCGCTCTATCCCTTAATAGACTTCACAAATGGGCTATGCTGGAAATCTCATTTCTTTGATCAATCATAACTCAAAAACCAATAAACCAAATTAGTTAAAACTTTGCACAAAATTTTTATTTGATAGGTTCTATAAGTGTGTAGAATTTCAGCATCATTAGTCAAGGCAACCCAGAGATCCAGAAAGTTCAATCATGAAATCATGTTATACGTGTGTACGTACGTACGTATGTGCCACCCTGTATCTCATCAACTATTTGATGGATTCAGCTGATTTTTGGCAGAGATAGAGGTTCTAGGGTCTAGTTGATGGCATTTTAATTTCAGTTTACCATATACCTTTTGGACCTTGTCTTAGAGGGAGAGACTAGTGGATGGTGTGCCAGCTCAGATGTGACAATAATACTCCATGCATGGGTGGCTTTTTAGAGATATAGGATATTGTCAAGTGTGAGAAGTTTTCTAGCATGGTAAAGAGGGTTCACTTTCTTTGCAGCAGCTTTGGCGATGTCTTCTATGTATTTGTTCCAATTCATGTTAGCTATGAATGTTAGACCGAGGTAGGTTGTTATTTGCCATGGCAATCAGTGGTTGAAGAGGTTTCTTGTAGTTATTGAAGGAAAGGAGCTTTGTCTTTCTGACATTAAATGTTACCATCCATTTATGACCCCATTCCACTTCAGACTGGAGGTCACTTTCTAAGGATATGTACACATTCGTTTTACTTACATGACAAGAGTAGAGCGTGGTGTCGTCAACAAATATACCCATCTCAGACTCGATGTCATCAGGCAGGTCGTTTATGAAAATCAGGAACAATAAAGGTCCAAGGATCTATCCCTGGAGTACACTTGCATTTATGCCATGTTGTTTGGATGAACGGCCATCGAGGACAAACTGGATCTTTCTTTTGGATAGGGAAGATTTAATTATATTAAATATTCGTCCAGTAATACCACAATGAATTAATTTTCATTAGAAAACCTTTATGCAAGACCTTGTCAAAGAATTTGGATATATCAAGTGCTACCGCTCTAGCTTCACCTGCCTTGTCCAGTATATGGTATATGCGTTCAGAGATGACCATTAGGGTATCCGCAGTAGGCCGTGCCTGCATAAATCCGTACTGATGGTAAGAAAGAAGTTTAGCATTAACGAGGTGACTGACTAGTGAAAAGGGGAGTAGACTCATGGGGCGATAATTCGGAGGGTCAGTTCTATCTCCAGAATTCTTGAAGACTAGTACCACACAGGCAATTTTCCAGCTATCAGGGAAGCAAGATTCGGCAAGGCATTTGTTGTAGAGTTTGGAGAGGACAAGAGCCAGTTCAGCAGATCATTTCTTTATTACTATTACTGGTATAAGATCGGGCCCACAAGCTTTGGAGGTGTCAAGGTTTTTTATGATGTCCCGGACATGAGATGGGGTGATGAACAGGTCATCAAGTGTGGCTTCTGTCCGCAATGGGAAATTTGGGAGAGAGTGGTTTCCGGAGTCCAAAGTGGAGTTTACGGTGAAACGCTGGTCAAGTAGTTCAGCCTCATCAAGTGTTTGGGCTCCTGTGCTACCAGTCAGAAACAGCAGCCAGACAAGTTGTCTAACTTGTATTCTCAACCTGTCGGAACAAGAGCGACCTAGACTAGTCATGTGAGACTTAGTGACAAAAGATTTTCCCCAGGTTGCCCAGATAGAGAGAAAGAGAGACGGCATTCATTGTCCTAGTGCCAAGCACTGGGTGTCTTTGAGATGTTCCTATGCTAGTACCTCTGCACCTTGCTAATAGACAAAGAAGGAGGGCAAAGGCCGGGTGATAGGCAGATCCCATTTACTCCTTAAGCAATTTTATGTTTGCGAATCGGATATTTTGTTTGAGTCTCCAGCTCTAGAAAGGTTGCCAATCAGGACTAAGGAGGCCTCCCTCCCCCAGCAGTTTGCTGCCAAGATGTAAGAAGTTAGTAGCACAGTTTTATATCAGAGTTTTTCTTCTCCTAGATGGATGACCTGACAAGATCTACGGGTCCATCACACCAAAAGGGGTAATCCTGCGCCCATGTACTAGTCAGGTATTTCAGAGCCCCAGCAGTTATTAGAAAAAACATCCATATATATATATATATATATATATATATATATATATATATATATATATATATATATGTGTGTGTGTGTATATAAGAATATTTTGAAAACCCAGAACAATGTAATTTTTTGTTTTTAAAATAAATTATTAATTTATTCTAAAAACTTGAGATCTTTCGGTGAATACGCCTTTGTCAAAAGTATAGGAATTTTTCTATTTTTTATGTTTACTTTTCTTTTTAATCCCTCCTGGTTGGGACATTGTCGCAGCCAAGATGAAATTCGTCTTGATCTTATGACGGTTGGTGTTTAAATGCCTGGTGTGTGTATAACGTGGTTTACGTGTTGTTGAATACAATAAAGAAACGTTGATAGAAGGTAATAAGAATGTGTTGACCTTGTCACATCTTACCTTGTGGGAGGTAGATAAATAAAAAGAATATTTTGAAAAACCGTTGTTGTTGTTGTTGTTGTTGTTTTTCTCTTCTTCTTCTTCTTCGTCTTCTTCGTCTTCTTCGTCTTAGCTATATATTAATACGATAGCGTGTGTGTTCGTGTCACGTTTACATCAGAAGTTCGTGCCACACCTAGATTTGGAAAACCATTTAAATTTTCGTAATATTTTCAAGTGTTTCCCTTTGGTGCAACGGTTAGCGACGTAGGATTGTGACTGGTTTATATTTAAATCCCAACCAACCTCTAAGACTTTTTTTTTCTACATCGAAGGGAGGGGGAGGTAGGGAGGGGACGACCTGGAAGACACATATTAATACAATAGCATGTGTGTTATTTTGTGTGTCACGCTTACATCAAAAGCAACGACCTTCCGAATCTTTGTATGCTACTCATGAATTGGAGCCAAATTTAATTTAATCTAAAGCATTTACAAAGTAATGTATAGGTTAGGAACAAGATAATTAGTATTGAAAACATCATTTCGTGTAATTTACACGGGTCCCGCTAGTTATTATTATTATTATTATTATTATTATTATTATTTATTCACTAGAAGTTCTAACACAGGTCATCAATGATTGCTCACCGACAACCGGTGGTGTTCCCTGGAGTCTGAGTGACAACAAGTCTCCCCAGATTTCCAGTATTCTACACCTCTTATCGATAGCCACCGCAAATAAATTTGCAGTACCATAACAGCCGTTTACCATTGATTTCTCGCTGGTAAGGACCATTGGTCTTCTCTGGGATTTGGGTGGCAATAAGCCTCCCCAAGGTCCCAGCAGTCTATGCACTTCCAGTGGAGGTCTGGTTTGTGGTGTCCCTCCTCGGTCTTCTCATCCTCCTTGACCCTATGCAAATATTTTGTGTGGTGTCAGCCTAGGCTGGTACCATTTTTTTTTTTTTTTTTTTTTAAATTTTTTTTATTATTATTCATTTAATGTGGGTTTCACGTTGGCCATGGCAGCACGAAATGACTTTCCCCATGAAGCTTTAGCATTTACATTGTTTTTGATGCGTTATTGGTTGAGGTCATCTTTGACTGAGTCGTAGCAGTTACATAATTACGGTCTATCTTATTTTGCACTTGCATGTTCTCACTCGCAGAGCGATTGATGCGTTGTTCAGCCAGAATACTTGTGTGGGGTAGCACTTCTGCCCGAACCTTTTTTTCCACGATTTATGAACAGCCAAGTCTTGAGCGTCATATAGACAAGACGTCGGGTTAGGGTTAAAATTCATCCCTTTTTTGCCTCTTGCTTTGACTCTGGCGAGAGGCGAGATAAAAAGCCTGAACTCAATCTTACTTCTATAGTACACACATGTCTTCTGACTGAACATGTCTTCATAACAAAGCCAGAAGAATGGATATCTATGCAGCAACCCCTACTACAAAACGGCGATCCCAGCATCATCTCTCTCTCGCTCTACATTCCAAGTCTGCTGAAGTAAAAAAAACAAAAAAAACACACACACACACACACGTTAAATTGTCTCATAATTTTATTATTAATAGAGATCTTATTAAATCAATTTTTGTTTTTCACAAATGTCTCTAGTGGTTTATTTTTACATTTGTAGCACAAAAATTCAGAATAAAAACATGTCACCTTTCCGTTTCTGTTTGTTCAAAAAGCTTGCCATTTTTTTTAATCATTTCTATAAGGTCATCATCTATCATTATCATTTGGTAATTGTTACGTGTTCGACATATTTCTGTCGACTCATGAAAAAGGGGTCAGTTTTTTGTTTTTGTCTTCCCGTTTCACAAGACGCAAAAAAAAAAGCTGTTCGAAACCGGGGGTAAACTCTATCACCTTCCAGGGTTATAATTACTGGACAACCCGCAATTTGAGCATCTGAGGGATTTCAGAGGTAACAACCATGGCAATGCTTATGATGAAGGGAAGAAAAATGGTGAAGGAAAATAGGGTGGTTGTTATTTTCATGGTAGGTACTCGACTGAGCTCCAATCTATGGTTCCCCTCCCCCCTGTAAAACATTTACAACAAAACTCGTCTAGCTACAACCACTGTAAATAATTTATTTTTCTTCCTTTGTGTACCTAAAACTAAACAGAACTTCCATGAGCAAAGTTTCTTTCCAAGAACTATCCGTTTGTCGAACACAATACCATGGGGCTGCTTCCCAGCTGACTATAGCGTGGTCATTTTCAAGTCACATGCTAACAAATTCTTGTTGAGCCGTCCTCTTAAATAATCTAATTCTGACCAGTCTCAACCATCGTTGCCAATTCTCATGCTGTTGTTTCACTGTCCTCCTGACAAAGTCATTAACCCTTTATCCTCGAGTGGCCTATGGGCCTTGATAAGCGATGACATAAAATATATATATTGATGTCAAGATGTTTTGATAGACGAATGATATTCAAGAATTGTAACATGATTGTACACAGACATTACAGAAGGAAATAGAAACCTTTTTCATCATCCTCCTCCTCCTCCTCCTCCTCATCATCATCATCATCATCATCATCACAAAATTATACAAATTATCAATCCTCATCTCAAAAATTCAGAAATAGAAAGAAATAGAAATGGATTAAGGTTTTGAATTACCAATACTCCTCCGCCCGGTCATCCCTGATAATAAAAAGAACAGCCCCCCCCCCCGCCCTAAAGTCCAATCTTTTCTCGCTGTAATAGGGTCAGTGTCAGAGCTACCTACAGGGCTCTAGTGAAAATCCAGGAGCAGTCAACATCAGGATCTGTCTTCCTCTGGTCGTCTCTGCCTGTGCGTGTGGCAAGCAAAAATGTGTCAGGTGTGGGACTGCAAATCAATGAAGTGAACTTGGCAATGTTGCTTCTGTGCCATTTCTTTGTGTGTTCTGGGCCAAACCTTCCCCGACTTTGCATGCAACCACTGAACCTTGCTGCTCTTGGTATTGTGGGTAAAACCTGCAATCCTGCAGGTTAGCGAATAGCTGCGACCAACGAGGACTTCATGCAGACCAGACAGTCCTGAAGCACGATCTTCGTGAGCTTTGTGCAGAAGTCCGACTCGCTTAAAAATAACAACAGCAGCAACAACAACCACAACAGTAACAGCAACAACACCAGAAATGTAGTCAACAAGAGGACAGACAGAGACACGTGCTGACAAGAATTCTTTCTTCCAGTTACAACTAGTTATCACAACAACCAAATCAAAACAACAACGTGAACTTCACAAATACACACATACTGGCTTGTACACAAAACTTTATGCGATACACATACTGACTTGTATGCTGAAAGTCACACATTCACACATTCACACATTCACACATTCACACATTCACACATTCACACATTCACACATACTGGCTTGTACACAAAACTTTATGCGATACACATACTGACTTGTATGCTGAAAGTCACACATTCACACATTCACACATTCACACATTCACACATTCACAAATACACACATACTGGCTTGTACACAAAACTTTATGCGATACACATACTGACTTGTATGCTGAAAGTCACACATTCACACATTCACACATTCACACATTCACAAATACACACATACTGGCTTGTACACAAAACTTTATGCGATACACATACTGACTTGTATGCTGAAAGTCACACATTCACACATTCACACATTCACACATTCACACATTCACACATTCACACATTCACAAATACACACATACTGGCTTGTACACAAAACTTTATGCGATACACATACTGACTTGTATGCTGAAAGTCACACATTCACACATTCACACATTCACACATTCACACATTCACACATTCACACATTCACAAATACACACATACTGGCTTGTACACAAAACTTTATGCGATACACATACTGACTTGTATGCTGAAAGTCACACATTCACACATTCACACATTCACACATTCACAAATACACACATACTGGCTTGTACACAAAACTTTATGCGATACACATACTGACTTGTATGCTGAAAGTCACACATTCACACATTCACACATTCACACATTCACACATTCACACATTCACACATTCACAAATACACACATACTGGCTTGTACACAAAACTTTATGCGATACACATACTGACTTGTATGCTGAAAGTCACACATTCACACATTCACACATTCACACATTCACACATTCACACATTCACACATTCACAAATACACACATACTGGCTTGTACACAAAACTTTATGCGATACACATACTGACTTGTATGCTGAAAGTCACACATTCACACATTCACACATTCACACATTCACACATTCACAAATACACACATACTGGCTTGTACACAAAACTTTATGCGATACACATACTGACTTGTATGCTGAAAGTCACACATTCACACATTCACACATTCACACATTCACACATTCACAAATACACACATACTGGCTTGTACACAAAACTTTATGCGATACACATACTGACTTGTATGCTGAAAGTCACACATTCACACATTCACACATTCACACATTCACACATTCACACATTCACACATTCACAAATACACACATACTGGCTTGTACACAAAACTTTATGCGATACACATACTGACTTGTATGCTGAAAGTCACACATTCACACATTCACACATTCACACATTCACACATTCACACATTCACACATTCACAAATACACACATACTGGCTTGTACACAAAACTTTATGCGATACACATACTGACTTGTATGCTGAAAGTCACACATTCACACATTCACACATTCACACATTCACACATTCACACATACTGGCTTGTACACAAAACTTTATGCGATACACATACTGACTTGTATGCTGAAAGTCACACATTCACACATTCACACATTCACACATTCACACATTCACACATTCACACATTCACAAATACACACATACTGGCTTGTACACAAAACTTTATGCGATACACATACTGACTTGTATGCTGAAAGTGACACATTCACACATTCACACATACTGTTTTGGACACAGCAACTATTTCCTTTTCTCGTAATCTTTGCTATAGTCTGCTGAGCTACTCAAATTTCTGGTTCAGTCGACACATGAATATCACTCTACTGGACGTGAACACAACGAGGACAGAATACAAAATGAGAAAATGTCTCTCTGTGCAGGGACTCTACACATCTCTTCTGGTTCTCAAATAAAATAACTAGAGCAAATTAGATTACAGAATCTATGACGGGGTGAGTATTGTTTAAAAAGAAAGGGATTGACAATAACTGCCAAATCATTGATACGATTTTTCCTAATGAGTGAGACTCTTTCGGGACTAAAAAAATCAATTCATAGGTTCGGCTCTAAGACGCAGCTTTTGGGACGCTCACTGCTGACGTCAAACGATGCCGTTACACACGTGACCACCTCCCCTACATGCTTTGGCCTTTTGGCTAAGATCAAAGTGTAGTATCTGTTCCGATAGATGCTGCACCCCATAGACTGGTATTGTCTTGGCCTTCGGGGCTTGATTTACGCCTGTCTATGGGTCTGTCCTGTGTAGTTCTAGGAGGTCCACCCTCCCAGGCTTCGCCTCCCCTCTTTGGGGAGGAGTAAGTTCATTGCTCACTGCCTGAGGCGCCCCTACCGGGGAATGCCGACGGGGCTGCCTAGGCAATTTTTAATGGCCAGAGTGCTCACCTCTCGGGCGCTGGCTTTTCAAACCCCACTTTCCCGACCCGACCTTAGGTCACATCTTACTTGTGGGAGTAAGATAAAACTGGCCTTGTGCCTAACTCTTGGAGAGGAGTAAATAAATACTCAACCTTAATGCAACAAACACTTCTCAATCTCCCTTGAATACGGGCATGCATTCACATAATTCAAAAATAAACATTAGCTGATAAAAAAATAATAAATAAATACATTTTTTTTTTAAATTAATCTTAATTAACATTTTAATATATTATTATAATATATATGTTTATTTATATTTTAAATAATCTATCTTATTTTATTGTAATTTAATTCTACTTTATTTCCGTAGCAATTGATGTCCACCATTCTAGTTGAGGTTAGGATTAAGATTATTTGATATTGCTTTCTATTATATTTATCTACCTAATCCCCTTATCTATATAATAATATTAAAATTTCGTTTTTTCTAAACTTAATTTCCCTTTTTTTATGTTAAATTCAATACACTGACTCTCTCAACTGATTGTATTCTTAAATTTTTTAATCTGTAGCGTTTTTCAAAAGTTTGTAAATTTTCAGCGTCCCCTTAATCACTTGCTGTTTTTTTCTTTCTTTTTTTCTCTCTTTATTATTCACCTAACCTTGAACATATCGCATCATCTATACAATAATGCCAGGGAAGACGTTTGGAGACATAATGCATTTCATATATTGATCCTTACATGTATTGAATGCTGACTGTTTTTTTTACCTACTTTCTGGAATCCAATATATTCTTTAAATATAATATTCCAATAGATGATACCCTTTGAAATCTCATAAGTATCTGGGGATTCATTATTACAAAGACATTTTACTCCTTCCCACATGCACTTCTATTTCTTTCAGAATTCATAAACGATTGATAATCCTTTTCAAACTTTTTCAAATTAATAATGTAAACCAAAGCTTGTTAAACAATTGGTTTTTCGCGTTCTGAAGAAAAACCGAAGTTTAAAGGTTTTTTTAATTCTTTATTGTACTCTCTGAATATAATAAACTTATAAAGTATGTAACTTTACATTTGTTTTATTATAATTTTCTCATATATATATATATATATATATATCTCATATATATATATATATATATATATATATTTTGTTTTTTTTGTGGGGAGGGGATTTATTCATCATTGTGCCGGCCGACGTGAAAGTGTATTATCGCACATTGTTCCGATTTTTTGGTTTTTTTTAATGTATTTGGGACCGATTATTTGCTTGTTGGCTTGGTGGAAGAAATAATGAACGAGCTACTTTTCTAAGACTTTTCTAGGACTTTCTTTTTTTATCGTTGTTCTTCCTTGTTTTTTAATTTTGACTTTTATTTTTATTTTTTTTCCTCTTCTCTTCTTAAGTGACCTCAACTATTGCAACGCCACATTGTGTATTGTCGGCAGTTGAAACCAGTATTCCAGACATTTAATTTCCCTGATGATCTGCCAAGCAAGTAACTGCTTGGTAGTGAAACACGTGTAGGAAAAAACATTTAATTTGAATAAATAATATTTGTAAGAAAAAATATCTTTAATGGTGATCATTGGTGTCCTGAAAGGAATGCTTTGGTAAGCCTTCATAAAATCACATATATATATATATATATATATATATATATATATATATATATATATATATATACATATAAATGTATGAATAAAAATGGGGATAAAATGATCCGACGTACTGGAACATGAAAAAGGAAAACCAAAAACTATATTATTTATGTATTCATCAACATTTCGTCTTTATTGTAGACTTCCTCAGGATGAAGAAAAATGAAGAAGAAAAAATCATAGTCATTAATTTTAATTTGCCTGAAAATATTCGAGTTTCGGCATGGCTGTGAATAAAAAAGGCAAAAATGAAAAAAGGCGATTTCGGTTTATCCGTTATCGGCAACAGTTTACACAGTTTTTGGCGTTCCTTTTTCATTTTCCATTACGTCGGATCATTTAATCCCCATTTTTATTAATATAGAAAGTCAGAATTAAGACTTCCGGTGTCTAACTTTCGAAATTCTGAAATTATTTTGTTTATTTCTTATTTTATTATTACATGTTTTAATTTGCAAAGATTTTCGCTCACATGAACTTTACTGATAAAATAATTTTCGATTTTAACCATAAGCACATACAGACATACAAACAAATGCCCTTTATATATAAACAGAGTGGCAAGAAATGATATATGGTTGGCTTTGCGTAAACTAGAGGCAAACGAGTGGTTAGTAAAGATTGTTCAAGCAATGTACAGAAATGCTCAAAGTCGTGTTAGAATTAGCAGCACCTATAGTGACAGCTTTAATGTTAAAGTAGGAGTTCATTGCTTTTCATTTGCGTGTTAGAAGTGTTGTTCAGGAAGTTTTGTGCCGGCTGTCTGGAAGAGATGCTGTATGCTGATGATTTAGTAACCCTAACCCTAATCCTAACTCTAAGCCTGTGAAACAATGGATGGTCTACTTGTTAAGTTAAAGATTTGGAGAAATGCTATGGAAAGTAAAGGTCTGAGAGTGACTGTGACAAAGTGATGATCAGTTGTTGTAGTGTTGATAAACCCCCAGAAAGAGGAAAGTTCCCCTGCTCAGTTTGTGGAAAGAGAGTGCAACTCAATTATTTGTGGTATTTGTAAGCATTGGGTACACAAGAATTTAGTCGGTTGAGAGAGGATAACCAGTTTGTGTGCAGGTAGCGTAAGACACTGGAGACGAATAAGAATACTTAGATGAAGAGGAGAATTCAGTTCGCTATGTACGTTTGATGTAAATTGACCCTCAGGTAGCACGAAACTTCCTGAACAACACTTCTAACACACAAATGAAAAGCAATGAACTCCCACTTTAACATTAAAGCTGTCACTATATGTGCTGCTAATTCTAACACGACTTTAACATAAAAGCTATCACTAAATATGCTGCTAATTCTAACATGACTTTGAGCATTTCTGTACATTGCTTGTTCAATCTACGTTAAACTAGCATAGTGAACTGGACACATTCGTGACCTCTCTAAAAATTAAACAGGTAAGTTTTTCAAAACAAAGTTTTTTATAATCATAAAAGTTGTTGCTTAATTGAGTGTACTGTAAAGAAAAACATGTAATGTGCACAACTGTGTAATGTGCGTAAATGATTTTCAGCCTAAAATTTGTTTTAAAAGAAGAGTCTACCCATGTAAAATTCACACCCTAAACATTTCAGAGTTGCTAGGTGGAATTGCATGGTTCTGGGTTTAGTTGTATTTGGCATAATCTCACTTAGTTACAAAATTATAATCATGTGTTCATTAACCCAGTAAATATAACAGTTTAATTTAATTTTGTGAGACATGCATTTCGATATTTTCCTTGAACATATGACACCGGATGTGGGGTTTACATGTGTAGTTTGTGGACACGACATCACTTCCACAAGTTTTTTGTTAGAAATAAACATCAAAGCGGTACACAGTGTAATCTTGGAAGAGAACAAAAAAGAAAAAAGGGGACAGTTTTCTATCCCTTTTTTCTTCTTATTGTCATTCTTATCCATTACACCACAGGTTCAGTTTGAAATTCTGTATAAATTCCCGAGCTCGGCATAATAATTCCCAAGTTCGAAAAGGTACACTAAAGAAGGCTGGAGGTTACATCAGCCGAAACGTTGTGAAAAGAAAATAACAACCAGGATGAGAATAGTAGTCCGAATAATCCAAATAATACATGGAATAGTGTTATAGTTTAGTTTAACCATTTATAACTATAAAAGTCTAATTTTCATAAATAAATGTTTGTCGACTATATTTGATATTCTATGCCTATACACACATTGTCGCTGTTTGTTTATTATTAGACTGGGAAAATGTTCAAGAGAGATATAGAAAAATTCTCTGTTATTTGCGCTATTCTTATCTATTAAAGCTTGATGTTAATAAATGAAGGTTTGTGGGATTATAATTAAACTGGGCCCGTGTTGAGGAAGGATAGAAAGACAGTATAGGTTATTTGAGTCATCTGTAATTATCAAAGTCTGATTTTAATAAATCAATCCTTGTCGGATAGTTTGACCACATCTGGTCGAAGATAATGACGCAAAAAGCAGTGATACGCTTGGTTATGGCTTGCATAAAGACTTTCATTGATTGGATGTTTGTTATTGAATCAAAAGTCGATGTAATCCACATCGTCTTTTGACAGAGAAAAGCCGAGAAATCAATGGAAATTACATCCATATCCTCCCTCCTTTCCTCTATAAAGCAATCTATTTCTCGATTAAGCCTTTGCCGTTCTTGTGATAAATTTGATAAGGATCTTTTCTCCTGAGATTTGACTAATCTGGTAGTAACGAAGTACAATTCGTGTTTAGTAGGCTGAAGAATAATCAAAATGCGCATAAAAAAAAAATATCTGGATCAAATGTAGATTCGGCACCCCAATTATGCTGTCAACTGAAAGGAATAGATTTAGCTGAGCACCATATCTGACATCACTCAAAGGTCACACATTTAGAATAGTTTTAGCAAATCTGTGTATACTTTGCTCCTGTATTGCATATTTCTAAATATGTAGAATTATATATCTCTACTAGCAGAGCTACCCGGTGTTGCCCAGGTTAGACTGTGGGATAGCATCATATGCAACATCATGGTAGAGAGAGTTTACTTTAACAGCAACCTTGATGCTGTCAGCTAGATATCTTACTCACCGAGCTATTCAGATATATCTTAATACTCATAGACTAACGCTAATAAATAGATTCATTTAATTGTGTAACATGTTTGAAAATTGTCATTAGCTTCTTTAAGGGGCAGCCAGAGACGCAAACCCTACTTCCATTATGTTCACATACAAATTGTGCATGTAAATACAATTATATTGAAAGTACACTTCCTAGTATGTCTTCGTTTTTAGGGACAGACATGCACAGACAGAGAGGTGTTCTCTTTGATTATATATATATATATCATTTGAATCAAAGGGAAAACAGTTTTCAGTATAGGGCTTGTGCCCCCGGAGACACTCTTAATATTATCAAAATTTGCTGAAATTTCGGAAATAGACATCATTTTTGGTCATTTACCTATGGTTTAAATTTCATTTGAATCTAAGGGAAAACAGTTTTCAGTGGGAGAGGGGGTGTCTCCCCCCCCCCCCCCCGAACCCCCAGCGTTGAAGTGATATATTTCTTATATAGCCTATGACCTTCACTGAGAGGTCAGTAGTCCACATGCCAATCTTCAAGCAATTCTCTCCAGCGGTTTGGGTGAACATAAGACACAAAGATCAGGCGGACACACACACACACACAGAGTTACTGTTTTATCTATATAGATTTATAATGTTGGGTCGTTTATTGCACCGGCAGTAAGATTAAAACACCAACTTCATATTCAAAATAGAAGAACAAAAGCTTTTTAATATACTGATCATGTGTATGCGATCGACGTCCTAAGGTTAATTTGCATATTGCTTTGCAAAAAGACATCTCATTAATTCACTATTCATTCTTATTATTTTTTTTATCAATTACTCAGTTCTATTTATGCATATTTTTTCATATTGTGAATAAAAAATTAACATTTCGGGTGAAAAGAGTCTTTCAAGTTTTTTTTAGGTCAATTTACTTCTGGAGGTTGCGATCCAGTTCTACATTGTAAATTATACCCAATCCCACAAAACCCACAGCGGCCAAGCAAATAAATCAGTGAGAATCCCCCCCCCCCTCCTCCATCTGACAACTTTTTTTACAAATATATTTTATATCGTGGATAAAGGTGTAGCATTTTTTTGGGGTGAAAAGAGTTTTTTTTTCCGGCTCTTTGTGGTCAATTTACTTCTGGTGATGGCAATTCTTGGTTTCCTGAATTTACCCGGGCAACGCCGAGACATGGGTTCCGTTAGTATGCTATAATGCAGTGTTTTTGAAGATGATAAATGACCAGAGTGTTTAATTACATACACAAAAAAGTACTGAAAATCCCGCCTGTTGAGCTAAAGAATATGTACCAGCTACATAATTACGATCTCTTTTGCGCTTGCATGTTGTCACTCGCGGAGTGATTTGTACGTGGTTCGGTAAGTACACACTGGCATGTTCTCACTCGCGTAGTGATACCTTGGGCGATAAGAACACTCTTTGCGTAGGCGGGTATTTCCGCTTTCGCCCAAGTCAGTTTCCCGCTAAATATAAACAGTTCCATTTGAGATATCAGTGTGACAAGTCGTATGCCTCTCTTCTCGCCTCTAGCAATGGCTCTGCTAGACGAGATGAAACTAACGAAATCAATTCCATTTCTATACTTGTACGTACATGTTGGCTGAGTCAAGCTGTCTTATATTCTTTCGTTCATGACTCTTTCCAGACGATGTCATGTGTTGACGAAACTGTTGAATAAAATTGATTGAAACTGTTGAATAAAATTGATTGAAATTGTAGAGAAGAAAGTTGTGTTTTTAACCGAAAACTTGGTGACCATTTTTTCTTTTCAAACAAGGCCAGTAAGATGGATACAGACACAGTGACCATACAACATGCGGAGAAGGAAGCGACAGTCGCAGCACCTCTCTAAAGTCTAACCCTAACCCTGACCCTCTCTAAAGTTTAACCCTGACCCTGACCCTAACCCTCTCTAAACTCTAACTCTGACCCTAACCCTCTCTAAAGTCTAACCCTAACCCTTACTCACCGTGGTCGGCAATGCGGTAGTGTCAGAGCTATGCCGTCTGAGACTCTGGTTTCTGGCATGGCCACCATGAGGGGCAGGTCTGGCACCCAGCGATATCAGGGCTGCAAAATGGATAACAAATCTTTGGTGAAAATCCAGGAGGAGTCAGCATTGGGATCCGTCGTTCTCTGGTCTTCTCTGCCTATATGTATGGCTGGCAAGGATGTATGAGGTGCAGACCCGCAAATCAGTGGGATGAGGGTTGTAGCATTGCCTCTGCATGTGCAATCGCCATTCTTTTGCGTGATCTGGACCAAACCTTCCTTGACTTTGTATGCAACTACTGAGCTTTGCTGCTCTCGTTGTTTAGAATAAAAACTTTCAATCTTGCAGATCTAACAGAATAGCTCTGCTCAACGAGGAGGACTTCATGTAGACCAGACAATTCTGAGGCACGATCTTCATGTGCACAAGTCTGATTCGCTCCTCCTCCTCCTTCTCCTCCTCCTCCTACTCCTACTACAACAACAACAACAACAACTACAACAACAGCAGCAGTGCTGATCTTTTTTTTTCTTCTTACGTGTTAATCCCGAGCTATGGTGGGGTCTGCAAAGCAGCAGCGCTGATGGGTATGACATTAATGATATATTAATGTATGTGTTTATTTTATGTGTGTATATTTTTTAAATTTTTATTTTTTTAACGTAGTTCACCCCAAACAAGGCAGGCCGCCACTGTAGAAGTAAGGGGTTACTGAGAAGAAAGAAAAGGGGAGAAGGTTGGGGGGAGGGGGTTAACCTAAACTGGGATCTGCGCAGCGATATGTCTGTTTACATTCATTTTAAAGTTCTGCATGTCAGTACTGTCGGGGAAACAGGGGGCAGGAGGGAGTTCCAGAGGCCAGCAGCACGAGGAAAGAAGCTATTTGAGTAGAAAGCTCTCCGGCATCTGAGAACCGCCACAGTGAATAGATGGGATTTAGTTGATTGTCGAGTTGGTCTAGTGAATTTACGTCGAGGGGGCACCAGAGTAGCCAATTCATTGGAGCATAATCCATTGAAGTATTTGTAAAACAAGCGGCGATGGGACAGGGACTTGAGCTTGGTTGACAGTGAGGGACCTATTAGGTTGGCGACTCTTTTTTGGGCCTTGTCAAGAAGGGAGAGAGTAGTAGATGATGCACCAGCCCAGATGTGGCAACAATACTCCATGCATGGGCGGATGGTGGCTTTGTAGAGATAGAGGATAATGTCAGGTGTGAGGAGTTTACTAGCACGGTAGAGGGAGCCAACCTTCTTTGCGGCAGCCTTGGTAATGTCTTCAATGTATTTGTTCCAATTCATGTTACCTGTGAAGGTTAGGCCAAGGAGTTTGAATGATGAACTCTCAGGTATGGTGTAAACTGTAGAACATTGAAAGAAAGCAGTAGCTATGTGAGCTGTAAGACATTAACGTATATCAATGTATGTACTTATTTCATGTGTATGTATATATGTGCGCATACGCTGTGTGTTCACTGTTTGAAAATCAGGAGTAGTAGCCTTTTTTTAGCACAAAATGTGATTTTTATTTCTTTCTTTAGTTCCAGAAATAAATTTGTTGCCTCCACACGTGTATTTATATTTATCCTCTACTATGGGTAACTTTAATACTCGGCCCAGTAAAACTACAAGCAATTTAACATGTTATGGGTCCGGCACTTTAGCACTCCTCATTCTTCTTTCGTATGTTTTTTGAATAAAAAGGAGTTGGTCACATCTTAGTAAACCTTATTTTCGTATAGTATTAATTATAGAAATTTCAAAACCAAATAATGTATTTTTTTAAATGAATAAAACATTTATTTTAAAAGCTGAGACTTTCGACAAATATATCCTTTTCAAAGCAAGACATCCCTTTTTTCTTCATTTTACTGGTATTAACCTTAGGAGAGATTATGGCCGGGGGTGGAGGTGCGTTAATGGCGGGAGATTCGAAAGGAAGAACAAAGGATTCTGGATATTAACCACAGTCGCGAAGGATGCCGAACAAATGGTTTTGCGATAATGAATCTCCCGGCCATAGGTAGTGTGATAGATGCCTTTGTAATGGCACATACTCTCACTGTTCAGACTCCACCATCGGACCACGTGTAGATTAAATAAAACAGTTAAGATTTAAGACAAACAAAGAAGAAAGGAAGAAAACAATATTATTAAAAACTTATATTAAAGAAAGCGAAGGAAAGATGAAGCTAAACAACATAATATGCATTTTATAAAAGTTAATAACAAGGAAAACATTTATATTAACAAAACAATGTATTTATTTAATATTTTATAAGCGATATATATACGAGCGAGATGAATGTCTTTTTGTGTTGCAATTTGTGAATGGCGAATGTGCGAAGAAATGTTTGTCAAATTGAAAGATTGGTGAATGTAATATGTGTTTGAAGAAACACGAGTTCGTTTGGAGAAAAAGTTCGTTAAATTTAAAGATAGATTCTTGAATTGAAAAGGGTTACCTTTCTTCTTCCTCCCTCCCCACACAGCTCGTTCGAGCTGGTGGGGGGGGGGAGGGTCAACGAGAGTTCTTTGTGTGCGTTCGTTCGTCTCAGAACGCTGAGGGAAAAAGAGAGAGAGAAAAGGAACGGTGTTCTTTTATTGACCCCAACTCACGCGTGGTCAAGTTGGCCGGAATCTTACGGCAAATGTGAATCTGCGTGACTTCGTAGGTTCCCTACTTCGGAGACAAAGAAGGCTTAAGTAAACAAAGAAAGAAAGGGAGAGAGTACCTAACTGTGGTGTTCACCACAAGATGACCCTCCCACGGAAACAGCCAAATATACGTCTGGTCTTGGTGATGCAAATTTATATCTTTTATTCCTTTTATTATTTTAGTCACTTTTCTTTGATGCTGATTTGGAACATAATAAGATTTCATATGGTGGTGTGATTTTGAAGAACACCTCAATCTCATATAAATACACATTCTGTCCGTCTCTCCGTCCGTCTCTCCGTCAGTCACAATTCTTTTTAACGCAATATATACATTGCGGAATTTGTCTCATTTCGAAAGATCAGAGATCTTAACTACTTTTAGAAATGGAAAATATTGCATTAATAGTAAATAATAAATTCCCAACAAATAAAGCGGATGCTATGACCGGAAATCGAAACTGAAACCTTCAGATCTTCAGTCTCAGGTTCTACCAACTGACTTACTTTCTTATGAATAGAGCTTAAAACATTACCGTAGCAAAATTATTATAGCTTTGGCGTGATGTCATAGATTCATCATTTACGTTATGTTTCAAAACATGAACTCAAACATAAGCGATAATAAATAATTAAAAAATGAATGTTAATTAAAAAAAGAAAATTGTATTTCTAATAACATATCAAATCTCTATTTACTACCCTTAATTACTTCAGATTCTTCACTGGAACAAATTTGGCATTTTCATCAATTATTTTAACTAGCGACTGGAGGGAGCACATTACCGCTCCTTTAATAAATATAGACGCTGGATAAGCACTTTAACGGAGGTGGCGGTGGTTATGTGGATAACGACACGGACTGAAGACCTGGGTGTTCCAAGTTCGAATCCAGTCGGTTCCACAGTACCACTTTCACTTAGGGATGTTGGCAACCTTCTCGTGGTCCTCTCCGTAAGTACCCGATGTCTTTCCAGAAAGATTTCTAACTAGAAAAACATCGGGGAAACTAATGCCAACACTAGAATCATCTGATTCACACGAAAGAAGAAGAAGAAGAAGCACTTTAACAATTTTGATCATTGTAAAACCGCTTAATCCTGTCCTGTGCGGGTTGACCTGGCTTCCTTCGAAGTAGGAAATTTTTAGGGCATATTATATTCACAAGCGGTCCCCAGTCACATGTGTATTCCGCTCAGGCGAGATGATTTTAACGACATTAGATTTTGCAGGTTTTTGCAGAGAGTTGTCGACGTCCTCCCACATACAGCGCCTGGTATTCCCAGATGATCACCCATCTAATACTGACCGAGCTCAACGTCACTTAACTTTGGTGATCAAACAAAAAATTGGTGTATCAACATGATTATACCGTATATAAAACCTACTAGTGGAAGACTGACACCACAAAATCAAACATTTTCAAAACCCATAACTTCAGCTGGGTAATCTGGTCTCTATTTTGATACGTTTTTTTTTTTTTATTGTAGCTATATGTTTTTGCTTTCTTTGTTTTGAAGTATTAATTAACAGCTCTGGGGTGTGTGGTGTTATCCCTGCATCAGAATTTCTCCCAGGTCCACTCTAAACTGGAGTGGTAGTACCTGTCAGGTGCCAATCTATGAGTTAAATAGAATTCATCCCGAGCACGACACTAAACTGCCTCGGACACCCTCGAGCAAGGTGTTCTCTTCTCCCCACCCTATCATCCCGCAATCAATCTTTCCCAGCCCTTTCTATCTTTTTTTGCCTACCCTATTTCCCAACCGTATCAACTATTAAAGCTCCCCCCCCTTTCGGTCTGTGTATGACACAGAACTGCATCCACTGATGAGGCCCTAATTTAGGGAGTTTGGGGTTCCCCCTTAGTTGCTACTACTCCCAAGTTCACTCTGACTTGGAGTGGTAGAACCCTATTTAGGGATCAAATAGAAACTATTGTGGTACCACTTTGGCTTGTTATCTACGTATAATGAATATACTTCGGTATTATATCTACATTTGTTATGCGATCTTCACATCATATTGCAATCCACACGGTGCAAGAGGAAGGAAAACATTTCTAATTGGGTTCGAAAGAATATGTGGTTATCCAGCCTGTAACCCTTACCCTAACGTTCAAAGAAGAGACGGGGCGACACTTAAGCCAATTATTCAACTAGATTTTAATTAGATTTCCATGTAAGGAATCCGACATTCTGGTGCCCGTGGTATATATACAAAATGAATAATTGAGATATTTTGGTGACTGATCACATAATGTAAGACTGGCTGTAATTACCGAATCGGCGTTACCCGGGAGTTTTTTGTATTTATATTTTTGTTTTGCATCTTATGACGTTTTTTTTTTCTTAATCAAACGATAATTTTTTTAAATACGATTTTGAAAATTAAATGTAATTATTACAGTATCGTTGGGGCTTATTTACTTGACTCACAACGAGGGCAGGGAGCGCCGCTTTGACTTGATATCTACGTATCATGAATCTACTTTGGTATCAGATCTACACATCATTTGCAATCAACACGGTGCAAGAACAAGGAAAACCCTTCTCCTAATTGGGTTCGAAAGGATGCTTGGTTATCCAGCCTAACCCCTAACATTCAAAGAAGAGACCGTGCGACACTGTAACCAATTCAATTTCCGTATTTTTTCCGTAAATCACCAGCAAAATGTCGATCCCGGAGCACATACACAAGGAATTGAAAGATCATGGCTTGACGCGAAGATTCGTATATTGCAAAAAAAAAATAAATAAAAAATAAATAAAGGTGTAGAGATTCTTTCCTTGTAGATATAAAGCCAAAGTATTGTTTATATGTACAAAATATAGGCATACAAAACAAATTAATCTACAAACCAAGATGACATGCAGTTTATCCAAATCCAGAGTGACCCTTTATGGGGTAGCTATATTTTGCCCACATTAAAAACCGACCGTGTCTAACTTTGTAAAACTAAACAACCAACCATAATATTTTTGTGTGTGTATTTAAAATAATTAAATAATTTTAGATAAAAAAATATTAAATTTATTGTATTATTTGCATCATTAGAACATAAACTACTATTCTTATCTTGGATGTTATTCTATTCTAACAGCGTTTCGGTCGATGTAATCTCCGACCTTCTTCAGGTACGTTTTGTTGAACTCAGGAATCTATACGGAATTTTCAGAGTTCGACAAGACGCACCTGAAGAGGGTCGGAGGTTCCAACGGCAGAAAAGTTGTGAGAATAACATCAAAGATGAGAATAGTAGTCCGAATAATCAAAATAATCCAAATTCTCATCTAAAAAAATTCGAAATATAAAATTTATTTTTTGTGAAATTTCATTTAAAAAAAAATATATATACTGTTATTTGTATTCAATTTTAATAAAACCACTAAAATTATTTTTTACATCGTGTTCTAACTCTAGAAGGAAATAAGTTGTTGTTTTGTAGAGCCACCGGTTGCGCGTACGGCCTTCCGTAGTTAATCAGGTGCGCTGTTTCCGCTTTGCAGGGGCATGCGCAATGAACTCAGTATTTTTTTTCAGGTCAGCCAAGCCAAGTGATGTAATGCTTCTACAACAAAACTCTCTTTCTCTGACTATTCCTTAAACAGTACAGAAGTGAAATCCACACTGAAAAGGGGAGAACTTACAGGCAAATGGAAGCCAGGATGAAAGATTTCACACAGGAACGTCAGTGTGGACCTTAAAATAACAGGCTCGACCAAAACGTTTTCTTTTTTTTTTGTGTTTTATTATGTGGCCCGACATCACACGACGGGGGAGTCGCCGTCCAGCCTGAGCTTCGCAAGCAGTCGACATTAATATTATAGTCTTTTGTTTAAATTAATCCTATCGAAACGATTAAGAACGAACATCTATATATATATCTATATCTACACGGATTAAAATAGGATTTAAGAATTAAGAAAATCAACACAAAAGCTACGGATTTGATTATTTAAAAAAGAGAAAAAAAATCGTTTTTTGACGGCTACGGAAGGAGCTAACGTCAAAAAAAGTAAGCCGTGTTTAGTCGTATTTTTTGTTTTTGTTTTTAAATAAGGTCTAACGCTTTAAAATTATAGATAATTTATATTATAAATCTAGAATGTTTCCTTTGTTTATAGTTTAAGTAATTTTTTAAAGATATATTTTTAGGTGTTATCTATTTTAGACTAAGTAAGACTCCTAAAGTCACGTATTTAAAGAAATAATCCATTTGAATTTGTTTTTTTCAAGATAAATAATTATAATTTTTTTTTGTTTTTTCTTAAAATTATAAGTTTTCTTGTTTAAAGTCTTATTTAGAAATATTAATACGTTTTTTTTTTTTTAAAAATAGACTATATATTCATTATCATATTTATATTTAACATTGTAATCTGTCACTCCTCGGTCGTTTTAGACAAAATTTTAAAAACAGTTTCTTAAATAATAACAATAACTTCTGTTTTAGTAATTTACAAAAAAATATCGGATGTTTATTTTTTAAAAAGCATCGGATGTTTATTTTTTAACATATAATTAAATTTAAAGGTTAATTTTATAATTTATAGAGTCTGGGATTCTACGTTTTTTCTTAGATCCCCCTCCCAAGTAAAGAAAAATAAATTAAATTAAAAATTATTTTACTAACCAGTTATTAATAACTATTAATTTTTTTTCCTAATTCAAATATAAGTACAATTAAGTAAAATTTTATGTTTGATTTAAAGATTAATTTTATATAATATTGGTTTTTTGTTTATTTTAGACTGGTCTGTAGATACGTAAAGCTAAAGTTTAGAGATAGACTCAAATATTATTTTAAAAAAAAATCCTTTTTTAATAATTATAAACGGACAAAATTATAAATATTTTTTATTATAATTAGGTTTTACGGTTAATTTTGTGATATTTTAATTCTATATATTACTGACTTAATTGAATTTCTCGCAAGACTTCCCTCTCCTTAAAAAGTTATTTTAAGAAATCTTCAATTTATATATTAATAGTATTTCTTCGCTGAATCTAATTAATTTTTTTTTTTTTTTTTTGAGTGAGTAATTAATATTATTTATTATTACTGTTATCTCTAGTTTATTACATGCCTGAGGACGAAGGTGATAACAGTCTGGGACTGGTGGTCGTCGTTGGAGACGAAGACGAATCCGATAGACATTTAGAAGCGGAAATTGAAAGAAACGGACATCACTACCATCAACATCATCATCATCATCATCGCCGCCATCACCACCACCACAACAACAACAACATCACGAAAGATCCGGAGGAGGAGGAAGAGGAGGAGGAGACTAAAAAGGACGCGCAAGAAGTGGTGGTAGTTGTCCGTGCGAATCGGCAGCAGCGGCGGCGGCCCGGGTTCGAACCTGCACCACCGGTGGTGCCGAACAGCGCTGCGCTGACGACTCCTCCGCGGCGGCAGCAGCAGCCGGCTCCGCTCCCGCCTGCGACGACCACCACCATCCGGGTCGTGGGGGGCATGAAAGATCACCCGACGTCGTCGTCGTCCTACACAGCTGTCTCCACGGAATCGCCATCGCCCACGAAACTGTCCTGCTCCTCGGACGACGACGACACCTCCACCACCGACGGCATCAAGAAGAAAAAGAAAATGCCGAAGAAGGTCCGCAAATGGGAGATATTCCCTGGCAAGAATCGCTTCTGCTGTGATGGCCGCGTGATGATGGCCAAACAGACTGGGATTTTTTACTTTACGTGTGCACTCATCATCGTCACCAGTGGCTTGTTCTTCTGCTTCGAGTACGTATTACCCCTTTTTTATCTCTATGGTAAACGGGACATAAATTATTTGGGTGCTTATCCAGAAGTCAACTGACATGAAAAAAAAAAAAAGAAGCGGATCTTTTACAATAATCCGCAGAGTCGCTAACGGGGTCCAAAAAGACGAACAAGAACGGGGTAAAAAAAATAAATATGCAGCAAGTGAAGGTGAGCTACGTCGAGAATAGATATTTTCCTACTTACCTATGACATTTGTTTGTATTTTTACGTAGTATAAATGGGTTTTTATTAGATGTAAAAAAAAAAATTCTTTTTTTTTTGGGCACGGATTTTTACTAAAGAAAAATGGCGCCGATCCTTATCCTCGTTACGATACCTCCCCCATCTTGTCCAATGTTCGTGTGACAAAAATATTGATTTCTAATAAATAGCAGTTGAAACGGGGTAAAAATACAAACAAATGTCATAGATAAGTTGGAAAATAACTTTTATCGGCTACAGTTACTTTTATTTGTTGTATATTTGTTTTTTGAGCGTATTCACTCTGCGGATTATTGTAAAAGATACCCCAAAAGAAATCTCTTTGATGTACGGAAAGCATATATCAAATAAAAAATCACGTAAATTGATCAAGCATTTTTTTTTTTTTTTTTTTTTTTTACAAAAGCAAATCATCCTGAAACGATTATTGGGAATTTGTTGTAGAAAGCTGATTCTAAACTCTATTTTTGAAGAGCTAGAATTTGTTTTAGTTATCTCCCTTAGTTTTCAAACATGGCGACGATAGATCGACGCTCAAGAAAAAAACTACTTGATCAATTTACGTGACTTTCCGTCACGAGTACATCAAAGATTTTTATGAATTTCTTTTTTCATGTCGGTCGACTTCTGGATAAGCACCATTATTTGAAAAGTTGGGAAATTAGTTAAAAACAATTTATTTTGGTCTACCTACTCATTTGTGGGTTAGATTGTCTGCTATTTTTGATTTCCGGTTTCTACTCCAGACGGGACGACGGTGACAAGCAAGATTTGGTCCCTTCTGATTAATGATTATCTTCCTCTCAGATAACGTGAAAGCCCCCCCCCCCCTTTCACTCCATGTTAAGAATGGTTTTTTTGTCCGCTTGACCATGTCTAATTATCTAGGCCAATGGATAGCAGAAACCGGAAGTGAAAAAGGGCAATCTTGACTATTGCCCATTTATGACCTATTTGCATAAAAAAAATAATATTTGATATAAAATATAAGTAAGTTACCATAAATATTGGTTGTGAGTAAAGTAATAAGCAGTCAGCCATCTTGTTATTTCAGGAAGTAAGGTACCGGACCGGAAGGGCAAAAGATAAACATCATATCAGAGAACCCACTTTTAATATATATATAGGAAGTAATGATATATAAAATGCAAATTCATACAGATGAGATCAATTCGAGTAGGAATCAGTAACTAAATGCAAAAATAAAGCTCAATATTTAGGATATTAAATAGAGCTTATAATACATAAATGAAATGGAAGTTATGAACCGGCTTCACCAAGATTTTTCTTGCAGGTCTCGAAAGAGTCAATAAATTCACCTACCTTTGCAATACAATTGATTCCAGTGGTTGAACTGACACAACTATAAAACAACATATATCTGCCACATGGAGAGTCTTTAGGCAGCTGTCGACAAAATCCCATTGTATGTGAGAGTGGCAGCATACAACATGTGTCCAACCTGTACTCTTGTATATGGCTGTGAGACGTGGTCGACGACGAAATGTTAAAATGACGTGATCCTGGTTGTAGTGCTTTGGATGGAAAAAAAATGGTCGCTCTCACTCTACAGGCCTCCACGAGAAAGTATGTTGCACAACAATGTCTCAACTGGTATGGTCACGCTCCTTTCGTCAGTCTTCTGAAATGCTCCAAAGTGTTCCACATTGACCTCGGTCGCCCAAAGCTGATTACAATCTGATCTTGGCGGGTGGCACAAGTAAAATGGCAACAGAAAGGAAAAGTTGGAAGTTATTCACGAAACGTCTAACCTCAGCAAATTGAAAATAATAATAAAAATAAAAATTTCTTTCTCTACTTAAAATTGTATAGGGAAAACTGGGGTATTAAGCACCACCTTTTTCGCTGACTCTGTTTCATCTGCATTGGAGATCGTTTTCAAACTTTCTTTGGACTATCATGGGCAAAATGCATTTGATATCTTTGTTGAAACAAATACCAGTTAATGTGTTCATCAGAGAAGAAAATATATTTATTGAATTGTTTAAAAACTCGGGTTAGCTTTCCACAAATTTCAGTCACCTGGGGCTATAGACACCACCTCGCGGGGCATTAAACACCGGCGCTACTGTGTGCAAAAATCATGTAGCCATTCCTCATTTTGGAGGTCTTAAAATGAAAAGTTGCTGCTCGTGCACTGTATGTGATACCAAAAATCATGTAGCCATTCCTCATTTTGGAGGTCTTAAAAAGTTGCTGCTCGTGCACTGTATGTGATACCAAAAATCATGTAGCCATTCCTCATTTTGGAGGTCTTAAAATGAAAGTTGCTGCTCGTGCACTGTATGTGATACCAAAAATCATGTAGCCATTCCTCATTTTGGAGGTCTTAAAAAGTTGCTGCTCGTGCACTGTATGTGATACCAAAAATCATGTAGCCATTCCTCATTTTGGAGGTCTTAAAAAGTTGCTGCTCGTGCACTGTATGTGATACCAAAAATCATGTAGCCATTCCTCATTTTGGAGGTCTTAAAAAGTTGCTGCTCGTGCACTGTATGTGATACCAAAAATCATGTAGCCATTCCTCATTTTGGAGGTCTTAAAATGAGAAGTTGCTGCTCGTGCACTGTATGTGATACCAAAAATCATGTAGCCATTCCTCATTTTGGAGGTCTTAAAAAGTTGCTGCTCGTGCACTGTATGTGATACCAAAAATCATGTAGCCATTCCTCATTTTGGAGGTCTTAAAAAGTTGCTGCTCGTGCACTGTATGTGATACCAAAAATCATGTAGCCATTCCTCATTTTGGAGGTCTTAAAATGAAAAGTTGCTGCTCGTGCACTGTATGTGATACCAAAAATCATGTAGCCATTCCTCATTTTGGAGGTCTTAAAAAGTTGCTGCTCGTGCACTGTATGTGATACCAAAAATCATGTAGCCATTCCTCATTTTGGAGGTCTTCAAGTGAAATGTTGATGCTTGTGCGCCGTATGTGATACCAGGAATCACACATGTCACACTGAACCCAGTTAATGCCATCCCCTCTACCACATCTGCAACATTCCTCAGTGTCAAAATTCCCCGATGTTGACAGTGGGCTTCTTGATTGTGGTGGCCATGTATTTCCTGTATTGGTATTCTTTTATCCTTGCATTTTCCTTTTTCTCTTCCATGTCTTCTGGATGCTTTAGCAACCTCCTTGTCAACAGATATCTCCATGAGTCTGGTGATACTTTCATCCGCTGTGAGGCTTTCCACATATCGCAATCGCTGTATTCGAGCTGATTTCCCTCTTGTTACAGATTCAAAGAAGTCTTTCAATGAATCAGATGAATATGAAGTCAGCAAGGAAACGGGCATGTCTGAGGATGAGGGTCCTAGAGTGGGGTCTGGGGATGAGGGTCCTGGCTTCTTGTTGACTATAATATTTGGTTGCTTGATTGGCAGACATCTGCTTCTTCATGACAGCCTCATATGCAGCAACCATCTCCTCTGATTCACTCAGATTCCTCCTTCCACCCTCAGTCTTCTTCTGATAGTTGCAAACCATTTATGAACAAACAATTTTTAGCGAGGCATTAGGCACCTGTATGCCCAAGTATTAGTATCAGTAAATATTGACTTGTTATTACAAATTTCTGGTTTTATATAACTTCCTCAATAATAAAAACAGGTCAAACTTAACTAATATAATCATTTTTCTTAATTAAATCACTTTGAGGGATTTTCAACTCTTCTCCTTCAGAAAAATACAGACGCGGAGCATTAAGCGCCATCTTTTTTCAAAGACATGAATTATGCTTAAATGAGAATCGGTACAAAGCAATTAACTTAGTAAAAGCATACAAAAACATGACAAGTTGAATTTGCAGCAGTTTTTAAAATTGGTGCGGAAATCATGGTCACATTGGATAGACTGTGGATGCAGACCACCATGACACACTTTCCAGCTCAGAAACATCAAAATCTGAATTAAATCAAGTGTAAAAATGTTTTGGTACTTATCTCTGATATATCTCAGTGCTTCAGCAGCAAAGGAACAGTTTTGCAGGTTCAGTGGTTTTGCAGAGAAACAAAGTTTTGTTCAGTTGCTCTTCTGGAGCATAATGTTTTGAAGTCTGTTTCAAAATGGCTGCAGATGTGGAAAAAAAACAGCTTCTCAACTTGGCGCAAAAAGACTATTTTTGTTTGGCTCGGTAAATGCTACTCGTGAGAAACAATGCCTGTGATTGGTCAGTGATCAGACAAGCTTGGTTCTTATTGCCCTACAAGTGCCATAATAATGCTATAGAGAGGTTTGTGAAGATTACCTAGTTGCTGGTGCCTCATGTCCCAGGTTACCCTATCTATTAACCCTCTTCTTACTTCCTTTCTTCATCTGTATGGTAAACGTTACTATTCAAAATCAACATTCATCATCTTATTTCTCTTGGACAAAGGTCTGAGGTTTTCTTACAGCCTGCAATCTCAGTCGCCAAACATGGCGGTCTTTAGGATTGATTCCGTTCAAATTCCTTGTTGATGATTTGCATCCAAGTTTTCTTGGGTTCTCCAACTTTCCTCCGGCCTTACACCTTAAGATCTCTGCATTTTCTTATCAAACAGATGTTCTTCTCAACATGATCAAATGTAGCCGACTGATCGTCAAGAATTCATCAAGCTTTGGTATATTCAGGGTATCAGAGCTGATATGCCGGGTTTGATCTGACATTGCATATCCATTTGATCATTGCCGTGTCATTACACTGAGGACTGGGTAGAGGCCTAACACTCACCTCCATACAGCATCACACACCTAACACAACTGCTATATACCCTTCCCTTGGTAGTGGGAGGGATAACTTGCGGTGTAAGGACTGACAACAGTTGGCCGAATTTACTCTAATGCTAGTGCTGAACTTGCAACCCATCTCCAGCCCTCAACATATCCCGAGATAACAAAATTGACGACATAAATTAAACATTAAAGGAAATACAGTTAGGAAATTAGTTAAAAACAATTTATTTTGGTTTACCAACTCGTTTGTGACGTATTTGCGTTAAAGTTATTTAATATAAAATATAAGTATGTTAAATTACCGTAAATATTGGTTAAGAGTAAAATAATCAGTGGCAGTCATTTTGTTTTTAAGGAAGTAAGGTACAAGACCGGACCGAAACTGATGGCCGGATACTACTTTAATTCAAGTCATTAAATTAAAAGTGGGTTCTTTGATATGACAGGGGTGCAAGAGTAATGTTTACTGTCTATATATTTCAAGTTGGGCCATTTGTCACACTAACAGTGAGATAGATTTTTTAAAAAAATCTGATAAAAGTATATAATAGTTAAATCGAGAACTCGTAAACAAAAAAAAAAACACCACATAATTTATATAAAACGCTTTAGAATGAGATTTTCTATCAAATCTGTCTAGTTTTAATGTATGGAAAGGATTTGTAAAATTTTTTACTGTTTAAAAAAAAATCTTTTCCACATTAAAATTAGCCGGGTTCAGTAGAGAATTTTTAATCTAATGCATTTTATATAAATTGTGTTCATTTTGATTTACAAGTTCTCAAATGTTAACTACTCTGTATTTTTACCTATTTTTAAATTTAAAAGTGCAAATAAATGTTTACTTTGTTGCCGTACTATTCTAGATAATATTTTTCAACTGCCAAATTTAAAAGGCCTATATTTGAGATATCAGGAAGTTTCGGATGTCCTGCTGGCTTGGCAGGCCGAGAGCAGGCTCAAAGGATTCCCTCAAATAATTCACGATTGTCCTCTGTGTGGCATGTCCTTAATAGATCCAGGCAGTTTAGGAAGTCCCACATGGTGGGAACAATCGCTTTACGGCAATCAGTTTGAATTTGTATTCGAAGACCGACATATTTTAATCGCTTGCGGTCCTCTGCTAACGCTGTTACATGACCAGAGTTTGTTGCTGATTTCGTTATTGAGTGCGAAAGTGTTGACAAAAGTCGCATCTCATATTAGCAATTTGTCATTTGAGAAGGGAACACTGTCAGGCCATCGGGCTTGTTGCCATAACTTGTTCAAGGATTACGCCAAATTAATATTCACAATTAAACAACTTTCTAATATACTAATCATGTGTATGTGATCGACGTCGTAATATCAACAAATTAGTATATTGTTTTGCAAAAGGACATCTCATTAATTAACTATTCGTTTTTTTTCTTATTCGGTGATTGTTTTAATTTTACTACAAAAATTTAATTTGCAAATATTTTTTATATTGGTGATAAATGCTTAGCATTTTGGGTGACATCCCACTAGTGTTTAATAGTGTTCAACCATAGTACATTTGGGTGACATCCCGCTAGTGTTTAATAGTGTTCAACCATAGTACATTTGGGTGACATCCCGCTAGTGTTTAATAGTGTTCAACCATAGTACATTTGGGTGACATCCCGCTAGTGTTTAATAGTGTTCAACCATAGTACATTTGGGTGACATCCCGCTAGTGTTTAATAGTGTTCAGCCATAGTACATTTGGGTGACATCCCGCTAGTGTTTAATAGTGTTCAACCATAGTACATTTGGGTGACATCCCGCTAGTGTTTAATAGTGTTCAACCATAGTACATTTGGGTGACATCCCGCTAGTGTTTAATAGTGTTCAACCATAGTACATTTGGGTGACATCCCGCTAGTGTTTAATAGTGTTCAACCATAGTACATTTGGGTGACATCCCGCTAGTGTTTAATAGTGTTCAACCATAGTACATTTGGGTGACATCCCGCTAGTGTTTGATAGTGTTCAACCATAGTACATTTGGGTGACATCCCGCTAGTGTTTAATAGTGTTCAACCATAGTACATTTGGGTGACATCCCGCTAGTGTTTGATAGTGTTCAACCATAGTACATTTGGGTGACATCCCGCTAGTGTTTGATAGTGTTCAACCATAGTACATTTGGGTGACATCCCGCTAGTGTTTGATAGTGTTCAACCATAGTACATTTGGGTGACATCCCGCTAGTGTTTGATAGTGTTCAACCATAGTACATTTGGGTGACATCCCGCTAGTGTTTAATAGTGTTCAACCATAGTACATTTGGGTGACATCCCGCTAGTGTTTGATAGTGTTCAACCATAGTACATTTGGGTGACATCCCGCTAGTGTTTGATAGTGTTCAACCATAGTACATTTGGGTGACATCCCGCTAGTGTTTGATAGTGTTCAACCATAGTACATTTGGGTGACATCCCGCTAGTGTTTGATAGTGTTCAACCATAGTACATTTGGGTGACATCCCGCTAGTGTTTGATAGTGTTCAACCATAGTACATTTGGGTGACATCCCGCTAGTGTTTAATAGTGTTCAACCATAGTACATTTGGGTGACATCCCGCTAGTGTTTAATAGTGTTCAACCATAGTACATTTGGGTGACATCCCGCTAGTGTTTAATAGTGTTCAACCATAGTACATTTGGGTGACATCCCGCTAGTGTTTGATAGTGTTCAACCATAGTACATTTGGGTGACATCCCGCTAGTGTTTGATAGTGTTCAACCATAGTACATTTGGGTGACATCCCGCTAGTGTTTGATAGTGTTCAACCATAGTACATTTGGGTGACATCCCGCTAGTGTTTGATAGTGTTCAACCATAGTACATTTGGGTGACATCCCGCTAGTGTATACAAACTGTACAGTTTTGGCATGCAATGACATAACGAGGGTTGACATGCTGTTATAAAACCCAATAACGAACCAATATTTTTTTGTCTGCACCAGAGGTTCCCAACCTTAATTTGCTTGTGGACCCCCTTTTTATCTGTGGATCCCATATATGCATTTAAAAAAAAAAAATTTTTAATTAAATATTTGTTTCTAGGTGAGTAAAAACTAACAATGAATCAATTTTGTTATATTCATAACATAACATAAAAATTTCGATAAAGACGTGTAATCTAGTAAATAAAACCAAATAGAAACTTTTTTTGTGTGGACCCCGGTTGAGAATCCCTGGTCTACACATTCTTACTTTCTGATTTATCTATATCAAGATGATATCCATATTTATCCTTATCTTTAACCCATGTTTATACATTGCTTCTTTTTTTAAATTTTTAATGGAAATCGCTCCACACAAAGCATACAGCCACTTGATCTAAGAAGCTAAAAAAAAAAAAAATACTACTTCAAGGTCAAAGACTAGCCAACAATAAGTGTTAAATGGATAGATTATGACCCAGAAAACAGCAATTCTTCCTCCTTTACCAGAAACATCGCTCATAGAATTTGAGAACTAAAGGACAAAATAAGGGAAGTGAGTTACGAGGCTGCCAAAAGTAAACCCAAGGTCTACTCTACCTATTCCAATATCTTTGGCACACCCATCTGTCTCTACATCTATGACTGCGTCCACATATCACAACCTCTATAATACAGGGTCAGTTTATAATATGAATCCTGCTCTTCAAAATACAGAAATTACCTGTTTAGTCTTGTCGTTATGCCTTCATAGATGAAGGTGGCTCCGGCAAAAGGTAATACACACATCGTCGTCTCCAAAAGGAGGAGGTAATGCCTATGAGAATCACCCCTGAAAATAGAACAGATGTTACATTTTGATTCGAATTTATTTACTTGTTTCTAACTGCATCGAGACAGTTTATAGTGAGAATCCCAATATCTATTGTATATCCATTTGTCCCATTAGCATCCGGGCTGTCCCAATGTCTGACTGCGTCTCACCCCGCCTCTCTTTATTTCTGTGACTCTGCCCCCTCCTCACCCCGCCCCCTCCTCACCCCGCCCCCTCCTCACCCCGCCCCCTCCTCACCCCGCCTCTCTTTATGTATGTGACTCTGCCCCCTCCTCACCCCGTCTCTGCCCCCTCCTCACCCCGCCTCTCTTTATGTCTGTGACTCTGCCCCCTCCTCACCCCACCTCTCTTTATGTCTGTGACTCTTCCCCCTCCTCACCCCACCTCTCTTTATGTCTGTGACTCTGCCCCCTCCTCACCCCGTCTCTCTTTATGTCTGTGACTCTGACCCACCCCCACCCACGTTTGTCCCAATATCTGATGTCCATCCCTGTCCCAGCCTTTATGACACAACGTCAGTTTATAGTTGGACTCCAGTTTCTCAAAAGTGGGGTACCATGGACGGGTAGAAAAAATGGCCACTATTGGGTCTCATACACACATCCACCCCCAAAAGGAGGATGTAATACGTGGGAGAATGGCTTCCTGAGATAGGACAGATCTAATTCGAACGTCAGAAAAAAAAGGAGTACTGCGTTCGTAACATAATGCGATACAAAAAATGTGTACAAGCGATAAATATTGTTTCTTGTTCATGTTTCTGTTCAATATGAGTAAATTTGAAACAATTTACAGTTAAAATCGAATTAGTTTTTCTCTCTGACTTTTGTATATACCATTTCTTCAACTTCCGTTTCTTCGACTATTCGTTTGTTGCCTTTCTATCGATCATTGACACACTTCAGGCGTGTCTTAAGCTTACATGCGTAAAACTAATTCGATTTTAACTCGAAATTGTTCCAAATTTACTAATATTTAACAAAAACAGAAAACAATAGTTATCGCCTGTACACAATTTTTGTATCGCATTATGTTCCGAACGCTATACTCTTTTTTAACCAAATGTTTTTCCTCATTTTGTTTCTCAATTACACCAGCGGTGGTGCTACATGGTCCTCAGGCCAGGATCAAAATCTATCGGTTTTGTTCTCAATCAGGAGAAAATGTCTAAAGCTTTATTGAACGATGGGTTTATTACTTCCCTATCCCATAAAACTCGTGATGTATAAATGCTGTGATCGAATGGAGCATTTTTAAGAAAAACTGCTGTTAATACCCCCCCCCCGCAATTTTTTTTAATCATTTCGGAAATTTTCTACTAAAAACAACATCTTTGAAATTGTTTAAATAAGCGAACAACGTCTTTAAAACCATTCAGCATCGTACATAGGTTTTGAAGTCAACAACTCGTCGGCTTCAACGAGACGATAAGCTGTTGCATTTCTCACGTGTTACGTCTGAAGCAAAAATCGTAGCACGATTGGCCATCCGTAGAAATCGACTTTTACGAAAATGGGTCAACCGTCATGCATTTTTATTTTGCCGGTATTATATTTATTTATAATTCAAGTTTTTTTCATCATTTATAACTTGGTGTACATATATATTTTCGTTTGTATAAGAATATTAAATCATTAAAGTTACTAAATATCTAGTTTTCACTTACTAAGTCGTTAATTTGCAAAATTCAAAGGGTTCCACTTCCAGCATTTCCTTTTATTTTTGATTAAGAATTGACCCTTTTGTCCTGTTTTTCCATCCTTGCCATTTTGAAGAATTTGGTAAACATTTAATAGATTTACGATTGTCGGGTCAATTTAAAACTATATCTATTTAAATATAATCTATATTAATAAAATTGTGTGAATAGTTCTCGTGTGTCTGTGTTTCTGACATCTACGTGACTTCATTCTTTTTTCTTTTTTTAAAATTTATTTACTACTAATCAATTTATTGCAATCAAGAAATTCAATAGCGGAAAGTTCTAAAATGAAGTAAAAGAAAAAAAAAAGTATTTTGAAGTTTGCTTTTTTTTTTTTTTTTAATTTTTTATAGAAAATTATTTTTTATTAAATAGGATTTTAAAAGTTAAATTTAATTATGTTATCGGTTGGTCTTTAAATTATTAACAAACCTGAACCAAATTATTGCACGTACAACTATAATTTTATTAGGGTAATGTTCAAATCCATATATAAAATTATTGGATGTAAATTGCTTTCAATCTTTTAATTCATGTGGATTTGCTAAGGATTTTAAAGCCAGTTAAATGACTATTTATTCGACAGTTTAAAATGCTTCCAATTTCCTTTCACGTTTAGTAATATCACGAAGTAATTCATTTTTTTGTTCATGTTCAACTATTAAAATGATTCATATGACTGACTTGATTGCGAATAAACAGAAATGCATTCTGGTGGACTTAATTTCATTTTATTTTTTATTTCTAAAACGGTCGTTTTTGGTAATTAACTCTATTTTTGTTTTAAAAAATAATCGATTAATAGTAATTTCTAAATTACGTAGAGGCAAGAAAACGCAAACACGAGAAGTAGTCGCACAATTATTTTTTAATATAGTATTAAATATACAGATAATAAACACAGACTCCCAACGACAACATCAACAGTGAGTTTGGCTATTTTTAGCAGTAAACTTCCTCACTGTATCTTTATCTTTCATTACGTTGTTCACTGTTCAGTAAACGATTAATTTTCTAATTCGTAAATTTCACCATCGTTTATCGTTTTTATCTTGTGTTCAGAGTTTGAAAAAAAAATGTATTTATCTCTCTCCTATTTTCACGATAAAAAAAAATAAAATCAGCTCCGTATATTTATTTATATTTTTTTGTCATATTTGTATTTACTCACCTCCCCACGAGGGCAAAGGTCGGGGTAAATGTTAAGACCGACTGCCTAAACAGTTTCTTCAAAAAGTTAAATAAAATTAGTATATAGGCGATTATATATATACATATTTTTGAAGATTATGTCATTAAGAACGCTTTGGAGTTTTTTTATTACGTAGTAATTTACTACTTTTTTTTCGTCTTGAGCGATACAAAAAATAACATGGCGCCATGAGGTAAATGCACTATTTCTGGTTCCTTTTTGTTAAAATCTCGAGTATTCGAGCATATTTACACATTTCGAACGTGTTTTTCTTCAGATTACATGCGTAATACTAAATAGATTTTAATTCGAAATGGTTTCTCATTTAATAATAATAATAAAAAAAAAACAACTCTATAAAACCATTTTTATCGCTTATATACAAATTTTTCATCGCAGTTCGGGTTTTAATGGGGAGCAAAATCTAGCCTCCACCCCAAAAGGGACACTCTGTGTTGGGGAAAAATAACCCGTATAATCTCGTTGGTACTCCCTCACGAATGATGGCGCTTCTTCCTATGCCCGGAAACCAAACAGATACTATAATTTAATTGTGCCCCCCCCCCCCCCCCAAGGCCGGATGTCTCTCTACCTATCATTGACCAAGTTGAAGTGTAAAATTACATTTAAGTCGTTCCTAGGACACACCCTGTCCAGCTCCCCAAAAGGGGAACCCTGGATTAGGACAACAATTAGAATTACCGCTCTCAAGAACGATTTCTTCTTTACTGACCGAGGACAGAAAAGATAAGTGTAGTATGAGAACAGATACTACACTTTGCTCCTAGTTAAAAGATTGTTCCTCTCTACGAGGACAAAGTTAGACACACGGTCGTTTTTTTTTGTTTTTTTTTTAAGCTCGTCAAAAAGGTGGCACTCTGGATTGAGAATTGGGAACACAAAAAATATGTATCTGTGTAGAAGGATTTCTCCACCTTCTCTTGGCTTAGGATAGAACACGAACAGATACGACACTTTAATTTTATTTGCGAATAAATAATTTAAACTCCATTTACAAATTAGACACAAGGCCTCCAAGAGTGTGTGTGTGTGTGGGGGGGGGGTCATCTTGTGTCTATCTTACTCTTAACTAGACGCGGGGGGGGGGCGAAAAAAATATCTACCTCTACCAAATCTCAATAAATTTACCAATTCTGCCATTTGTTCCTTAAGTAACTATATTCCTTTTTTCCGGGGCTTCTACAGTTTACCCCCCCCCCCCGGCAAATTGTTTTCATTTTAGGAGAGTTCCGTCCACGACAAGAGAATAGTTAGTTAACAAAGCCCCCTCTCCCCATGTTAAGAATGGTTTTCTAAATTTGCCGGGGAATGTTAAACTGTGCAAGTGCCCTTTTTTCCTACAGCATCTCATTTTTAACTGATTTGTTGCTTATTGGACCTAAAGGGGTGGGGTACAAATCCGAAATTCATGTTTCTGATGAAGATATATATTTTGTATTATTTGAATGGACGAGAACAATCTACCGCCGTGGATTAAATAAAGGGCTCAGTTCGAAATTCCGTACAAGCTCCAGGGTTTAAGGGGGGAAAAGCACCTGAAGATTAAAACGTAAATATAACAAAAATGAGAATAATAGTAAGAATAATCAACATTTTAATTCAATAAGTCAGTTTTATTTAAGCCGCACGCGTGTATATTAAATTATTTACAGGTGAAATATTTTCTGATAAAAATTACGATAATTATAACAAAGATTCTAAAAAAAAAACAAAAAAAAACCCAACTAAAGATGTGGAAGATGCCATCAACAGATGGAAAAGAATTTAACTACTACTACTACAACAGAAAAGAGAACACCGATTTGCTTTGTCGATATAAGATTTCTTTTTATTCATCTAATTTTTTTTTAAAATTTGTAGCCATTAAATCTTTATTTTTATACTGCTTCAGCTTTTAGGTAAATAACTTACAAATACATATATTTTTCCGTGTTTTTATTTCTTATTTTTAAACCTATTCTTAGACTTAAATGCATGTTTCCTCTTTTACTTTTTATTCTGGTGCTTCTACAGAATTTGAACCGAACCTACTTTTGCTGAACTAAACCTAAAAATTAAGTTAGCGTAGAGAAAAACCCAGTACGGTTCAAATTCTGTAGAAGCACCTATATTTTTTTAGTGTTTTTCATTTTGTTTACATAACCAACTTTAAATAAATTATTTTTTATTAGAGGAATACAATTGTTTATAAGGTCTATTTTTTTGTTGCTTTTAATTTCGTTTGCTTTCTACTATTGTCATATTTTTATTTGTTAAAAAAAGAGAAAATATTATTTTTATACCCCTTTTTAATGACCAATAAATTATTCACCAAGTTGTTGGTTGTGTACGTTTTCAGCGTCCCAAATTTACTTTTATTAGATTTGTAGTTTTAAAATTACATTGAAATTTAAGATGTAGTAAAAATATTAGAACTTATTTTGTTTTGCTAACTTTAATATTAGAGAAAAAAACTTCAATGGGAGAAAAAACAAAAAAGACACAAGGAATAACGATAGATTCCGATTTAAACCTTTGGTGCTTCTACAGATGAGGGTAAATATGAAAAACGCAGTGAAAATAGCAGTTCCAATTAAATTAGCTGGAAAACTCTTTGATATACTTATGTATCAAGCAAAAATAGTTATGTACACCAAAAATTAGCAAAATCTATTGAGTAGAATTTTAATAAAAAATCCGTTATATCGTTTCTTTTTTTTTTTTTTTTTTTTTGAGTTCTGCCATTGGTTCGAGCGAAAAACAATAAATTCAGGGGGAGATAACTTAGTATCATTAACAAGTAATAAATCAATGGCAGTCATCAAAATACGATGAAACTGATGCTTAATCAAAATTCTACTCGATCATTTTCCTACTTTTTGGTGAAGATACTTATTTAAATCTGCTGCGTAAGTATATAATAATGTTTTTTTTTATGGTATTGCTTGATACTTTAATACTCACGCGTCTTCGTAGAAGCACCAAACCTTATTTTCCTAATGAGTCATCAATGCCAAAAGCCATTCGAGGCTAAACATTAATGTGATAGATGAATGGAAAATAATAATAACGTATACAAAAACAAACAAGTTCTGTTTAAAAAAAGAAGAGAAAACAATCTATATTAAATCTTTATTAATATTTTACTTGTTACTACATCTTAAATTGCAATGTAATTTTAAAACTACAAATCCAATAATAATAATAATTTTGGAGGCTGGAAACACAACCCTGTTATTGTCTATTTAGCCGTACGAAGGCCACGCTCTATTCTAGCCCGTAATCATAAACTGAATCGTCCCAGGTCGAATAAACATTTAGTTATTAATTCTTTTATTTATTTTTAAAATACAAAGATAAATTTAAAAAAAAAAAGGATTAATATAATTGTAGGATAAAAAGGATTAAAAAAAAAAATCCCGCAGGAAAATTGATATTGTCATTCATTTTCCTTTCTCGAAGAGAGGAATAAGGAAGAATAAATGATCGAGTGAATCGGTGACGTCATTGCTACACCGGAAGTCCATCAAGTTGAGAGGGGGGGGGGGGCAACATTCATTTAAAAAAAAAAAAAAAATTTTGTATAAAATGAAACTGTCACTCTTGTTCCCCCCCCCCCTCATTCTCTAAAATTAACTATTTATGTTATCTACTAAATAATTATACCTTAATGGATGCTAATAAATTACCAAACGTCATGACATTATTATTAATAATAATGTCATCTTAACTTTTTATTGGAAACGAAAACATTTTATTTTTTCATCACTTCATGTCAAATGCGAAGCTAGTCAGATTCAGTTTATAAACATTTTTAATCATTGAAAATAAAATGATGAAACCTAAAACCTAATTCTCATTTACGATATTTAATCTATCGAATATATTTATTTACTGTTTATCTTGAAATAACAATTTAAGGAATCAAGTTCAACTATTTTTACCCCCCCCCCTCTCTCATAGCGTAGATAAGTATTCTGGTCGTAAGGCGACACCTACTCACTAAACTATTATATCAATTTATGATTATTATCTTTGTTAACCAAATTGTGTTTTTCGCCTCTACGTGACCTAGAGATTTTTTGTTCGTTACTTTTAATTAATTACATATTTATTAAAATAAATGTAAACACATAAAATAAAACAAAATTTAAAACATCCTAAAAAGAAATTACGAAATGAAATCCATCATAATGCATTTCGGTTTCTTCGTAAACTTGTCGGCCATTTTAATTTTTCAATAGTTTAAAAAAAAAGAAAAGAATGAATTATTTCGTTAATCATCGAAATTTTAAAGCATTTAAACTGTCGAATAGAAAATCCCACGGGGGCAGTTAGACAAAAGGTCATTTTTTTTGTGGGGAAATCCAACTTCCCACTCTGAATGGGGACAACAATAGAAATTGCCTCAGTCTATAAGGATTCCCATTTCGCTGACCAAGGACAGAAAAGATGAAGTATAGTATCAGAACTGATGCTACACTTTGCTCCTTGCCAAAACACCAAAGAAGAGCCGGACTTTTCAAAATGACAGGAGCCGAAGTGTTAAGAGTCTGGGCACGAGAAGCTAGAGTTCTCAAAATCTTAAGAGTTTCAATTGTAGTATAGGGACCATTGGAATATTTCATCTATTTCAATTCGTTTTCGGCCAAAGTTTGAATAACATTGATTTGTCGGTTTTAAACTTGTAACTAGAAATACAATCCAAAGATTGTATTTCTATTTACAAGTTTAAATACTTCAAAAGTACTTTCAAATTACGGAGGGTCATAATCTCGACGCATATCGGCTATTCATAATTATTTATAATAGATTAAAATGGCTTACTTGCGTAATTCGGAAGAACAACCGAGACTTCAAAACACCATTTGTACGTTTAGCTTTTGTAAGTATGGATGCCCAAAAAAACAATCAGAAACAAAAAAAAATTCATTGCTTTTGATCCACATATAACCATTTTGACTGTTATAATCCGCTACATTAAATACCATATTTTCTTGGAGCTTACATAAAGTTAACATCATGAAATAATAAAAAAATACAATTTAAAAAAAATTAATATCAATAAAAATTGATTTCTTTATTTAATATTACTTTTAAAAAAAGTGTTAACATATTTTTCTTTAATAAATGTGTATGTTACGTAAACATAAGAAAAATCCCAAGACTTTTTATTTATTTTATTTCATTTTTATTAATATTAATAAAAAAATTGTATGTAAAAAAAAAAATAAATAAATAAATAAATAAATAAAAAAATAAAAAAATTCCATCATGTTAACTTTATGTAATGTATTTATTTCACATTACTTAGAAAAAAGGTATTGGCCTAGATTTAGATTTTTACCGAGATTATTGTCTTTTCGGACATCCATACTTACAAAAGCTAAACGTACAAATTCTTCTTTTTTTCTTCTTTTTTTTTTTTTTTTGAGGTTTCGGCTGTTCTTCCGAATTATCCTTACTTATTTTTACCATATTTATTTTATTATTCGAAAGTAATTCTGAAGCCTTAAAACTGACAGATACAAAATAATTTTTGGCTTGAATTAAATTTTAAAAGCAAAAGTCAAGTATCCTGATTGATTTGTGTACCTGTACCAAAGGTAAACATTGATTTTTTTTTTTCTTATCTGCACCTGTCCTGTCAAAAAATCAATTTTTGTTTTCAAAGTCAGTTTAATCCATTATTTAGAACAGCAGTCACCAACTTTTTGAACTTGAGGATCACTAAATGTATAATTTTAAATTTGGCTAACCACTGTTATTTTTTAATATATTTTTTACCAGTGTGTCACCGCTTATCAAGGCCCAAAGGCCACTCGAGGATAAGGATTACTGGTAATGCTAAAGATCGACAGTCTAATCAGTTTATTAAAAAATTCTAATAAAATTAGTGTATAGGCGATAATATATATATATATATATATATATATATATATATATATATATATATATATATATATAATTTATATATAGGTACGTGCAAAAATGCTTATAAAAAAGCGCTTATCATTAATTATTTAATTTCTGTGTAAACTTTGATTGGGTTTGAAAGATAAAAGCCTAAACTTAATCTCTAAAAGGAAACACTGTATATTTACGTGTTAAAAAGAAATTATAATGAAATGTCATCACGACGGCTGAAAAACCCCCCAAAAAATCAGTGAATTTTGAACTTCGAAGAAATTACTTGTAAAAATCCCTTGAAAGATAAGTATAAGTTTTTGGAAACTATTTCAAAAATAATTATTCAATTAAAGTCATAAGGTACTGAATTAAAAAAAAATCCTACGTTTTACTAAAAATTAGCATAATTACCCCCCCCCCCCCAAAGTCATAGATCCGGCATCAGTTAATCGGTAAACGACTTTATTTACCGATTGACTATCGCTATGCAAAATATATGGAAGACAAAAATGTAATTTATCATTTTTAACTTTATAATAAAAACGGTTTTGTAATAGTTTATAGAAGTTGAAAAATTATTATCCATTAATTTATTTATTCTTTTTAAGGTTATAAAGAAATTTAATTAATTTAAGTACCCTTATTTTGTTGTAATAAAAAAGGAAATAGTTATTTAATTAAAATATTTGTGAATGAACGCAATTAAGACTTTATTTATTTTTAACTAAAAAGATTCGTATTTAACTTATTAGTTTTTAATCTACTAATACTCTGAAATTATTGATGACGTCTATTTACAAATGTTTTTCCTTAGAATTTGTAATAAAACTTTTTTAAATGTTAAAAATTATTTTTACGGTATGAACTGCGTCAATATTTTTAGATGAATAAAAACTTTATTTATTCTTAACGTGTCGTAACGATAAATTACATTAATTCTTTTTAAAATAAAGTGTATTTTTTATTTTAAGTGTGAAAAAGTAGTCAATGACTACACTGACAATTTATTCATTGAAAAAAAAATTAAAACATTAACAATTATTTATTAAATAAATAGAATTCAATTTTTAAAGAAAATGTCATATTTGAACTATTTATGTATTAAATAATTTTAAACTTTTTAAATAATATTTATTAAGGACAAAAACAAAGACAAATTTACGTTTTATCTTTCCAAGTAATTGACAATGAATTGTGAAATTAACGAAATCGATGAATCTTTGAAAATAAAATTTTGAGAGGAGTAGTGTGAGTGAGTGGTGGGAGGTCTAATCGCGCCTGTTTATTACACAACGTGCCTTCCATAGTGCTCCAAGTGAATCGTTAGTAGAAATTATTCAATTTTTAAAATTCTTTTTTTCATGATTTATGTATTCATTTATTCAAAATAAAGATGCCATTGTCTTCTACTTTCTGGCAATGTACCAATCCTTCGGCTTTGAATAAAAAAAAAAAGAAAAAAAATTCTTGACAGGCTTCAACTTTATTGAGAAACTTAAATTATTAACCTGTCACATAAAACCGTATATAACCAGAAAGACCAACAACAAGATTTTGACGGTGTGGAAAGTCAGCCGTATCCACCCTATTGTCCCGATGTTGCTCCATCTAATTACAGCATATTTTGATCAATGCAGCTTTCTTTGAAAAAATTTTTTTTGTACTAGTGCATCACCACTTATCAAGACCCAAAGGACACTCGAGGATAAGAGTTACTGAGTTCGTCAGGTGGACGGTGAGACAACATCGTGAGGATTGGTAGCGATGGTTGAAACTGGGAAGAATTTAATTATTTAAGAGGACGGTGAGACAAGAATTTAACATTGGACTTGAAAACAACCATGTTGTAGTCAGCTGGGAAACAGCCCCATCGTTCGTGTGCCACAGGAGGGTAGTTCTTGGAAAGGAACTTTACTCATGGAAGTTTCGTTTAGTTTTAAGAACACAGAGGAAGAAAGGAAAATTATTTAGTTGTTGTAGCGTGTTTTTTGTTGTGAATGTTTTACGGGAGTGGGGGTGCATAGATTGGTGATCAGTCGAGCACTTTCCATGAAAATAATGATAGTAGAGAAAGATTAGTAACGTCTCTTCTGTGAGAATCGCCAATTTGAGTTTTTCAGTGAGGTTGAAGAAAACAGTCAAGAATTTTTTTCCATTCAAAACCAAAAGATTGGCTGGTGTTACCAGATCAGACTGTCTGAAGATATCGGTTTCCTGACCCAAAATGCACCAAACATTGATTTTTTTTTCTCTCTCTCTTTACACAACTCATGTTCTGCAAAGCTAAACAATTTCCCTCCCCTTCTCCCTCTCCCTTCCTTTACCAAAATGACCGGATTCAGCATAAAATAATCTGAAAAGGGTAGATATACTGTAAAACAAAACAACCAAACCAAAGGATTGATATTTTTAACAAATCTGCAACATGCAGGTCGTTAGTCGACACTGATAGGATTTATTTTGAAAAATAGTTTTGGTACTGGTTCGTCTTTTACCATAGTCCGTTTTTCAAAACTTTTTACTGACCATTTTTTTTTTCTGTTTTCGGTGTACACTTACCTATCAGGCTGCCAGAGAATTCCGGGGTTTTTGGAAAATTTTCCAAAAAAATTCCCAAAATTTTCCAAAAAGCCCGGAATTCTCTAGCAGCCTGATAGTAAGTGTACACCGAAAAAAGAAAAAAGAATTGTCAGTAAAAAGTTCTGAAAAACGGACTATGGTAAAAGACGAACCAATACCATAGTGTTTTTTTTTTTTTTAAATTTTTTTTTTATTGCTTTCAAATAAATTCTTGCTGAAAGTACATTTACCCAGCATGGATGTTATTCTAAGAACTAATCAGTTGGACTGGTACAGTCATATGGAGTGTTGGACTTCCTGGATGAACTGTTAGAGAAGCATGGATGTCTTGAATCGCAGGAAGATTGGCTGTCTAAGGAAGACTTGGAAGCAAGTGATTGTACACAGTGGAATTTGGAGACGGTTGACTCGCTGAACTGTGAGAACTGAAGAGTGAGGTGCAAAGTATGAAAAAAAAATGTCTGACCCCTGGACAACGGAAAAATGATCTTGGAGAGAGGGAATAAATCTTCCCTATATATAAAACCCAGTGTGTGAGAGGTTCGTCTGTTCCCTATAGAAAGAAAGGTTAGAGAATCTACATAACATCTAAAAGTGTATTCTTATGTAAAATTTACCGGGGAAGACAATGAAGTGTTCCCGAATCTCTAAGGGACTAACCTCTTTTAAAACTTAAAATATATCTTATTTTTATGAAAGTTAAATATGTATAAAATTTTCTGTGGAAGACAATGGAAGTGGTCTCGAATTTCTGTTACCCTCTATGTGCCGAATATCAATGTGCCCTCTACCTCTAAGTGATCCATGGGGATAGAATTCCCTTAAAACGTCAGATACATATATCCGATTTTAATGAGATTTAAACCATATGTATTAGATGCTAATTTAGAGTTTTCCAACATTTCAGCTTCTTCCGACTTTATTAGGGGGAAAAACATCAGGGAAGGGGCAGTAAAAAACAAATAAAGTAACATGGTTTTATGAACATAGTTAAAAGTACATAGTAGTGATCCTCATTCAACCCCGAGCAACGTTCGGGTCTTCCTGCTAGTCAATAAATAATTATTTTTAACATGGCGTACAAACTTTTTTCTCAACCAATTGCATGTTTTTGACTGTTTTTCTAATCTTGATTTCTGCTACTTTCACACTGTTTCGTCTATTGTGTTCTCCGGCCATGTTCATATGCCTTTTGTTCGATAACCTTGGAATTTCGAACCGAATCTTATCTAATCCTTTGGCGTAGATTGCTCTTATTCCACGTCTTTTAAATATCAGTTAATTTTTTCTTAATTCACTTTAGAATAATCTCCTAACCAACACCTATATCCAAATTGCTGTGTGCCCAGTCGGACAATCTAGGGTATTTAAAAAAAAAATGTTTTTAATTAACAAATCATGTGAAACTGAAATACTATATTGTACTTATATTCACAGATTAACTTCTTTTGGGCAGATATAAAATGGTCTTGCTTGGATGAATTTTTACACCTCAAATCAAATATTATTGGTTGTTGGGAAGTTTCTAGATTTAAGGGTGGGGTCATTGAACTTTGCGTTTCTCCCAGATAACAAAGAAAGCTAAATCAAAAATTGGTGAATATCGAAAGTCAAAGCAATCTAACATTTTGAAAATTTTGCAAAATTTTCAAAATGTTAGATTGTTTAGTGTTATTTATGTATAAATGAACACAAAAAAATACTACTCGCATGAATCTGAAATTTTCACCCATTACGTCCCACCTCTACTAGTAATTAAGAATAGTCAAGTTTAGAATATGAAATGTTGTTGTTGCAACGGCGTTCATCTTGGTCGGATTGAGTCAGCTTCTTCCTTGGCTTGCGCTTCATCTCGAATCATGGCAGCTCATGCACGGCGGTCGTGAGCAAGGTTGCATGAGACGGCTAGCCAATTGCGATTCCACCCTTGAAGGCCGATGTCCTGTGGACCGGAGAGTTCAGCCAAGTCCTCTTTCATGACCGTTGTCTAGGTCCTCAGCTGTCTACCGACACGCTTGCGCCACAAAGAGGTAAAGAGGATTACATCGTGAATTAGCTCTCCCTCAAGGTGACAAACCACATTTACAAACCATCGAAGATGTCGCTGCAACAGGACAGATGGCAGAGACTTAAGATTGAGGTGTTGGCGGAGAACAGCAGTTGGGACGCAGTCAGGATATGAAATGGGTAAATATGTTACATTGCGGCTTATCTTCGTGTTGTGTGCATCTTGGGCTTCATCACTGAACGATGACACATGGACGCTGGTCTGGTTTTAAAAGTTTTATTTAAACATAAAACAAGAGACAGAGGCTGAATGGTTTGCACGGGAGAGAGAGAACAGAGGAATTACTTAGGGATAGATTTATCATGCAACACAGGCCATTTTGGGGTACTCCCCCTACTAGCAGCGGACCAGCCGTTTTGCACGTCTGCCTTCGTTGGTGGTCAGGAAACAAGAGGCAGAAATAGCCCTGAACGGATGTGACGTTATTTTCCGACTTCCGCTTTCATTCCCCACCTTTCAAGGCGTTCTCCCACCGTTTGGGACACTCCCTCTCTGCCCCCTCTCCACTATCTAACAAATACAGTAAAATTCCCTTCAATTTTAACTGGCAATATCTCTTATTTTTGTTTTGTTATTTTGATAAAATTTAGGTGTAAATAAAATGTGATCTTTTCTATAAATGCACAATTTTCTCTTCTATCAAGTTTTTTTTGTTATTTTGATAAAATTTAGGTGTAAATAAAATGTGATCTTTTCTATAAATGCACAATTTTTTCTCTTCTATCAAGTTTTTTTTTGTTATTTTGATAAAATTTAGGTGTAAATAAAATGTGATCTTTTCTATAAATGCACAATTTTTTCTCTTCTATCAAGTTTTTTTTTGTTTTTTGATAAAATTTAGGTGTAAATAAAATGTGATCTTTTCTATAAATACACAATTTTTTCTCTTCTATCAAGTTTTTTTTTGTTTTTTGATAAAATTTAGGTGTAAATAAAATGTGATCTTTTCTATAAATGCACAATTTTTTCTCTTCTATCAAGTTTTTTTTTGTTATTTTGATAAAATTTAGGTGTAAATAAAATGTGATCTTTTCTATAAATGCACAATTTTTTCTCTTCTATCAAGTTTTTTTTTGTTTTTTGATAAAATTTAGGTGTAAATAAAATGTGATCTTTTCTATAAATACACAATTTTTTCTCTTCTATCAAGTTTTTTTTTGTTTTTTGATAAAATTTAGGTGTAAATAAAATGTGATCTTTTCTATAAATGCACAATTTTTTCTCTTCTATCAAGTTTTTTTTTTTGTTTTTTTTTCCCAGCTACTTGAAGTTGGGTTACTATTTTTGGTGACAGGCGATTCATTTTTTAATGTTGGTGTTTTTCAAATTTTGTGCGTGCAATTTTATGTATCACTGAACAAAATCTTTATATACATGATCCGTGACACTCATAACTTTTTAATTTAATGAGTCCTGAGACACAAATTTGATTTTAATGAGTCCTCGGGAAATTTATGATTTTTGGAAAAAGAGTAGAAAAACGAAAATTAGAAATTCTAATAAAGAAAATAGTCCTTATTTTTTTTGTTTTCTCCAATATAAATCAAATAAAAGTATAACTTTGACCCTCTCCTCCATGCAAAAGAGATCATCTGACCAGAATTCAAGAATGCATAGAAACGGTTAACCCAAGAAGCTGTTCTTAATTTTCTGATGACAGCCCGTTTCAGTGAGGGCTGGGAATGAGGATCTGAGTTGAGAATCCTTGTTCACAACCAGCTGTATGTACAGCCAAGAAATGTATTTCCCTGATCCTTATCAAAAAAATTAAATTGTTCAGTTACAAAGGAAACAGTGGGTAGGTCGGGTCGACTTTCCTTATAATTAGCTTGAAATCATGGGGAAATAAAAAGGAAAGAAATAGGAAAGACAAAAATGAGAGGTAAAAAGAGAACCTACACCCCTGACGGGTTTTCTGCATACATTGTATTTAAAAAATTTTTTTTTTATGAAAAAATTGACTTGTTCTTGGGACACACGGATAAGCTTTTACTACATCGTTTTAGATTTTTATGCGTCTCTGTTTAAGCTGGTTCGATCCAATAGTTATTGCTTCCACTATGATTAGTTTTCATTTAGCACACGATGACGTTACATTTGTAAGGATTTTTCACTTATTCGAAGCCTGTATTTTAGTTATGCACTGAAAATTGGCTTCCAGACTAATAGCACACAAAACTGCAAATTTTCTAATTTCCAGCAAACTTTGAATGGTCATAATAATCATCAGGAGTTCATGAAGCTTTTGGTATATTCAGCCTTGCCAACAGGAAATTGGTTGATATGCCAGGTCTCAGCTGACCTGACATTGCATATCCATCTGATCATTGCTCTGCCATTACGCTGAAAACAGGCGAGTGAGAATTGTGTGGATGCCTAACACTTTTCTTCCATACAGTATCATGCATTTCACACAGTTGCTCTCTACTCTCCTCCTGGTAGTGAGGGGGGATAACTCACAATGTCAGAAATAAATTAAAAAAAGAAGTCTTTAGATTTGGTGGTAATAAGAATGTGATTCTTTTATGGTGAATGTGTTGTCCTTGGAAAAAGTTGCTCAAAGAATTCAAATTCACTTTGCATCGCTCTTGATGGCCGAGACAAGATTTAATGAAATCTTTTGTGATTCATTTTGCTTCCATCTTTTCTTAGCTTTCCATTCTTCAGATGATCCAGATTTCTAGTTTGGAGTTGGACTTTTCAACTAAAGCACGACAATCGGATTCACTTTGTTTCTATGCAGCAAGGAAGATCCATTAGATTACATGTTTAATTCATTATTAGTGGAATTCTTCAGAGTAGCAACGGATTGCTTCTTCATTGTAATTATCTGGACCCTCTGAAGTTGCGTCTCTCCTTACACTGGTGTGTGTGTGTGTGTGTGTTCGTTTATCTCCTGGCGTGTGTTGGTTTAACTCCTGGCGTGTGTGTTGGTTTATCTCCTGGTTAGTGCGTGTGTGTGTGTGTGTGTGTGTGTGCTGGTTTATCTTCTGGTGTGTGTGTCTGTGTTGATTTATCTCCTGGTGTGTGTGTTGGTTTATCTCCTGGTGTGTGTGTGTGTGTTGGTTTATCTCCTGGTGTGTGCGTGTGTTTACTTGTTGGTTAATTCTTAGTATATGCGCTCATTTCGAAATGTTTTAGATGACGATTGATAATTTGTATTCGGATTATTCCGACTACTGTTCTTATCTTGGATATTATTCTCACAACATTTTGGCCAATCTAACCTCCGACCTTCTTCATGTGCGTCTCGTCAAACTAGAGAATCTTTATGTTGAACTCTGGAATCTGTACGAAATTTCGAACGGAACCCCTTATTTGATCCACGCAGTAGATTGCTCTCATTCCATCAGCCATGACCGGATAGAAGTCTTAAGTAATTTGTAATTGTATTTTAAGAATTATCTAATAATAATTCTATTTTTCTTAGAATACAATTACGAATTACTTCAGACTTCTACCCGGTCATGGCTGATGGAATGAGAACAATCTACCCTGTAGAGCAAATAAGGGGTTCCGTTCGAAATTCCGTACAGATTCTTGAGTTCCACATAGATTCCTTAATTCGGTGAGACACACCTGAAAGTCGGATGTTACATTGGCCGAAACGTTGTGAGAATAATATCAAAGAACAGTAGTCTGAATAATACAAATCTGTGCGTATGTGTTGTGCAATGTATATCTGTTTATTGTGTGCACGTAGATATGCAGATGTTTGTTGTTGAATTATCGAACTTCATTTGCTCCTAGAAGTGGTTCTTGTCTTTTATCTGAAGAACGAGTTCTGTTGATGAAGTGGACATACTGTGGGGATTGAAGAACATCCTAGACTGCGTTACACTTGTTTGTGAGGAGGATGGAGGTGTTTTGTAAGGTTGACCAATGTGGGTTCAATTCCTGTAGGATCTGTTATGTTCCCTTAAATTCTAAAAGGTATGAAATACTTCTCCCTTCAAGCTATGGGTAAAATAGATTTTTTTTCAATTGAATTGTTTATACTAGGTATTTTGAGGGAATCTTAAATAAATTAATAAACGTTGATATGCTGTAAATAAAACCAATCAAACAAACTTTTCAATAAACAAAATGGAATATATCATCAATTTATTGGCAACGTTTAACCTCAAACCTCTTGGCATTATTTTCACGTGAGGAATTGAAATTTCCAGGCGTGTGTCTGGTTCAGTGATGGATTGATGTCAATGTGGTATGTTTGAGTTTTGCTTTACTTTCACCAATACACTTGGGGGGAAAGATATGAATTGAATTCTCATCTCACCCAGCTATGGGTGAAATAGTAGTGTGAAATAGAGCCTCAATCGGGACATCCAATTATCAGAAGTGTATTAATAAAATTCTTATGGTTTTTATACATTTAAATACAAATTCAAACCCATAAAAAATGTAAGAATTTTATTATTACACTTCTGATGCTCAGATGTCCCATGAAACTGCAGTTAAGTGAAAAGATAAGCTAAATTTATTTTTTACTAGCAGGAAGACTTGGCTTTGTCCGGGATTGAATCAAGAACCTTATGTCATCCTGCCAGTAGCCCATGCCACCAGATTACCTTTTTATTCTTATTTTTTACATTTTACAATTAATTTTTAGGGTGGGGCCCAAAGAATGTATGCAGCATTGATTGCGTGAAAGGGGGTGCAAGTACAGTACATTAATGGAAATAAATTTAGTTAAATTTTATAGTCTATAACTGCCTTGAGGCACCAAGTGTTTCTCACAAATGACTGATGACCCCTGCCTTGTATACTCCGAGTCTTGCACCCAATATCAGTATTTGTATTATTTTTCAATTTCTATAATTTTAAAATTATAAATCAAATAAATTAAAAAGGAGAAGATTATTCCCTTTTTTATCGATATGTATCACCCTCCTCCTCTTTTTCATCTAAATGAAATATACTTATTCATGTACTGTGGGTAATATACCCTCAAAATATGTATAGTTATGGGTCTCTATACCCACTTTCAAGTTATAAATAAAAGAAAGTTGTTTGGCACGAATGCTGACCCCACAATATTATTGAGCCCCCTTTGGTCAAATTGAAACATACTTATCCAAATACCCTGAGTATTACGGTTTCCAAATATATATGCTTATCGGAAGGAGGTCTATCTTCAAAATCCTAGCAGGAATTTATTGAACAGACAGGAACTACAACTATCTATCTCTATCTATCTATCTCTATCTATCTATCTCTATCTCTATCTATCTATCTCTATCTATCTATCTCTATCTATCTATCTCTATCTATCTATCTCTATCTATCTATCTCTATCTATCTATCTCTATCTATCTATCTCTATCTATCTATCTCTATCTATCTATCTCTATCTATCTATCTCTATCTATCTCTATCTATCTATCTCTATCTATCTCTATCTATCTATCTCTATCTATCTATCTCTATCTATCTATCTCTATCTATCTATCTCTATCTATCTATCTCTATCTATCTATCTCTATCTATCTATCTCTATCTATCTATCTCTATCTATCTATCTCTATCTATCTATCTCTATCTATCTCTTTCTATCTATCTATCTATCTATCTATCTATCTCTTTCTATCTATCTATCTATCTCTTTCTATCTATCTATATCTATCTATCTATCTATCTATCTATATTTATGGCACACTGTTGTGCTTTCTCTATGCATTGTCGCTGTAATCATTGTATTTAAAAAAAAAAATAGCATCAGAAATGCAGCCTCTATCTACACTCAGAAGTTGCTATCCAACACAGAACACATTACTAATCTCCAAATGCAGACATGAGAATAAATATCTCCTAATCCAGTTAGATTCAAAAGACTAAACACAAGCACAAAACAACTAATACTAACTGAAAACATACCAAAATACAAAAACAGACTTTTAAACAGCAAAAACACCAATCATTTGTATCCCACTATATTATGTTGTTGGAGTATTTTTGTGATTTGATGAAAAGATGTGTGTGTGCGTGTATAGTCTTTGTTTAGCTTCCTTCTGTGGTTCCAATCTACTGTTTTATTGAGGTCTGCATTTGGACTGTAGCTTTGTATATAATATATGTCTATAGACAGGATCCTGATGTGCAGGAGTAGCTAATTTTCAGATTATTTTGTTAAATTTTTTTGAAAGTGTTTTTCTATTAGTTTGAGAAATAATTTGTTAAAGATTTTGTTATAAGGTGGGCAAAAATACCAGTGTCACTTTGTAGTTAGTCAAACAGTTGGTAGGAAAATTTAAAAAGTACAAGGATAGGTTAGTGAGGGCTACTGTCCAGACGTGTATTTGATGAAAGGGACATACACTTGTACATGTATATTTGGTCAAGGAATTCTGAGGCTAGTCAATACAGCTAGTAATAATGATGATAATCCATAAAGGTCAACAATACTTCCACAAGAGAAGTGTGTAAATTCAAGTCGGCACTGCTCATCTATAACTTAGAAGTGGGACAGGTAAAATGATTATATGAACAAACCTTTTTTCCTTGTGTACTGATTGGCAGTTTAGATATTTTTGCAAATTGAGAACTGAATGTTAGCAATCATGTAGACATTTATAAAATCAGGAGAAGCTTTCGATCTCTTACACAAAGGTGATGCTGTGTCTATGATAAGAAAGGAAGATTAGGATGTCCGCTATCTTAATCACCTTCTGGATAACTAAAGCAGTTACAAACGAGCACTCTTTTTATTTCCCTGCTAATGAGATCAATGGAAGGCAGTAATTGAGGAAGAGCATCCAGAATTAGTTATGGCATAATATTCGAGTTGGATAATGATGGACATAATGCTTCCTTGGTAACAAGGCAGGATTGTTACAGCTTGGCAGGGATTTTATATTTCATCTATCATCTATATAATAATATGCTACGGCAATTTCACGTTCGTATGTCAGTTATCATTCTCCATCCCTTTCTTTTAAAAGATGGAGCACCCGATCGCCGAAGATGCAATGCAAAAAAGTCATTAAAAAAATTTAATCTCATGTTGTGTGTCAAATGTGAAACTCTAACTAAAATACATGCTCTAGGATCAAAGTGTAGTATCTGTTCTGTTCAAAGCTGGTACAATAATATTGTTGGGTCTGCGTTTGCACCAGACTTTCATAGAATGGAAATATGTCACAAATTCCTACAAGGGTTTTGGAGATAGATTCCTATAACCAGATATATTCTGAAACTACATTAACCAGAGTACTTAGATAAGTATGTTTCAATTTGAACAAAAGAGGTACAATACTATCATGGGGTTTGTGCCAGATATCCATAGAATGGACATTTTTTTTTAAGCATGGTAGCAATAAACAACAGATAAAGGATACAACTGTGGAATTTCCACGGGTTCCGTTAGTCATCTATTATTATACTAAATGTGAGTCAATCAAGGTTTGTTTCTCTAAGACTTTTTTTCCTATATATTTAAATCACACAGAATACATGCTAAATCATAGCTTAGTTCTGGGATTGAGTTATGTTTGAAAGAAAAAAATGTTTTTTTTCTTATTAGCTGTAATTTATAATTAACTAAACAAGTTACCCATTACCTTTTTATTTTATTTTATTTATTTTTTTTTTTTTTTGAAGATATCTATGCATTTCTCTTGCCCCTCTCAACTATAGTCTGATATTTCTTAATATCTCTGAGTATTTAAAGAGTGACTCTTTTTTTTTTTTTTCAGCGTCATCTAATTTGCATACATGTCTGTATATACCACAAACACTTATGTAAATTAAATAACAAAATAATATAATCTTCTATGTAAGAATAATAATGCATACTATTGTAAATATAGTAAAGAGACTTATTATAGTTATGCAAAAAGAATTTTTTAACATGGCAAATTTTTAAAATTTTCAAATGAAATTAAAATAGAATAAATATTGGTTGTGGTTGGGACCCAACTAGTCACGGATACGTCTTGTATAGACATAAAATATTCAAATTAAAAGAAAATGATTGATTTGGGTCTTTTAAAGGATTTCTTTAAGAAAAGATTTGATTTCCTGTAAGACTGCAAAATGCAGTAATTCTTTGAGAGAATGCGTTTTTCATATTTTCTTGTTGACAGCATATGTAAAATGGTGTGAACGTTTGGACAATAGGTTCATCTGGCGGTGCAGATCTCTGCGAGAGAGAGGCAGATTTCTTGGCAAGATTAGCATGAACTAGTGATGGGATGATTCAAACGTTTTTCTCGATGCAATTACCGATTCTAATTCTTTTAAAATCTCATATGTAGCTATAGAGTTGTTTCTTTTTTATTTATTTTCAGATTACCATAAAAACCCATGTAATATTTGCATATATTTTTGCAAACGTAAAAAATACACTTGTGGGGGTGATCTATAAATTTTAGTTTCATTGGTAGTTTAAAAATCAATAAATATTTATCATTTTATCATTAGTACCAACAATGGAAAATTAAGTACGAAGCAAAAATCAAACGAAAAAAAAAACAATTAAAAGAATCGTTTTTGGCATTGGAAAATAGGCACAAATATTTCCGATACTGATTCCGATATCTCAAAAAGTTCTGGTGTTTCCGATTCCGATTAATCGTCCCAACACTAGCATTAACCATTATACAGAAAAAGGTAGAACATTAGCTAATGATAAGATATCTCTTACAGGATGGTGATAAAAAGAAAAGAAAAAAGAAGGTAGCCTCGAGCTCGGACTCGTATATCTTTGGGTGAAGCAGCCTGTTGAATAATCAAAATCCTGAGCAGCCAGAAAGCACTTTGTCGAAACCCTTAACCTTTAGTAATCAGTTCACATTCCTTTTTACAAGTGCAAAAGAATTTCTACATAAACACGGAAACATTATCTTCGTTCAATTATCATAAACTGTGGAATGTAGCAGAGAACAGATTTCATCGTTGAGGCATTTCAATTATTGACTCAATGCACTGTATGTATGTATGTGTGAGTCTATTTAATTTCAAACTAAAGACATTTAGGCTCCATCTTTGCTCATTATTTTTTATTTATTTTTTATTTTTTTTAAAATTTTCTTATCTTTTTGTTTGTGCTGGGGGTGGCGAGTCCTACCAGATGCCAAACATTCACTTGCTATTTCATAAACTCCGACCAAGAGATCTTTTTAACCGCCCCTTGAAGCGCAATATTGTGAGACGATTAGTTATGTAACATCAAATTATTTGCTGTTTATTTCTCGTCATTATATGCATCCTCACATCTGAGTCACCACTTACCAAGGCTAAAAGCCACTTGAGAATAAGGGTTAATGATAGATCTATAAGAATTTTATTTTAATTTTCAGAATTTGTTTAGGTGCGGATTGATAATTTGGACTACTATTTTTATCTTTGATGTTATTCTCACAACGTTTCAGCCGATGTAACCTCTGCGTTTCTTCAGGTGCATCTTGTTGAGCTCTGAGAATCTATGCAAAATTTCCAACTGAACCCTTTATTTAATCCACGGGCGTAGATTGTTCGGTTTCCGTCAGCCATGACCAGGTAGAAATCTTAAATAATTTTTATTTTATTCTTAGTATCGCCTGTAGTGAGGATTGAACCTTCAACCTCCAGAAAACTGTAATCTAGAACTGATTCTTACTTAACACTTTTATCTGTTGCACTACGTGCCCATACTTACTTAAAACTGCTACCTGGTCAAGGCTGATGGAATGAGAACAATCTACCTACTGTGGATTACATAAAGGGTTCAGTTTTAAATTACGTATTGATTCCCAAGTTGGACAAGACGCATCTGAAGAAGGTCGGCAATTACATCGGCCGAAATGTTGAGAATAACATCCAAGATGAGAGTATTGATTTACTCCTCTCCAGGAGTTAGGCACAAGGCCAGTTTTTATCTTACTCCCACAAGTAAGATGTGACCCACGGTCGGGTCGGGAAAGTGGGGTTTGAAAAGCCAGCGGCCGAGAGGTGAGCACTCTAGCCATTAAAAATTGCCTGGGCAGCCCCGTCGGCATTCCCCGGTAGGGGTGCCTCAGGCAGTAAGCAATAAACTTACTCCTCCCCAAAAAGGGGAGGCGAAGCCTGGGAGGGTGGACCTCCTAGAACTGCACAGGACAGACCCATAGACCGGCGTAAATCAAGCCCCGAAGGCCAAGACAATACCAGTCTATGGAGTGCAGTATCCACACTTTGATCTTCAAGATGAGAGTAGTAGTCCAAATAATAAAGGGTTTTATTAAAAAGATTTATTTACTAATGAGTCACCGCTTATCAATACTAAAAGCCACTCGAGGATAAGGATTAATGAGATGAATAGATTAATAGTTTAATCACAATGAATATTATGAAAGGATTGAAAATAATGTATGAATAAAATTTTATGACTTGAGGACGGTTTATGGCAAGCGTTTATTGACATTAGATTTAAAGATGACCATCTAATAACCCTTAGGGAAGTAATCTTGTAACAATGTGTTACACAGATGGGAAGTTATTAAAAAAACAATGTTCATGGAAATTCCGTTTGATGTTAGGCACACAGAGAAAGAAAGGAAAGTTCTTTGCAATGGTGGTAGAAAGATGAGTTATGGCTGTGAAAGTTGATCGATCTGTTATGCTTATGTTTGAAATGTCATTTTTGTCACTAAACATCTACAAAAATATGAGTTCTATCCCTTCTTTTTAAATCCAGTAAAAGCGAATTTCTGCTAAAAGTCATCAAACTCTCCTACCCTAAAGCCTCTTATAGATGTTAGTCAGCTTTTTGATCAAAATCAGCTTTTTTTTTTTTTTTTTTAATAAATAAGAGTAAAAAAGCTGATTTTCCCTCAGTTTTCTCAGAAAACTGAGAATGTTAATTTTGCTTTGAAGGCTAAGACTTCAACCAATCCATGAGGGGTAGGAGAGTTTGATGACTTTTTGTTTCATCAAATAATAACTTCCTGTTCATTCCCCCGACATACACACTCAGTGTCTTTCTCTTAATCTTGACTTTCTTAGTTGAAACTGATTGGAGTTGTTAAGGGAAAAAGTTTTGTTTTTTTTGTACTGTATATATATATATATATATATATATATATAAATAAATTAAAGAATGAAGAAAAAAGGCTATAAAAATGGAAGCGGAAAAAGACCCATATTAGCTAAAATCAACCTCCTGAAGATGGACGAGACGTCCGAAAGCGCTCGAGATTTGACCAAACCATAACGATGGGTGCTATACTGCACCAGCTACTACCACACGATCGTAAAATCGCTCGAAGAGTCGAACGACTAACCAAGAAAATCTAAAAAAAAAAAGCAGAACTCCGTGGATTTTAATGAAGCCTGTCTTAATATATATATATATATATATATACATACGGTTGGAAAATTCATCTCAATTTCAGCTTTTTTGACCATTGGCTACTCACATCCCTGAATAGATACATCTTATTTTAGATGTGTCCATCAATTTAAGTCTGGAAGTGGAGTCTGTTTCGCAGCAGATTCATTGCTTTAAGAACCGAAGTTGAACCGTTTGATAATTTCCAGAGTTGGAATGAGAATTGGAGTTTTAGTTGAGTGTTTTCCCTGCTAACTCTTTGTTCCTTTTTCTGTTGGTTTCTTTTCAGCACTCAATGTTTGTTTTTTCTTCCTATTTTTCAATCTAACACATTTACAGATGTCTATTGTTTTGTATCACTTTTCGGTATTTCTAGAGAATTTGAACGGAATAGTTTTTTTGTTTTTTTTAAACCTAACCTAAAAGTGAGCTAAGTTTTAGGTTTAGTTCGGAAAAAATCTGTTTGGTTTTGTTCAAATTCTGTAAAAGCACGTACTTTTCGAAAACTATATTTTATGTCTATACTTTCTTTGTCACTGTTGGTTTAGTATTATGAAGAGAGATGGAGACATTGTCATTTTTTTTTGACCATCTTTAAGTATAAAATCTGATTTTTATAAATCTTTTTCGAGAGTGTTTATATCTTTATATTTATTAAGTTGGACCATTTATCGCATTAACAGTGAGATTAAAATGCTAAATTCATATTCACGATAGAACAGCTTTTTAATATATTGATTATGTGTATGCGATTGACGTCGTAAGATTAACTAATTTACATAATGCTTTGCTAAAGGACATTAACTATTTGTTTTTATTGTGTTCTAATTCAATAATTGTTTTCATTTTAATACAACACATTGTACTATTTTGAATATTTTTTATATCATGGTCTTTCCAGTCAATTTACTTCGGCCTTAAATAACCTAAAAAGAAAAAAAGATATGATAAAACCAATGAACCAAACTAGGGTTCAACAATCCAGATGCAAAAACAATAATTAAATCTGAAAGTATTGATCTTTTAGTTCTTAAGGGGATTGGGTGTAATGGAATCTATTGCTGAGTTCAAATCCTGTTAGATCCATTGATTTCATTATTTGAATTATTCGGACTACTGTTCTCATCTTGAATGTTATTCTCACAACGTTTCGACCGATGTAATCTGCGACCTTCAGGTGCATCTTGTCGAACTCTGAATCTCTACGAAAATTTCGAATAGAACCCTTTATTTAATCCACGAGAGTAACTTGTTCTCATTCCATCAGCCATGACCAGGTAGAAGTCTTAAGTAATTCGTAATTGTATTCTTAGTATCGCCTGCACTGAGGATTGAACCTTCAACCCCCCAGAAGATTGTCACTTAACACTGGTTGTTACTTAGCACTTATATCCGTTATGCCACAGGTCCTTGCAAAATGTGAGAATAACATCCAAGATGAGAACAGTAGTGGAGGATGTCCTCTTCTCTTCCCTGCAGCCTCTTTCTCACAGAACAGATGTTGCTAGTCTTTCTCCACTCTATTGTTATTTTCATGATAGGTGCTTGGCTTGACTGAGCTACAATCTCTGGTTCCCCACTGTAAAACATTCACAGCAAAAACACTAAAAAAAAATGTTCCTTTCTTCCTCTGTGTACCTGGAGCTAAATGGAACTTCCATGAGCAGAGTTTCTTACCAAGAACTGCCCATCTGTGGAACACGATATCATGGGGTTGCTTTCCAACTGACTACAGCATGGTCGTTTTCAAGTTCAATGTTTTCATTCTTGTTGAGCCCCTCCTCTCTTAAGTAATCAAATTCTGCCCAGATTCAAACATGATCTGCAATCGTCAAGGTTTTTTTCTTACTCTTACCATTATCCCTTGTCCTCGAGTTGTCTTTGGACCTTGATGAGCGGTGAGGCGTTAGTAAAAAAAAAAAATTGTTGATGCATAGCATTTTGGTGTATGATCCATCAAATTTCTTAGATCACGCATCATTTAGTGTCCAAGAGTTTGATTCATAGAGTGAGATGGATTCAACTGATGTCTTGAAAACTTTGAGTTTTGTTTCATTCTTGATAGCAGCTTTCCAGATTTTCTCGACAGTTGACTGTGCTCAGCGCCTGGTCAACACACCTATTCATATCATAACCACAGTCGGTGAAAAGGATTTATATGCTGCAAAACAAAGCTAGTGTATGAAATACTTTTCATTTTTTTTTTTTTCTGAATGTGTTTATTATTTGCTTGATAATTAGAAATCCGAATAATCGACGGGATTCATTAATTATCCAAATTTATTTTTCCATTTAGTAACATTGGCACCATTTCCATTGTCTTGTGATTAATACTAATTCTCGTACAAGTTTGCATAGTGTCACACTTTACTGACTCAAAATAATTCTATGTCATTAAAAATAGTTCCTGGTGATACCAGATCAGGCTGCCCTGTGGCTCCCTGAGACGAAATTCACCTACATTGACGTTTTTTTTTTTTTTTTTTTTTTTTTTGTAAAACTTAATTATGTTCTACAAAACCAAAAACAAAAACAACAGCCCCTCTCCCTTTCTCCCTCCCCTTTTTTATTTTATTTTTAGAACTTGAAGCATAAATCTTTTACTATAATGACCAGATTCGGCATTAAATAACCCAAAAAGGGTTGATATGCCGTAAAACAAAACTACCAAACCAAAAACGATGATTAAACATTTGAAGATATAAAGAACTTGAAGCATAAAAACTTTTACTATAATGACCAGATTCGGCATTAAATAACCCAAAAAGGGTTGATATGCCGTAAAACAAAACTACCAAACCAAAAATAGTTCCTGGTTTTTAGAAGTTTGACTCCTGGCTCAAATTTGCATGGTTATTTGGTGTTATCCAGAGCACAATGTCTTTGTAGCAATAATTGATAGCTTAACTGTCTAATTATATGTATGTATAAATGTCATCCGATTCTGTAAATATATTTTTCTGAGAGAAAAATACAACTTTTAAAAACTTGTGTTTAAAAATGTACATGAAAAGAATGATTATCGGGTCGTCCATTAAGCTTAGGTTAGATTGTTTGAATCTGAAAAAAAATGAATTTACTAAGCCAGTTAAATAGCTAATAAAAAATTTAAAAAATAGACAAAATCCCAAATTAGTCTCTTTCTGCTCACTATATTTCCTCCTCTCTCACTTTCAGGTTAAACGATATTACTACCGCTGGTGTTATTTACTTTTTTTTGTAATGGATTATACTTTCTTTATTACCTTTAAAGAGAGAGAGAGAGAGAGCATAAAATAAACAAGGGGGTCATACAGTGAGAGTGAAGAAATCTAATGTACCAAGTTCAAATCCGGTTGGATCTATTGTAGTTATTTACACACTAATACCCTTTGGGAAGGTATGAATCTGCAATTTCCTTTCAGCTATGAGTAAAAAATAGCAACTTGTGTTCTAATATTTATATACAATGAATCGTTTATAAGAGATATTGTGCTTCGAAAAAAAAAAGTGATATTCTGTTAAACAGGCAAACCAAACAATTATTCTAACAAAACAAAAAAGAATGGACATCAAATGGAATTTTCTTATTGATGTAAAACGCAATGGCAAAATCTTTTAAAAATAGTCACTTATAACAAATAACAAGCACTAACCAGTAAAAACAAAAGTAATTTGTATGCACCACCTACAGCGCACACTAGTTAACAGCTCCTCAACCGGATCCAGTACCTTTATCATCAGGAAGAACCAATTATTTATCTACCTCCCACAAGGTTGGGAAAGTGGGATTAGATAAGCCAGCGCTCGAGAGGTGAGCACTCTGGCCATTTAAAAATTGCCTGGGCAGCCTCGTCGACATTCCCGGTAGGGCGCCTCAGACAGTAAGCAATAAACTTACTCCTCCCCAAAGAGGGGAGGCAAAGCCTGGGAGGGTGCACCTCCTAGAACTGCACAGGACCGGCAACCCCCAATAGACCGGCGTAAATCCAGACCCAAAGGCCCAGACAATACCGGTTTTATTAGACAGGGTAAAAGTTGAATCATCAGGAAGAACCATTTCACATTTTCAGTGATTACTGCATTTCTGAAGTGGCAGGGTCTCTATCCTCAGACGATTGTATTTGTACTTGTGTAAGCTGCTACTTTTCTGTCCAAGACTTATTTCTTTTCAACCAGATCCAGTAGGATGTCTTCTCTGCTGCTTCTTGTATACCCCCCCCCCCCCCCGGTAAAGTTCTTCACTCACTCCACTATCCTAGTTTAGTGTCTGTGTTCCCTTCGTCGGGGGTTCTTGACCTATGAAATAGTGGTCAATTTTGTTTTTTTTTCTCTCAAAGGACAATTCAATTATGGAGGAACACATTTTATAGTAAGTGACTAATATGGGGTTCGGGTTCTCATCAAACATGTTTTATTTTGCTTCTATTATCATTAAGGGCACTTGATATTAACATTCGAATAGTTCGACGGATATTGACATGGGCTATGAAATCTGCTAAGCCGAGTTCAAATCCTGTTTAATCTATTGCATTCATTTATACCGTAATAACATCGTTACACGTATAACTCCCTCCCCCCCTCGGATATGGATAAAAAAAGCAACTTGTGTTCTATGGCTCATTTGTATGTAACGCATCACTCTAATAAGTCTTGGGCCTAACTAATAAAATAACTTTTAGGCAAAATTCGACTTTATTCATCAACATAGTCTCCTAGGGTTATATACTGATTCCAATGCTTATCTTATAATCCAATGCCTTTCTTGTAGAAAATTTGTGTTTGGTCTGAAAATACGCCTCAATTTCTAATATCATTAGAGCCAAATCTGTTGAGTAGTCTATTGAGGTTTACAAACGGCCAGTAGTTGTTGGGGGCCAAATCTGGAGAATAGCGTGGGTACGGAAGAAATTAAAGTTGCAATTCATGTGACATGGTGCATTGTCTTAGTGAAAGAGCATTTTTCTTCATTTGAATCCTTGTTTTGGTGATTTCTTCTTTCAAATGGACCAATAATGCTATATAATATTCACTATTGATGGTCCTTCCTTTCTTAAGGTAATCTATGAAAACCAATAATACCTTGTGTATCCCTAAATAATGGAGGCCAAAACCTTGCCTGCTGATGTTTGCATCTTTGTTCGTTTTGGATGGCTTTCACCTGCTGCTGTCCACTCAGCTGACTGCCGATTTGAAGTGGTGGATCCATGTTTCATTCATTGTTACATTGACGCAAAAACTCCTTTTTGTTGCGTTGGGGCAGTTTCAAACGACGCTCTGAATCGTTGTTATTGTTTTTATTGACTGAGCAAACGTGGCACCCACTTTGAACACAGCTTTCTCATTAACAAATGCTCATTCAAAATAGTGAATACACTTTCGCCTTCTGATATTTTCAACTCCTCTGCTATATCACGCAACTTTAATTTACAATCGGCCAGAACAAGTTTTTTTTTTTTTTTTTTAATGTTTTCCGGAACAAGGGTCGAATTTTGTCAATCGGAGCGTTCAACAGCATTTGTGCCTGTACGACTGCGTTTAAAGTCACCATACCACATCTTAACCCTTGTTTCCAACGGAGCAGAGTCCAAATAAAACTTATCAGACCACGATCAGAAAGCAATGCTTTATAAACACGCGAAATACAAATGTGTACATTATTTTGAAAAGTTGCAACAATACCTACACTTAAATAACTGTAATTTGTAAACTAATTTGATTGGGCTCAAATTTTTACACATGCCATTTGAAGGTTAGTAATTTATAAATACCATATGGAGTTTTTATTAGTGGCGCCATCTATATATAAGGCCCGGAACGTATTGCGTGATATCAATTTGTGACATGGTGCATTATCTTGGTGAAATAGCACTTTTTTCTTCATTTGTAGCCGTTTCTTGGCGATTTCTTCATTCAAACACACCAATAATGCCATATAATATAATTGCTATTGATGGTTCTTCCTTGTTTTACATCGACTGAGCAAACGCAACGCCCACTTTGAACACAGCTTTCTCATAAACAAATGTTCATTCAAAATGGTGAATACACTTTCGCCTTCTGATATCTGCAACTCCTTTGGGATAGTCTTTGTAGGGATGGTTTCAAAAAAACTCCTCCCTTTTAAAGAACAAAAACAAACAAACAAAAAAACAACACTCATTATTAATATCAGCCATACTAGCGGTCGGTGAACGAAACCACCTCCCACTTTCCCTCTCATAGATTTCACCACTCCTACTCCCTCTGTTTTCGTTACGTACGCGAGAAAGCCTGCTGTACCCCCTTCCTTTCTCAAATCGCCCTAACCAACCACTTATAATTCAGTAACTGTAATTTAAAAAAAAAACAATTATAATAAACAGAACGACTCATAGAAATCTATCTATATTCTTTTTTCATTTTAATATACTTTCATAGAAATGCTTCTGTTATGTAAAAAAAAACTATTTTCTTTATGCCACAAGTGTCACGCTCATACATGAATTCCATAGCTAATATAACAAACTGACCCAACGGGTCACGGGTGGTCTAGTAATATCTAAAATTAAGAAAAAAAATTATTCATTCTTTGACCATAAACTGGCGTAGATTTCATCGAGGGGGGGGGGGCGATTTTCCAGCCATTTCTTGTACTAACTAAAGGGAAATTACTCTGATTTTTTAAAAAATTCAGGACTTACTTCCCTTATGCCGACTTATTCCTCAAGAAAAAGGAGTGTATGTCCAGAGAGAAGAATGGTCTGGGTGGAGGAGAAAGAGGGGAGGGAGAGGGAGAAAGAGATAAAAGTTTTAATAGAATTACACATTCACGCCGGGTAGCCCTGCTAGTTGTAATTTAAATCATTTTAAATTGATCTCAATAGAATCATTTCATCTATTTATTTCTACATGTTTGTGGTTACATTGTATTTTCTTTAGAGTTCAACTTGAAACTGCAGGAAACCTTGAAAATTGCCCAAAGATTATGGAGTTTGGCTGAAAAAAAAATGCCTTGAGCAGAAGCGAATCAACAAAAAATGAGGTCGGCCAATCCGACTGAATAAACATGG
>OY744538.1:71447681-71507681 GCA_963556195.1 Sepiola atlantica
TTTATTTTGGCGAATACTTATAGTTTTCCGTCTTACGAACGTTTCACAATCTGAAACAACTTGGATAATATAATAAGGGATATATACCTTAAAAATATATATTCTTTATATAAACCCAGAAATATATATATATATATATATATTTAATTAATTAATTCAGTTCAAATATTAAAAAAAAATGAACAAAACCAATATTTTTCAAAAGTGGTCAATATATATTAGAGCTATTTATATTAAAATTAACAGTTTGAGCGCCCGACAATTGTTTCAAAGCCCTGCCGGCTTCTTGTCAAGGGCAATACTCTTTTATTGAGTATTGCTCTTGATAAGAAGCCGGCAGGGCTTTGAAACAATTGTCGGGCGCTCAAACTGTTAATTTTAATATATATATATATATATATGTATATATATATTTGTGATATCACTGTGTATATATGTGTGTTAGATAAACTGTTTCGCTGCATCACAGCTCTTCAGTGTGGCTAGACAGACAAGTGCTTCAAGCTAAGATCGAAACAACCATTTTTTTTTTCATGAGTCGGAGATTCTAACCACTACACCATAAAGAAAGAACTGCTTGTTAAGTACAAAGTATCGACTTTCAAGAACATTTTGAATAAAAGAAAATATTTTTTTGTTTTTATTTTTCACTTTAGTTTTTTTTTTTTTTCTTTTTTCTTTTTTTTCTTTTTTTTACCGATCACGACTTTTTCTTTCCCCTGATCATCAATATTTTTTTTCATTTCCGATATTATTTTATTTATTTAGTTAGTTTAGGAATGGTTAATTAGATTTTGATGACTTGAATTTTTATTTCTGAAATTTTGATTTACTCTTAGTCTAAAGCATGCATAGGATAGCTTTTGGCCACTTCTAAACCCCATTACTTTTCACGGCATGACTGAAGGCGATAGCCTTACATATAAATATACATAAGATACATTAATTTATCTATTCTTTATCCATAGTGATGTCTTTGTTTTTTTTATCTGAATTTTGGGGATGAGAAGTTATTGTTTATCTTTTGGACTATTGTATACTGGTATGTTGTCTTTTGAGATTCTGAACCTATATCCCGATTTCTTCTCATCTGGTCCTTGCTATCATTGGTCGTCCAGTGGTGATGGTATGAGCTGACTGCTGAAGGAGCTGAAATCAAATTCATTAAGAAAAACTCTTTCTCACTAAGTAAAATGAATAAGACCAACTTCATTCTTGTAATGTTGAATTGATAGTCGTTTATTTGGGGTCTTAAATATGGTCGTGCCAATGAAAGGAGATAAGAATGAGAGTACTCATAATTGTTTTGATCTACAAGCCCATATTAATTTGTCGCCCGGCTTTGCTCCTAGCCAACTAACCAAATTATTACTTAACAAAAACCCTCTTCCTCGTAATTCTCTATCTGGTTATTTTTCCCCGATTTCCGCAATCGGCTATTTGGCCCCATCCAGACAGTGTCCTTAACAATTTTCAAACTAAAACTAACCATTCTAAAAAAAAAAAACTACCTAACTTACCCACCTCGATATAATGTTACATATTATCTCCATCAACATTTATGTTTATACTTTGTTTTGCCTGATGCTCCCTTCAGCTTTCTTCAGAGGTATGTTTAATTTCACTGGACTTCGGCTGAAATCTATCTATACAAAGTTAGATAGTTGTGTATATGTTCATATATTTGTATGTACAGGATTCACTCCTAAACTAATTAACCAAACATTATGAATTTTGGAACATAGCTGCTAGGTGTAAAGGGTAGTAATCTAAGCTTAATTTAGTTTATGCAAAGAGTGGATGGACACCCATCATGAAAATTCAGATACCACCGACTTCTGTGAAATTTTAACAATATCTGAAAGTATTAAATATTAATTAATAAATATTCTCCAAATTTCAGTTTTTTTGGATTATATAAAGAGTCTTTAGGGGCATAATATGGGCACGACCTCCCATTTTAAAATTTCAATATTTCAGATTTTCATTGAATTTGATCCATTGTCATTAGACAGCAATTAAGCTTGATTTCCTGAATTTCAATTTCTTAAGATGCCTAAAGCCTTAAACTTCATACATTTTCTAAAATGTAATGGATTTTGATCAAAATTGGAATAAAGATTTTAGACATAAGTTTTAGTAGCAATATATTTTTATTTATATCTTCGTAAAGAGATATAAAAGTGGGGCAAAACTGTCTGTTCCAGACGGATATTCTTCTAGTGCAGTATAAATATCAGTATTCTTCTAGTGCAGTATAAATATCAGTATTCTTCTAGTGCAGTATAAATATCAGTATTCTTCTAGTGCAGTATAAATATCAGTATTCTTCTAGTGCAGTATAAATATCAGTATTCTTCTAGTGCAGTATAAATATCAGTATTCTTCTAGTGCAGTATAAATATCAATATTGGTGATGACAAGAGTCCAAAGAAAAACGATGTAAAAAATAATTTGACATAATTTCTAAATTTCTACTGATTAAAAAGATTTTAATTAAAATGTACATAATTTTACAGTATATAAAATTTATTTCTCCGTCTAATTGTGTATTGGTAATTAAGTTTTTTTCTATCAACATAATATACAAAATAAAAAAAACTTCAGTTATTACGAATTGTCATAAACATTGCAATTAGATATATAAATGTATTTCTTTATCAGTTTATGGTTGTATATATTTATATAATGCTAAAACATTGCGATTGTAACCGTTTTTTTTATATAATAAAAATTAAAAGTTACACAAAAAAATATATATTTATGAGTGTCCTAAATTATAATATAAGAATAAAACATTTTTGATAAAAATTGTGCTGTATATTAAATTGCAAGAAATTTTGTTTCTCCATAATTTATTTGTTGCAATTTGATATCCGGGCAATTTTTATAAAATTTGTTTTAAAAAAATGATATTAACATACCAAATGGAAAATAAAAGAAGAAAAATAGCCATTTTATTTCGTTTAGTAATTATAGTTTGTCTTACTTTCAATAATCTTTTTTTTTTATGTTTTCATCACATTAAAAAATTATTTTTCTTTTCCTTTTCTTCCTTTTTTCTTTTTCTTTTTCCTCCTTTTTCCTTTATTCTCTTTTTATCCTCTCTTCCTTTTTTTATCCTCTCTTCCTTTTTTTATCCTCTCTTCCTTTTTTTATCCTCTCTTCCTTTTTTTATCCTCTCTTCCTTTTTTTATCCTCTCTTCCTTTTTTTATCCTCTCTTCCTTTTTTTATCCTCTCTTCCTTTTTTTATCCTCTCTTCCTTTTTTTATCCTCTCTTCTCTTCTCTTTTTTATTCTCTTCTCTTCCCTTTTTTATTCTCTTCTCTTCCCTTTTTTATTCTCTTCTCTTCTTTATTCTCTTCTCTTCCCTTTTTATTCTCTTCTCTTCCCTTTTTTATTCTCTTCTCTTCCCTTTTTTATTCTCTTCTCTTCCTTCTCTTCTCTTCCTTTATTCATTCTCTTCTCTTCCTTTATTCATTCTCTTCTTTTCCTTTTTTTATTCTCTTCTCTTCCTTTTTTTATTCTCTTCTCTTCCTTTTTTTATTCTCTTCTCTTCCTTTTTTTATTCTCTTCTCTTCCTTTTTTTATTCTCTTCTCTTTTCCTTTTTTTTATTCTCTTCTCTTCCTTTTTTTATTCTCTTCTCTTCCTTTTTTTATTCTCTTCCTTTTTTTATTCTCTTCCTTTTTTTATTCTCTTCCTTTTATTTTTCCTTTTCTTTTGTAAACGATTTTTTGAAATAAAAAAAATCAATTCATATCCTTTCAAAAATGTAGAAAAATATGATCTAATATGTATAGTCTGTTTCAATATCTATTTGTATAAATAGATATTCATTTGTGTGAAACATATATTAAAGCGAACACACACGCACCAGCAGCAATGTTTCATGGCAACACTGGTAATAATTTTAAGTCTGTAAACAATTTTTGCAGTAATGGCTTGGCAAACATATGTAGTGTCTTTTCTTTTATGTTTATCCCACTCAAGTGAGGATTTTCCGTCTATACTTATTTGATTGTGACACTTATACTATGACCAATGAGTAGCACCTTCTGTTGTCATGGCTCCAAAGAGATTTTTATATATGGTACCTGGTACTTATCAAATGGTCACCCATTAAGTACTGAACACGCTCAACGTCACTTAACTTCAGTGATCTTATGGGGACTGGTGTGTCAACTAGACTATAAACGTATTCTTAGGACTCATCTTAATGAATGTAAATGGACCACAAAATGTTTATTCTTTTCGGTGCCTTCAAGTTGAAACAATTCTCTTTTTTTTGAAGACAGTTTATAAGAGTGGTAGGTTCCTAGAACTATCACAAATGGTTTTATTTCAGTTTTTCTTCACCTAGATCAGGGGCGGGCAACCTCCGGCCCGCCACCCTGCTATGCTTTATTATTACAATCCAGCCCGCAGACCTCCCAGTAAAACATATATCATTTTGTGACATAGACGTAAAAGTAGGTTTCAATTAAGATTAACAGGTGGATAAAATGTATGAATATCGGCGAGCGATGATACATGTATATTTCATTTTTCTTTAACTATTAATGGATAAAAATAGAAAAAGAGAGAGAAAGAAAGGCAAAGAGGAAACGTGAGACGAGGAAAGGGCATGAAACATAGAACCTATGTGAGGTGTGTTAAAACGAATGCTGGATTAACTTGCTACTTCCCCCGTCATTATTTTTTATGATTCCAAAATGGCTTTTCGTCGGCACCTTTTATAACATCACGTACACAAGTCTCTTGAGAAAAATATCAGATTTGTAAAGTGTTCAATGCAATTTTTGTACAGTTTATTCATGTAAACAAAATATAGTAATTCTGAGATTTCGTTTTTCACTCCGGCCCGCGATCTCGTTCCAAAAGTCTCATCTGGCCCTCACTCTGAAAAGGTTGCCCGCCCCTGATTTAGATATTAAATTTAGTACTCAGTGCACAACTATGTCAAATTAAGTTACAAGCAAATGAACTGAAGAGTACATGAGAAGATTGGTTTATATTAAGGCTAGAATGTTTCATTATGCTCAGATGGGCAAGTCCATTATCTGAGCTTTGATTGGCTGCTAGTCCATGAGTGGATAATATCTTATAAGTATTGCTTCATTCAAGCAGTATTTACATATGAACTACAAAAGCCCTTTATGCGAGTAAGTGTCAATTTGATTCTGTCGCATATCACCCATTAAGTTTTAACATCACTTAACTTTGATCTTAAGGGGGGGACTGGTGTGTCAACTAGATTATAACCGTATTCCGAGGACTCAACTTGATGGATGTAAATGTTACAAATATGGAGCACAAAATTTGTACGAGTTGCTTTTTCCTTCCATTTTCACAGTTGAAGATCGGTGACCATCTGTTTCAGCAATTCTCTTTCAAGACAGTTGATAGGAATGGTAGGTGCCTAAACTACCATAAATGGTGTTATTTCAGAGATTTCCTTCACCTAGCCTGTCTCAGACTGGCTCGTATCACTAGTCAGTGTCTGTTGTTAGGGTTCCATTGAAATTGCAGTTGTTGTAAGAGTCGGTTGTGAAAATATAACTGAGTGGAAAAAGGTAGAGACAAGAGGTCAGTGTTGGCATCTTCACTTTACATCCATTATGTGGAAGGCATGAAACCAGCATTCCTGGGTATGACTAAAGTATATCCGATGGCTAGGGTCCAATTTGAGAGACTTTGTTTCCATTATCCTTGGGTCCATTTCATTCCAAGGTATGTAATTGTTTACGGCATCGGTGCACTTGTCATAATATAAATAGCAAACGATTATGAGAAATAATTAGTGTGTGACTGAAAATTAACATTTAGTCTCATACTAGCTGGCTTTGCCAACTCGTTACTTTATTTATCTTTTAAATAAGACTAAGGAAAATAAAATAAAGAAGAAATCAATTCGCCTGAGCTAAGGTGTGTGTGTCTTTTAACTTAGAATTTTTTTCATTGAATTTGAAAACAATAAAAATAAATGTGGCGTCGCTAGAGGGTGGGAGTTGAGAAAGGAAGTCACTCTCTCCCCTTGTACTATTGGTCATGCCTCGTCGGTATTTCTTTCTAGTTAGTTTAATTTAAATTGCCTCACTTGAAAATTAATCCGCAATTAGTTTTAGAAAGGTTTTCGTAATTTATACATTTTTTATTATTGAATTACTTAAATTAATTACTGTTAATATCGATAAAACTTGCATATATATATATATATATATAGAGAGAGAGAGAGAGAGGAAAATAGGACAATAAAATTACAAATAACACCAAACATTAATTTATTATGAACAGTTTCAAAAATAGTTATGCAAATTAGGCATTCAGATAGATGTTATTGTATTTTTCGTCTATACCATATAGAGTATTTCAAAATATTACATATTGATTTAAATAACATCTAGCTTGGCCTTTTGGCTAAGATCAAAGTGTAGTATCTGTTCCGATGGATACTGCACACCTGTCCTGTGCAGTTCTAGGAGGTCCACCCTCCCAGGCTTCGCCTCCCCTCTTTGGGGGGAGTAAGTTTATTGCTTACTGTCTGAGGCGCCCCTACCGGGGAATGTTGACGGGGCTGCCCAGGCAATTTTTAAATGGCCAGAGTGCTCACCTCTCGAGCGCTGGCTTTTAACCCCACTTGCTCGACCCGATCTTGGGTCACATCTTACTTGTGGGAGTAAGATAAAACTGGCCTTGTGCCTAACTCCGCGAGGAGTAAATAAACATTGATTTAAATAACAGTAACCCATTTTGATGGGAATATAGGATCAATAAATGAAAAAAAAACTTTCACATTCCAGTTTTTTTTTTTTTGCTTTTGTAATTGTTTTATTAACAAAAAGATCTTCAATCTACTTCATCGCCATGTTTTTTTTTCTTAAAAGAAAAATTAAATAAATAGACCATGGTCGCGAACAACCCAAAGGCTCCCTTTTCATTGATATAGGGGAGGGCGCCACTTCTTTCCCTGGATTGTTCCATTTACCCTTGCTCTTCACCTTATAATGCTGAGTGTTTTAGCAAAGGAGCATCAAGTACCATTTTTTTTTTTGCTGTTGAGTCTATATGACTCGACTACAGATTGAACCCCAAACTCCCAGCCCATTAGCAAGCACTAACCATTATGCCAAATAGGCAGTTTTATTGTTTTCTTTTTTTGTAATGATAATATTAATCAGTAAGAACAGTATTTGCCCTAACAGCTCATGTTTCATCTTGTTTTATATAAAATCAACACTACGTTAACGATATGCTTTGGCTAGGAGAAAAGTGTAGTATCTGTTTATGTGTTGCACTTTGTCTTTTCTGTCCTCGGTCAGTGAGGGATTGGTCTCGCTAGACTGAGGCAATTAAAATTTTTGTTCTTATCTAGAGTGCCAGTTTTGGAGGGGAACTGGATTTCTCCCACATTAAAAACCGACCTTGTATCTACCTCTGCTCTCGTGGGGAGGCAAGTAAATAGAAACAATATGCTTTGCAAATGTCCATTGACAACAGGTTGGACTGCGCTCACCTTTGGTCAAGAGGGGGCAAAACTGGCAAAACAACAAATCCTCTGTCAACTGTGCCGCCTTGAGCATACATCTATATAGAACGATGAAACTTGCTAGGCATCAGAAATATTCCAACATTTCCCACATAATCCTGCTTTAGGTCTATTCTCAACATACATAATAACATGGCAGTTCTTCGCCACACACAGCCCCCTTCAATGTGTGCTCTATTGGAGCATGGTAAATCATGCCAACACGTCCACATGCTTGATGGGATAATCTCAAAAGATTAGTTTTATAGTGAACTTGCTGAGGAAATATGACCAACCAGAAGCCATATTCTGGTTGAAAAACATGTGCGGGCACGACATGAAGGCCATGTTCATTAGCATGGAGAGTTGAGCGCATCGGCCTGTGACCATGCATCCTTGTGATGCAAAAGTCAAAGGGCTACAAGTTGTAGTGTTGTAGCCTACAACACTACATGACTGCTCACAATTGAACAACCGAGACAAGTATGCGATCAACATTATGAGTAGACTTATCCCCCATCGTAAGCGGCATAAAATCACCTGTGCTATTCACGAAGGCTTCGAACGGCACAAGATGTATGGGCTGGGTATAAAGACGTTAGCTGTTTGCAATGGGGGCGGAAGGATTGCCGCCAGTGATGACGGCTGTAGGGAAATTTTGTCTACACTTTCTGCAAAGATTGAACCTGTGCTACAGACATAAAATGAGTAAAACATCTGATTTGAACTGTCTTTTGCAGTGATGTGAGTTCTCTACATTTTAGCAGAATCCTGTTTTTTTTTTTTTTAAATAATAAAAAAGCTGGTTTCTGCCAAATCGCTAGAGCCTTACCTCCTATTTTTTTTAGGTCTGGATTCTATTTCTCTTTTCGTCTCTCTCTTTCTCGCTTTATCTTTTATCTTTTCCTGTTTTTTTTTTTCTCTCTTTCGTTCTTGCCTTGCCTTCCTTTTCTCTCTTATGACAATTTTCTCTGAAAACTGAAAATGTTAACTTTGCTGTGAAGGCTCAGACTTCAAACAATTCATGAAGTGGGTAGGGGGTTAGATGACTTTTGTTTCATCAAAGAATGACTTCCTTTCGCCTTCTTCACCGCGTGCACACTTGGTGTCTTTCTCTTAATTTTGACTAACTTAGTTGAAACTGAAAAGTTGTTTTTTGCTCTATACACACACGAAAAACAAGTGAGCACTGCCTGACTTAAACCGGTGATTTGTGCCCCCCCCTTTTTCTCTGAGTCTTCGCACTTACTGAACGGTGCTGAAGAGTCGATCTGTTTCTACCAGCTAGTTTCTACCCGACATCTGGTATGACCAGATCGATGAAGCCCTGGTACACCCAACAGACGCTGTAATGTATAGTTTTCAAATAAAATACTATATATATATATATATATATATATATATATATATTCCATAATAAATGGCAGTATACTGAAATCATATGCCCTTAATAGGGTTAAGATGAAAATTCATATACATTAAATGTACAAAAGCAAGGAAATTCCCAAATTTTTACACTTTTATTGTCATTAATTAAGGGTATGACTACATATCAACCAAACCATTTCATTATCACATCACTACAGTATAAATCTCTATGCATGAGTGGATGAAGTGTGTGAGGTGCGCTGAAGAAAAATTCCTACCAGTAAAATACATAGCCCTGTTGTGCTCGCATACCCTTAATGACAATAAAAGTGTACACATTTGGGAATTTCCTTGCTTTTGTACATTTAGTGTATATGAATTTTCATCTTAACCCTATTAAGGGCATATGATTTCAGTATACTGCCATTTATCATGGAATGTCACTACTTTTGTAAAGGTTTTTTGGAATTTTCTGGAAAACTAAGGTATATGGTAACTGAAATTAAAATGCCATCAACTAGACCCTAGCACCTCTATCTCTGCCAAAAATCAGCTGAATCCATCCAATAGTTGATGAGATACAGGGTGGCACATACGCACGTACGTACACACGGAGAACACAAAATCATGCCTGACCTTTCTGGATCTCTGGGTTTCCTTGACTAATGATGCTGAAATTCTACACACTTATAGAACCTATCAAAAAAAATTTTGCGCAAAGTTTTAACTAATTTGGTTTATTGGTTTTTGAGTTATGATTGATCAAAGAAATGAGATTTCTAGCATAGGCCGTTTTTGAAGTCTATTAAGGGATAGAGCACTCTCGTGCCTCCCTTGATTACACACACACACATATATATATATATATATATATATAAGTATAGTAATCTTGGTTATATCTCCCCATATAATCTCGCTTCAACATATAATGTTGATTGGCTTTACAATAGACAGTAAGGATTGTTGTATTGAATATAGATTTTGTCTATCAAAACGGATTACTGTGGCTACTTAAAGCTTTTTATTCATTGAAAGCAATGCATTTTTTTAGTTATTTACAACTATTATTGTTTTCTTTGCGTTTTCTTCAATTTTCCTTTTTCTTGCCTCCAATCCATTTTTTTATTTTTGCCTGAAAGACATGATTTAAAAGGAAAAGTTATTGTTTTTATTTTATAAGAATCAGAGCTGCAAATATATTAAAAAATTGTTTTTTCTAAGTAGTGTTCAAGCATCTCTAATGGCTGCACCTTATTTGAAATATGTCCTAGCATGTCTATAAAGGGCCACCATCTGTTGGTCTGTCACGCTTAAGTTTGAAATAGCATTTTAATTGTATTATTTGGATTATTCAGACTATTATTCTTATTTTGGTTATCTTCACAACGTTTCGGCCAATGTAACTTCCAACCTTCTTCAAGTGAAACTTCTCACCACTTATCAAGGCTTAAAAAAACACAAAAAAAAAAAAACACCTGAGGATAAGGGTTAATAAGATGGATAGATTGACAGTTGAATGAGAATGAATACTATGATAGGATTGAAAATCTCCACATACTACTCACTCAAAACAATAGCTGACCCAGAAAACATCTTGCAATTTTTAGCCCTGTGTCAGAAACATCGTTCATGGAATATGAAGACTAAAGGACAAAATAAGAGAAAGCGAAAGTTACAAGGCTACCGAAAGTAAACCCAAGGTCCACTTTCTACTTACCACTTGCTAACCTTTTTGTCGAACTTGGAAACTTGTATGGAATTTCAGAACCGAATCCATTATTGAATCCACATAAAAGATCTCCAATTTTGATTAAAGCTTCCCAAGTTTTAGAAGATGCTCTTAAAGAGGATTTGAGATTGCATTGGCCGAAGCATTGTGAATGTGCCAACCGAGATGGGTTGGTAACTTGAATAATATAAATTATCGATCCTCATCTAAAAAATTGCGAAACACATTTTCATTGCTAAACGTGCAAACTGAATGGGCATGTTTTAAGAATATCAGTTCCTGTTGTTCAGGCCTACATTTTACATAATACAGCTGAAAAAAGAATCAACATACCTGTATAAACTATTTTCCGCAGACTACAACAGTGTCATCTTCAAATCCAATGCTAACAGCAAACGCTTGTTATAAAGCGTCTCCATAATTAAGCAAACTTTGTATTATTTAAAATATTCGGAGTACTGTTCCAATCTTGGATGTTATTCTCCCAACGTTTCGACCAATGTAACCTTCGACCTTCTCAGGTGCGTCTTGTTGAACTTGGGTTCCGTTCGAAATTCCGTACAGATTCCAGAGTTTGACAAGATGCACCTGAAGAAGATTGGAGGTTACATCGGCTGAAACGTGAAAATAACATACAAGATGAGAACAGTACATCTCAAAAATTCTGAAACATAATCAAACTTTGTTCATTCATTTCATCTTTTTTCAATCCTCTCATAATATTCTTCATCATTCAACTCTGACAGTCCATCAATCTTGTTAACCCTTATCTTCGAGTAGCTTTCGAATTTTATAAGTGATAACACATCAAGTGTTGAATACCAGTGATTTCTACAGCTGGTGATTTTTTTTTTTTTCCTGGAATCTGAGTGACGGCAAGTACCCTCGGTACTCATTTTTATTCCATCATTATTATAAATGTGTTCTCCCATCAGCCATTACCACTGATTTTTCAATGGTCGTGACTGGCAGATTTCCCTAGGATCTGAATGACAATAAGTCTTCTCAATATTCCAATAATCTCCATTCTCTTCTGGTTATAGTCTGGAGAATGCTATCCCACCGCAGTCTTTTCACCCTCTCTGGCCCTACATAACCACTTTTTGTGGTACCACTGTTGATGTCACTGTATTTTTGCAATTAGACTGGCTGTTGTTGAGGAGAGCTGGAGAAAAATAATAGGTTAGTCTTTTTCTTGCATATTGTCAGATTTTACCTAGGAAGTTTCAGCTCTCTTAATGTTTTATCATTATTGTTGTTAAATTTGATAAATATCTGAGACAGTGAAGCCTGCCTCTCTATATGTAAAGTCGTATATCCTGTTTGTTCATTTATTTGTTCACAAACTCCCCTTAGAAGATAGGCTCCCATAACCATATATATGCTGAAACTACATCAGCCAGAGTACTTGGGTAAGTATCCTTTTAAAAAATATAAACTATGCATTGATCAGTTTGGTTTGGTAGTTTTGTTTTACGGCATATCAACCCTTTTTGGGTTATTTAATGCCGAATCTGGTCTTGTTTTCTTTTTTTTGTTTCTTTCCCCTTTTAATATCTGTTTCTATTTAACCCATAGTTGGGACCCTAACAGGTACTACCACTCCGGGTCAGGGTGGACCTGGGAGCAATGGTAATTAAGAGGAGGCTCCACATTCCCCAAAGTCCGTAAGCCGGATCTCACCATCGGATGTAGTTTAAGGTCATATCCAGGACCGGGAGTAGGGTAGGAAAAATAAAAATAAAAAAGGGGAGGGAGAAAGGGAGAGGGGCTGTTGTTTTTGTTTTTGGTTTTGTAGAACATAATTAAGTTTTACAAACAAAAAAAAAAAACAAAAAAAAAAAAAACGTCAATGTAGGTGAATTTCGTCTCAGGGAGCCACAGGGCAGCCTGGTCTGGTATCACCAGGCATTGATCAGTGACTAACAGTTTTTCTTTTAATAATTAAATAGATAAGTTTATTTTTAAAACTAAATTTGTTGATAACAACCGTTACATTTGCATAGAAAAAAAAAGAAAGAAGTCTCCCCTCATCTTTCTAAATGAACCCCCAAAATAGATTCATATTTAAAAAAAAATCTTTAAGTTTTTCTTTTTTCTTTTTGTCTTTAATAATGAAGGCGAAAAACACAAAGTAACCGTTTGAAATTACTCAGGAATATACAATTGTTTTATTTGACCAATCAACATTCCACATTTTCGTTTATTCATTTCATATAACCAGTTTTTAATGGAATTCATTTTCCATTTTATACTTATACAAAATTAAATCCTCAGACTTTGAATATGGAAAAGACCATATACCGCCCTTTTTTTTCTTAATAAAATGTGACAATGTTCATACACAGTAAATTTCCTCAACATTGAAATATATCAAATAACGCCATGACAGTCATCTTTTTGTTGTTTTTCTTCAAATTACCAAAATGTGAAATGAAAATTATTTCTTTGTTTTTCTATAAAAAACGCTACAGCTAGATTAATTGCTGCTCGGAAGAGAAATAGTTTTTTTTGCTCGTCTACTAATAATATAATGGGCACTTCGTGTGTGTGTCCGTATTTTTTTAGACGAATATCTTAACTTCATTTAGAAATGGAAAATATTGTATTAATAGTAATACTAAATAATAAATTCCCAACAAATAAATCGGACGCCATGATTGAAAATCGAAACTGAAACCTTGAGATCTTTAGTCTTAGGTTCTACCAACTGACCTATTTGGACTTTCTTATAAATAGATCTTAAAACATTCCCTCAACAAAATAATTATAGCTTTGGCGTGACGTCATAGATTTAAAGATTTACATCATTTTTCAAAACGTGAATTCAAACATAAGCAGTAATGCCTGTCAGGCCCAAACTCATAAACCATCAAAGATACACTTACATATTTTGGAGGGTGGCTAATTTTTTTGCTAGTCTTTCATATTGATCAAAGGAAGTATAAAAATATCGTCCAATCTGTGTTCGTGCTGGATATCCATTAAAAGGAAATACAACTTTTTATTTTAATTCATAACTTGAAAAATATAGAAAGTAGAATATAAGAAGAGAAATGGTAATATGGGGTTCAGGGATTGGAGCAGGAGTTCACAAGGGCCTTCAATCATTCTCGATAAATGCCAGGTGTGCTTTGCGGGGGGGTGGGTGGAGTTAAAGACTTTTCGATTAATGTCACATTACTTATTCCCAGGAAATAACCACTCCTAACAACTTCAATGAAATACTACCATGAATGGCCGAGGAGCGAATTTCTTGAAGAGGCATGAGTGCCAACAGTCAATTGCGAACAGAGCACGGACAAGATGTTACACAATATTTTAGAAGCCAGTCGATCAGGTTTTAATGTTCGGTCTTAATATCTGGTTCAAGGGTAACATCTCTATTTCTCACTTGAAGGAGTTGAAGATAAATCTGAGTGTTGTGCTCTCTAGCAAAGGCTTTGATTTCAGGGAACTATAAAATTTTTTTTTGTTTTTTGATCTATAAGATGACATTTGTTAGATAAATTTTGGTGCAGGGGAGGGGAGGGGATAAAGATCAAAGAACAGAATATTTTGTTGAAGAAAGGGTAAATTTCTCTTCATTTCATATTGATTGGGGTTGCCTATTTCTCTTCCTATTCATATCCCTTGAAGAATGCCTATATTTGAAGGGCATGGCATATGTATCAACATTTAGAACCTTTTCTTTTTTACTTTTTTTTTTTTTTTCAGTATAAATATGGTTAATGTCTCTGCATGATGCTGAACGCTACAACCATCAAAGAATTTGTTTTTACTGGGAAGTGAGAGATGGAGAAAAATTAAACCATCTTCTAAATCAGTTTTCTTTTTTTTCCTGACCTTCTCTGGTGCAAAACTTGTTGCAACTTGAGTTCTGCCTAAACTGTATAGGGAGATATATATATATATATATATATATATATATATATATATTTGTCCTGGTGATTCTCGAGGGTGGAAAGAAATCCAATAGTGTTCGATTATTGGAGTAAGAACATATTTATTTATAAAAGAATAAAAATGTACAGAACTTAGAACATTTTGGATACTGTGGTTTTGCGAGAAAGAGACCTGTCAGTAAGGAAACCAACTGGTTCCCTTCCTAGCGGGTCCTTTTCTCTTTTTATATATGTAATATATATATATTATATAAATATGACTTACGGTAGCTGGAACGACTTATTTATTATAAACAACCCCAGCGAAACATTAGGTTTCAGTCTGGGACCGCTACAGGCTTGAAACCGATGATATGTTGATTTGACCATATCTTCTGTAACACTATTAATAAATTCTATGCTCTTATTATTAAATAATTTAGCCGTCTGTTGGATTTCTTTCTACTGAACAAAATCAAAGATTATACATACAGTGTGTGTATGTGTATATATATATATGACTAAATGTAATCCGTTTGTTCACGACTATTTATTCCACTTGAATTTCATTTAAAAATTCATAAACTGTGACGTATGTTAGTACATTAGTACGTTCTTCTTGCATAACTAAAACTAATAAGTCTATATAGAAGTGATGTAGTGTTTACAGACGCAGAATGTGGGCTCGGCATCCCATGTTAATTTTGTAGGGACTAGCTCATCACTTTTACTAATACCCTTGTGAAAGGTTTAAATCCATATCCCCCCTCCACCTATGGATTAAATCGTAGGGTGGACTAGACTCAAGTCGTTGTTGTGCAACTAATCTAGGAGAAGGAAAACTCTGAAATAACACCAGTCGTTCTCTGCTTATCCCGGCGTTGTTTTGATCTTCCTGGTCTTCTTGCCACTGAACTCGAGCAGTGTCAGTTCAGGAGAGTAGTAGTGTAGGATTGCGCAACCGTTGCTCCATTATACTCATCGTGCAGGCACTCTTACAGGAAGTATCCATTGTTTCTCGATATATATATATATATATAGAGAGAGAGATAGAAGAAAAAAGAGTGATAAATATGCGACGATTGTCCAAATTTATTTCAATTGTTCAAAGCAAGGTTGTCAGTAATAAACTAGTGTTTATTTTTCTTTCCTTAAGCCAAGGCTTTTCAAAGATCGAAATCTTATCATCAGAGGAGAAATACAGATGGATAAGTTGGCTTTCGAAAAAACCAAAGTTCAAATATTTGAAAAATATGAGAATTATTTTTAAAAATTATTAAAATAATTTTTGTCAAAAAACGTACTGAATGAAAAGAAAATTTCGTGAAAAAGATATACAATTGTCCGGGTGGTAAGTTTCCGTTGAAAAGGTTCGGTGAAATTGTAGAAAGTGAAGAAAAACACTTTGCATGGGAGCAGGTTGGAAAAAGTGCTCAAAAGTAGATAAGTCCAGATGCACTTAAAAGAGGCTGTGAAGAGGAAAACAGGCCATATATATATATGGGTTAGAGATGAGAGTTCACCACTGATTTAAAAAATGAAGGCTTGTAATATTATTATTAGACTGGGCTCGTGTTCAGGAGAGATGGAAAAAGTCGGCAGCTCAAACATTCGACTCTGATTTCTGAAATTTTAGAAGACTTGAGTTCAGCTCTGTCCCTTGAAATTTTAAAAGGTCCTCCTCTGACCTAAGACCCCCCCCCCCCACCTTCCACAAGTTATAATTTATAATAACTTGAAGCATAAAAAGATTTATCAAACTGCACTAAATTTACCCCAAAAGGGTTGATAAGCTGTGAAGCAAAATCACCAACAACCATCAAAATGACTGGAGTCGGCCTGACAAAACCCAACAGTGGTTGATATGCCGTTAACTGAAACAAACAATTTTTTCCCTTAGAAATATTTCAGACATTATTTTTTTCATAAAATTAACAGATTTCTTATTCTTTAGCATATCAAAAGCGAAAAAAAATTTATTAACGCACGTACGCACGCATTAATCGTCAAAAACGAAAAAACAAAAAACTAGAAAATGTCAATCTGACATCCGCGAGCGAATAATTTTTCCCTAATAACTTTTTTCTTTCTCGCTGGAATCTATTCATGGGAGAATTCATTATCCCTTGAAGGTGTTCGCAGGTTATTCATGAGAAACATTTCTATGACATGTTGAACGAGAAAAGTCCTTTTTTCTTTCTTTCTTTTTTCAATGGCAAAATTGCATTATTGGCTGAAATACTATACAGAAAATGAAGTTACTCTCATGTTGCAAGTAAAAAAGAAAAACGAAGAACAAGTAATAAAACGCCTGAATAATTGCATTATTTTTGGATAAATCTATATAACATCTAATTAAGTTTGATTTTTTTTTGGGGGGGGGGGGGTTTATTTATTATTTTGTTTTATCTTGCTTGTTTATTTTTTTTTTGGGGGGGGGGGTTGCTATTACTTTTTTTTGTTTTTAGCTATTTTTATATTTTCGTTTTTATGCTATTTTGTTTTGTTTTTGTATACGTTTTTTTTTCTGTTATGTCAGACTTGTCTCCATACTTATCTGGCACAGAGACCCTAGTTAGTATTTGTTCTGGTCAGACTTGGGAGAGGATCATTCTCCCAGGCATTACCACCTCCCTTGAAAGGGGGGGAGGGGGGTAATTTATTGCTGATCACCTGAGGTGCTCTCACCGGGGAATGCTGATGGGGTTGATCATGGCAAATTTTCCCTTTTATGGGGTTGGGGGGGGCGACTGGATTCCCCACTATAAACTGACCTTGTGCATAACTTTGCCACAGTGGAAGGCAGGTAAATATAAACTTGTGTGAATTTTTGCAGAAGTGCTTCAGACAATATCCTCTGGCCTTCTCCAGGAGTTTTATCATATTTGTTAACCTGAGAATTTCGAACTTAACTCTTTATCTTTTAGTGTCATTTAAAAAAAAAAAAACTTTTCTTTTTTTCTTTACGTTTAATCTCTCTTTATTTTTGTGTGTCCTTGTGCTCGATAGAGCTCTTTATCTATGAATAGCAAGTACACAATAACATTCAAGAAATGAATCTTTGTAATATCATTTTACTGTCAAACATGTCTCCCTTAACACTACACTGTTTTGCCTTCTGTAAACAATGAGTACACACACATTATATATCTTTCTTTCATATATAGATATATTATTTATATACAGTTTATTATACTCTTTGCTTGAACACTTGATGATTTAATAAATTTGTAAATTATCCAGTTTTATTTTTTTTCATTTCAATATTTCCTATAATAATGCTCTATCTACAATATCGAGCATCCCTTTATCATGATAGGATCTAATATAAAATATTTATCTTTATAATATCCTGATAAATAAATTATATATATATATAGTATAGAATCAAGCTAACACTTAGCGGCATGAAGGCCTCAGCTGGCATCCATCTCATAGAAGAATATTTATTCGAATGAATGAACATTTATACACTAGAATGGCCACTTATGAAAGGTGGTTAAGTTTCCCACAAGTGCTGCATGTTTGACCCCACGCTGGACATTTTAACTGGCGGGAGCTTGTTCCTGGGATACCATGATAATGGCTACTACAACCCATGCAAGCTTGAAAGTTATCACGTTTGGAAGTCAAAAGGTGACTTTAATCTGGTATGGTTTTATCTCATTCACACTGATGAGTCTTAGAAAGACGTAATATGTGAATAATCAAATAATATATATATAAGTGGAGAACTAAAAGCAAACTTTTGGGAAAAGTATACAGCTCAATATACCGGATAGAGCAGATAGATAGGTAGAAGGATGAAAAGGAATTAGAAAAGCGACGGAGGCAGATCTTTTTTCAATTCAGTTGCTCAATGCAAGGTATATTCCGTAAAAAAGCAATTTATTCAATTAATGTTTTCCTTAAGCCAGGCTTTTCAAAAATCAAAATCTTATCATCAGAGGAAATTGCTGAGATAGATAAGTTGGCAAAGGCCAAGATTTAAAATTTGAAAAAGTAAAATAAAGATGGTGGGGAAAAAAACAAGGCAAAAAGCTGTCCGAATGCAAGCAAGTTTCCGATTGCAAAAAAAATGCGGTGCCAAAAAGTCCAGCGGAGAAAGTATATATATATATATATATATATATATATGTGTGTGATTGTTTATATTCCAATGACCAAAAAAATTTGGTCTTTAATTAAATCTTTTTTATTTTTCCATGGCAGAACTGATTGTGGTCTTACAATTGTTTCTCAACAAGTAAAATGCAGCCATTAACCACATTTACTCGTTATTCCTCAGAGACCTAAATAAAAGGCATATATAAAGTGTCACATAAAGCACACAGTTCGTGGAGAAAACAAACAAACAGAAAGCAGATAACACTTACAATGCCCCCCCCCCAATAGGATGGTATAATTCCAACCAGACTGCCATTTTTAAATATATATATATATATATATGCACACCCAGTATATACAGTGTGGCCTAAAAGTTGGTATATATTATAGTTTATCTGCTTTTATGTTGTCTTTTAGATATACATTTTCTGCATCCGTTCTCAAGATTTCCAGTCTTCCAATACTGTTCTTCTTTACTCAAATTAATTGTTTTCATTCACACTACGAATATATATACACACTACGAATATATATACACATTGTATTTAATTTAAAACTAAACTGTCTACCTACTTTGGGTTCATGTGTATATATACACATGAGTTGTAGTAAATCTTTCCATAGCTGTATTTTGTCTACAGACGCCACCCCTATAGACACCACAGTAGTTCTTTCTTGAACTAGAGTGTTCTGCCATTAATAGGGCAAGTTCATCTGCTGAAAGCAAACATCCACCAAACTGCTTACCATAACCCTGGCAAGGTGGCTTCTGGGTGCTATGCCTTGCCAGAGGGTAACCTGTGATTTTTTTTTTTTCTCCGGCGCTGTTTATTTTTGTGTATTCGTAGCTGACCTCTATATCTAGAGGCTGTTCCCTATTCACAACCGGTGGATGGGATTTGTCATCTCAACACCACTTTTACCAAACGATGAAAGAAGAAACTTGACAACGTGTACACCAGAATACTAATAGTTGGTCTTCGCATTTTCTGGATGCAGCACTCCACAAAGGGGGCAGCTCTACGGACACCTTCCTCAGAGAGAAGCACAAAATTTGCTGGACACAGGGCTAAAAATGAAATCGTCAGCAATGTTGTTTTGCGCATGCCAAGACAGGGATATAGTTCAGTGGGGAGACCGCACAGAACTTATAGGTTTCACAATGTACATATGAAGACCTACCTGGCATGATCGAGGATAGAGAGAGATTGCGTGAGAGTCAAAAAGATCCGTGACACAAGCATGACTGGATGTATTGAGCACTGTTGAAGTAAATACTGAAAATCGATACATAAAATATATCTCCTCATAACATTTTATGTAGATACATGAAATAATAATAATAATAATGATATATATATATATATATATATATATATATATATATATATGATTATTTTTATTTACACAGACATGTACAAAATCTGCGACACTGGCATGTCGATGTTATCAAGCAACAGTTATTATGAACTGAGATCTCATCGGGAAGAGTTACTCTGCCTGATGAGATCTCAGTTTATAATAACTGTTGATCGATAACATCGACATGCCAGTGTCGCAGATTTTGTACATGTCTGTGTAAATAAAAATAATCATATATAAAAGCTCTATTTGATATTGAGCACTTTTTATAAATCCGGTTGAAATTCTTTGGATTACTACCCTGTGGATGTTTTACCTGGATTATTATTTTATATATATATATATATATATATATATATATATATATATATATATAATCTTTTATTTGCATTCCATTGACCATGGGGAATTAATCCAAAACGATAATTTTCATTAGTTTTAACAACTTCTTTATTTCTGTACTTTGATGAGCCCCCCCCCCCAATTTTTTTTTTTTTACATCTTTCATCTTACACACAAAAGTAATCCATTCAAATTTAGTGTTCGTTCCTATTCCTTATGCATATTTCTTGGCAAAAATCGGATAAGCGTATATTTTTTCCCGATTTTGTCAATCATCAGAAGGTTGCAGTATACATTGTCGAATGGTGAAATAGCATGTCATAAAAACACTGGAGAGGAAAATACTGTGAAATTCCAGATTGAAATTCTGATCAAAAGTTAGGCAAACTGAAATATATAAAGAGTAAACACTCACTTGACAAAAAAAAGGTGACCACTTCAGAAAAAGGGGAAAAGACCCCCCCCCCCCCACAATGTAATCGCACTCGAAAAAAAAAACACTTGAATCAGATTTCCCAACGACGACCTCAGCTGATATTTACGAAACTCTCCCAAATAAATCTTGCTAGAAGAACGAAATTCCCCCAGTATAGGAAAAATAGAGGGGGGGGGGGGGCTACTCATCAAAGTACAGAAAAAATTTGTTGAAACTAATAAAAATTATGGTTTTGTATTAATTCTGCATGGTCAATGGAATGGAAATCAAAGATATATATATATGCTCTGAATTCTGTAATACAGCTTCATTGAGCTTACAATTGGAAATATTATAAGGACTATAAGTGTTCTTAAATATATATTCTTTGTAAAATGACACACGTATATATATATATATATATATATATATATATATATATATATATATATATATATATATGGCTTCTTTTTGTCTCTAGAAACAATGGATACACTCTAAAAGGGTGCCTGCACAACAATTTTATAGTGAAGCAAGGGGTACACAATGTCTAACTGCACTTCTCCTGACTCTACATTGCCTAAGTCTAGTGATAAATCAAAGACGACCAGAACCAAGTGGAGAAGAAGTAGTGTTATTTCAGTTTTCCTCCTTCTAGATTAATTGCACAACCAAGGCTTGAGTCTAATCTACCAAACTAATTAACCCATAACTAAGAGGAGGAAAAATGGGTTCATACCTTCTCCAAAGGTTATTAGAGAAAGTGACTTTACAGCCATTTCCAAACTTACAGCACCTGGTATTCCTAAATAGTTGCTTAATTGTGGGGATCCGGCAATGCTACATTGTTGTAGAGAAAATACTTATACTCCTTTTCCTGGTACGATGAACTATTCAGAGTAGCATATCAATGATGATGACAATGCTAGCCTCAGGGAGTACGGCAGTAGTATGGGTACAGCTGAGCCGTTCCCCATATACATTACAAGCCATTGTAACTACCTACACCTCATAATTTACTTACAGTAATAAATCCTTTTATATTTGTATGTTGGCCATTTGAGTTATTATTAAATACTTTTAACATTACAAAAAAGCTGTACATAATAATTTCTGATGATTGGCTACATAAATGCACACATTTTTTAATCGGAGATTTTATCAGATCGTTAATTACTGAAAATTTTTTTTTTTTTTTCAAACTTTAACTCCACCCTTGTTCTGTAATTATTCTATTTTAATTATTTAAAGGTAGATACACCAAACCGTATCAACACTTATGTATACGCATGTAGCGATAGGAGAAATGTGAATGACTTGTGGGTGGAGGCAAGCTCGTATGCGGCTTGCATGCAATATATCTGGTAAAAGAAACTTGACCACTCCTGAAGTCACGAGTTAAAAGAAACGGGTCATGTGGTTGAAGAAAAATCTCGTAAAACAAACTAGTGACGCATACTAATTTTTGCTCCTTCTGCTAGTCGATAAATAGTCGAAGGAAGGACAGTTTCGACTGAATGGTCACATTATATAAGAATGATAGTGTGAGCTAACTTAGAATAAAACAAGTGAAGACCAGCACATATCTCATCTTTGGCCATCTGCCAGATTTTGTGTATATTTTTATGCAAATAAATATTTAAATATTGTGATTTTGGCAGAGTATTACAGAATGCGTCACTTACCCGATGGTATATTGGTGATAACTTAAACTTTGAAGAGAGAGAGTAGTTAATGTATTTTTGTGTTACTGTGATAAGTTTTAACTGGTGTGTATGGGGGGGGGGGGGGTTCCTTTGTCTTCAGAATTTGCTTGATGTTTCTTTCATGTGTAGCAGTTACCTCCTCCTTTCAAAACATAACTACACCGGTTTGCCGGTAGGTGTCGCTTTTTCACTGACAGGTGGCACTGTAAAGCGACACCAGAGTTATCTGCCCTTCTGACTATAAAAACCGTTGCAAACGGAAAATCCACCTCTTTTTCACCGACCAGCCTTGACAGAACGACGCTGATACTAGCGTTCCGTTTCACTTTTCTCTTCTGGTCGATTGGCCTCGGCAGAACGACGCTAATACACTAGCGTTTCGTCTCACGCTTTTCTCTTCAACTAGTCTCGGCAAAACAACAACCAACACACTTTTCTTCCGTCAACACGTGGTCAAACAACGGTAAGAGTTCTCAACTCGTTTTCTTTGTGTACGGCTTTCAAAGACTTTTCCTACGCCGGATTCATTTCTTCTTATACCTTTTCAAGAACTGTTTTTTCCATCGACACACATGCATACATCACATACTTCACCATTCCACGTACACACACGTTCAATAAACGTTATTTGAACTACTTCATTTTTGTTTATTAATTATTACTCTGTCTTTGCATGCAACATCGCTTGATTTACTGAACACGTTTATAGTCCGGGAACATCACCCTCTCGATCATAACACATGTTTCGGTGTCATGATTTATATTCGGCCCATTTTAATTGTGTTCCGACAGAGACCCACCAAAGGAAACTACCATTTAATCTTTTACAAAATGTATATATGTAAACACTCACACACAACTCAATAAAGAACTCCTAGGGGTGGCCAACCCTTTGTATTCGGTGTGCCAATTTCTTTGTTTTAATCCAGATGTGTCGCACAGACTTGTACCTCTTTTTAGTTCCTTAAAGTATGATAATATAGACATATTTGGCAATTATAAGTACACACATTGTGTATGTATGTGTGTATATATATATATATATATATATATATATATATATATCTATATATATATATATATATGGGTAGATGAAAGGATAAAACAATCCGATGGGATGAAATTATATATATATATTATATAACTTCTTTTGTAAGATGGTGGGAAAAATCCCAGTAGAGTGCTCGATTAATTGAGAATCAAAATTAAGAGCGTAATGTTTATTTATTTTTTTGTACAGAAAATTAGTACAACATCAGTACCGTCGGTTTCAAGCTCAGAAGGCGTTAATCATCCGGCTCTCGTCAGCTTATGTTGTCACCTGGTAAATAAATAGGAACTTGCGTATCACTCTCGTTTGGATACGTTATTCGCTTTGGAGTGTTAAATATAGTTGTTTAAAATTTTGTGTTAGGGAAAGAAATGTGAGGTTAAAAAGTTTAGTAAAGTCCGAAAAGGGGGGGGGGGGGTAAAATATAACTTAAGATTTAAAATTTTAAAAATATTTTTATACAAGTCCCGTGATTTAATGTTTATTAGGAGCGTATATTCGGCCGTTATTGTTTTGAAGGGTTAAATTAGTATCGTCTAGAAAGTGCTAAAGTGAGAATGTGAGTTTAAGAATTCAACTTTCAAGAGAGTAAAAAAATATCAAATTAAAATTCAAAGCCTGAATTAAGACATTAAATATTTATTTATAATACTGTATATACATGATATAATATATATATATATTATATCACCTTATAATACTGTATATACATGATATAATATATATATTATATCACCTTATAATACTGTATATACATGATATAATGTATATTATATCACCTTATAATACTGTATATACATGATATAATATATATATTATATCACCTTATAATACTGTATATACATGATATAATGTATATTATATCACCTTATAATACTGTATATACATGATATAATGTATATTATATCACCTTATAATACTGTATATACATGATATAATGTATATTATATCACCTTATAATACTGTATATACATGATATAATATATATATTATATCACCTTATAATACTGTATATACATGATATAATGTATATTATATCACCTTATAATACTGTATATACATGATATAATGTATATTATATCACCTTATAATACTGTATATACATGATATAATATATATATTATATCACCTTATAATACTGTATATACATGATATAATATATATCACCTTATAATACTGTATATACATATGTTATATATCACCTTATAATACTGTATATACATGATATAATATATATCACCTTATAATACTGTAGATACATGTTATATATCACCTTATAATACTGTAGATACATGATATAATATATATATCACCTTATAATACTGTGTATAGATGAGATATATATATGTGTGTGTGTATATACATGATATAGTAATAATATATATATAAAGAGAGGAAATAAGCAAAGAAACAAACTAAATAGAACAAAGCAAAAACATAAGTGAGTCATGTGCTCCCCATCACCAGATATATTCTGAAACTACATTAAGTACAGCAGCAATATCCAACAGATAAAGGATACAAGTGTGGAATTCATCTGATGTTGCTGTTGTGTTGAACGTGAAACTAATTAAAATACACTATTTTGGCCTTCAAAGTATCCGTTCTGTTAAAAGATTGTACAATAATACTCGTTGGGGGGGGGGGGGGGGTCTGCGTTAGCGCTGGATCTTCATAGAATGGTAATATGTCAAGAACTCCTGCAAGAGTTTCGGAGATAACCCCCCCCCCCCCCAACCAGATATATTCTGAAACTACATTATTTTTTTGTCCTTTTAAGCACAGAAGCAATATATAACAAATGAAGGATACAACTGTGGAATTTCCACAGATCCCGCTCGTAAACATAAAAAAAAAATCAGATGTATGTTTTCATCAAATACTTTGGTAAGTGCAAAACAGAAAAACCGTTTCTGTAAATCATTATCTCCCCCCCCCCTCCCACTACACGTGACCAATGCACTTTAGATGTCGTACTTTACCAAAGGCTTCGTATTCGTAATGCGTTTTGTCTGCATTGCACAGTTTGTATCCCCAATCAATTTCCTTATCAGGATTGTAATCTTTGTTAGTGGCAGAGTTAAGTTTCGGCATGTCTATGTATGATTTGAATGGAATTATGTTAAGTGACACCACCATTCAAATTTTTTTTTTTTTCTTTTCTGTTCAACATTAAAAGATATCCTTTCAATTGTACTTACCTTATTTGACCGAACTGTATATATATGTATATAAAGCAAAGTTGTCTGTGTCGCGACATCAGTTAAACGGTTGATCTAAGAGCCAAACTAACCACAAATTTGTAATCAGCATCATCGATCCGATATCTTTAGCAATGTCAGAAGTTCTTGAACCTTCTTAAAAATTCATTATTACAAAATTAAAAGTATGTAAAACTAACATTAGAAACAAATGTTCTGATATTTTTTTGCATTCTCTTAATAGCCGACCGAAGAACATTCTTATAATACATATTATTTGGATTATTCGGACTCCTGTTCTCATCGTGGAAATTTTTCTCACAATTTTTCGACCGATGTAACCTCCGACCTAACATCCAAGATGAGAATAGCAGTCCGAATAATCCAAATATTATAAATTATCAATCCACATCGTCAACATTCCAGAACAAACTTATAATAATCGTTTATACTTTTTACGTTAAATCATCGTACGAATTTGACATTTTGTTTATTTTGAAGAAAAAACATTTATCCATTTTAAAAAACAAAACAACTTTTGGTGTGAAATGATACTTGTGATAGAGGTAGAGAGAGAAGTTTTAAAAGAAAGATGTTACACGCGCTTTTAAATCTCTCTATTCTGTTGTGCATACCTCTCCCGGGCAACGCTTGGTAGCCATACTAGTAAATGATAAAATGTATTTAGCTTAACACTTTACTACAGTTTTATGATATCACCAATTATCAGAAGTGTATCTGAAATCAAGTGAGGATATCAAACCCCTTATTTGTCCAAGATCTGCTGTCTTAATTCAGTGTTGAGAGGTTTGTTTTCTTGCTCATATATATATATATATATATATATATATATTTATATATATATATATGTATAATCAGTAGAATACTCGTTCTAGGATGAATATAAGCAATAAAAATAGCAATAGTTTTAAATTTTAATGTTTAATATATATATTTAAATTCCCGAAACAGTTTTTCATGGTAAACAACTGATGATCCCTTAAAATAGTGTTAGAAATAAACTAATATAACTGTAAAAAATAAATTGATTTACATGAGTGATTTTCCACTGGAAGACTTGGGACTAAGTTTTTTTTTTTTTTTTTTTTTTTTTTATAAATATAGTTTTAATGGTTAAGAAACTTCCGAGACTATATATATATATATATATATATATATATATATATATATATATATATCAGTAGAATACTCGTTCTAGGATGAATATAAGCAATAAAAATAGCAATAGTTTTAAATTTTAATGTTTTTCTTTCTTTGGGTGGTATGATACAGTTTCGGTGGCACCCCCCAAAATGATAAAGTTTACAAAAAAATAATGTCTCCATATTTCTCGCCGTATTGCTGAGAATATATATTCCAAAATTCATAATGATCGGTTCATTAGTTTAGGAGTTTATCCTGTACAACGAAATATATATTGCTCGTTTTATATATATATATATATATCTATATATATATATCAATTATATTCATAAGTTTGTTTTGAATGAAACCTATGTCAGTGTGTGGTGGGATAGTTATTGCAGTATTAATATTGAAATAAGGCAATAATTCCGAATAATTCAAACTTAAAAATATCTAATTGAGAAGGTGGTGTAATATTTATTTAGAAATGTGTATGTAGTAGTTTCAATTAGAGATAGACACCGTGTCTCCAGTATAATAATATCCTGGTGTGGGTGGAGACATACTTAATTTACTTTATTAAAACAATTCTCTGCGGAATTTGCTGTCCACAGTTGCAATGTGGACAAAACAATGTGTGCTTCTAATTGCTCATCTAAATGATTGGTTTTTTCTTTTTCCTTTTTCACTTTGAGGCGATTATTTATTTAGCAATTATTTTGATAAGGTTAACACATTCTGATGAAATGTTTAGCGCTTAATGGAAATCTAATCAACTTCCATTTTATACGATATCCGGATACAGCCCCCCCCCCCTTATACATGTGTCCAAGGGTCTTTATAAGACGGTCTGTCTGTCAGTCCATCACATAATTTCTATTTGGACTACTATTCTAATCTTGGTTGTTCTGTGCACAACGGTTTGACCGTTGTAACCTTCGACTTTCTTCAGGTACGCCTTTTCGAACTCTGGAATCTTTGTCGAACCCTAGAGCTTGTACAGAATTTCGAGCTAAACCCTTTATTTAATCCGCAAGAGTAGATTGTTCTCATTCCCTCAGCCATGACCGGGTAGAAGTGTTAATGGAGCCGTGGCGCAACAGATGAAGATGTTAAGTATTGATCAGTTTGCAGGGACAGTCTTCTGGAGGTTGAAGGTTCAATCCTCACTACAGACAATAATAACTTGTAATACAATAGAAATTATTCAACGCTTCTACCCAGGTATGGTTGACGGAATGAGAACAATCTACGGCTATGGATACAGGGTTCAGTTTCAAATTCTGTATAGGCTCATGGGTTCAACAAAGATGCCCCTGAAGAATGTCGGAGGTCACATCGGCTGAAACGTGAAAAGAACAAACATGATGCGAATAGTAGTCCGAATCATCATCTACTACTCTCTCTCTCCTTGACAAGGTCCAAAAAAGAGTCGCCAACCTAATAGGTCCCTCACTGTCAACCAAGCTCCAGTCCCTGTCCCATCGCAGCAATGTAGCATCCTTGTGCTTGTTTTACAAATACTTCAATGGATTATGCTCCGATGAACTGGCTACTCTGGTGCCCCCTCGACGTAAGTTCACTAGACCAACTTGACAATCAACTAAATCCCATCCATTCACTGTGGCGGTCCCCAGATGCCGGAGAGCCTTCTACTCAAATAGCCTATTTCCTCATGCCGCTGGCCTCTGGAACTCCCTCCCTGCTCCCTGTTTTCACGACAGTACTGACATGCAGAAATTTAAAATTAATGTAAACAAACATCTCGCTGCGCAGATCCCAGTTTGGGTGCCCCACCCCCCCCACCCCAACCTTCTCCCCTTTTCTTTTTTCTCAGTAGCCCCTTACGTCTACAGTGGCGGCCTGCCTTGTTTGGAGTGAACTACGTTAAAAAATAAAAAAATTGAATGAATGCTTCTTAAGAATGTATAAATTATTCAATGTAAATTGAACAAAACGATCAGACTATGATCGACATGGGTGTATTTGAAATGAGCTTCACAAGAAAAGTTGAATGGCTTCTATTTTTGATTTCTATATCAAAGGGTTAAGTAGATATGACCCTTTGTGTATGTTTGAAGACAACGATAGTTAAACAAAAAAAAAAAAAAAAAATATTCTTCGTTTTTGCACCTGTGCCAATCGTTTAACTTTTGTTTACTTGATGTGGAATGACTCCTGAAATGGATTTTCACATAAAAATAATAATAATAATAATAATAATAATTAATAATAAAAAAGATAAAAGCACATAAGATGCAACAAAAATTATTAACTTAAAAAAAAGTCTTATCCTGTCGTTCCATAAGCTGGCATCGTCTGGCCAATACAAGTTATATGGTCATTAGGAAAGGAATAACAAAATCAAAACAATGGCAGTATAATTTTCTTTGAAAGCTGGGTGGGTGAGTGATGCTTGATGTGGTGTTCCTATGGTGATTCCTGTTAATGACTCCACCGACGAGGAAGAACAGCAACCTCCTTCGAGATATTTGCTGCTGTGTGCGATCTGCCATTGACCAGTCACTTCTCTGTCTTGAGGACTTCTCATTGTGTCTACAAATCGCTGCTTATATTTCGCCTTTAAAATTAATCTTAGAATCGATTGCCACCTTTATCTTAATTAATCTGAAATATATTTAGGCTGGCGTCAAGTCAGGCTCTTGAAGACTTATCATATTTCATTTCATCCGCTGTGTGAAAACCCTTCTGTATTTATGTCCAAGAAATCACCTCCAGATTGTTTGTTGGTTCAAAAGGTGGTATTTCACCACATCAAGTTTAACATAAGCCCGGCACTCTATAGGAACGGATGGAAGGTGTGCTCCCCTATAGTATTACAATCTATCTTTCACTCACACACTCACTGTTATATTACATTCGTTTGGGCTTCCATACGTGCTCCCGGAGCCGGAAGTCGTCAGGTGACGCGTATTAAAACTGGCCATATCTGCCACCTTTTTGTATTCCTTTCTTGAATAAAGCTTAGCTTCCAAGTAACACGTTTTTTATTACAATTTATTCAACTTAAAAAAAAAAAAAAATTTTTTTTTTTTTTTTTTTTTTTTTGATGTCTACCACGATACTAAGACGGATGTGACATGGAAACCAAAATGCCTAGATATTGATCCCAGTCTACCGACAGCTGCCAAGGAATACCGACACTGGAGTGCAATATTAAGTAATTACCTTGAAGATTATGAAGATAGGATACCGAACAAATACAGAGGTTTGGCGCTGTTTGGCTGTCTTTATGCTAAGTCTCCAGTGATCACGATTGTGTCGATTGACTGTGTCCATTTGCCACTGCTTTACAGTCTTGCCATATGGTTTCTTTCCATGTCCTTTTAGGGCGCCCGGCTTTCTTTTTGCTGTCCAGTCTTAGGTCTCTGCAAATGCTAATGTACTTCTTGCTTCTTTCAACATGCCCGAACCAACGAACACGGTTTGTCTTTATTAAGACATCAAGTTTTGGGATGGACAATTTCTCAAGTAGTGTCTGACCTCATGTTCATGAGTTCAGCCAAGTCCTTCCCAATGGTTGTCCTCCACATCTTCAGTTGCTGACTGATAAGCTTACGCTACCCAGGCAGAAAGGTAAGGAGGATTATGTTGCGAATTAATCTGCCTCTGAGTGGACCTGGGAGTAATATCAACTAAGAGGTGATTCCATATTTCTGAAATGTAAAATAGATGTTGTTAAAACGAACAAAACAAAAAACACATTTCTCTCACAATTAAATCTATTAAAATATTAACTCATTAGTTCCCAAATTTAAAAAAAAAATTATTACCAAAAATCTTTTGTAAATACAGTATTATATTTGAGCAAAATTACTGTCAAAGATTTACTTGAATTTATAGGATAGTTAGAGCATTCATTTATACTATATAAAAATGTGGGTTGGTTATAAGGACTACTTACAAAAGGAATTTTGATTGATTAATAGATGAAACTGAATGTATCCTTCCACTCTATATTTTCACAGTATACTGAAAACTGAGACATCAGTGTTGCCAATATACATCAGACAGTAGGTGTAATATTTGAAAGACACTCTAATCTTTGACTAAGTATATTTATTTACTTTCTCTGTAGGAGGTTAGACACAAGGTGAGGTTGGGTTTTGAAAAGCCAGCACACTAAGTGAAGTACACTCTGGTCTACAAAGTATGCCTGAGCAGCCCCATCGGTATTTCTTGGTAGCAGCGCCTCAGATGATTAGCAATAAACTAACCTCTTCTCAGAGAGAAAGTAAAGCCTGGGAGGATGGACCGCCTTTGACTGAACAGAACCATACCTCAGCCCAACAGTGACGTTGTTACTGTCAGACTAATTGTCAAGGACGTATCCCTGACAGGTACGAACATGACTAACTATAGATATTTTTGAAAGATATAGGTGTTGCTGAAATATGGTTAATTATCATTCTGGTCCTGAAAAAAGGGAACATAGTCGCTGATGGGTTAAATCTCTGAGTCTGTTCACATTAGTGGAAGATTTTACCACTGTCAATAATTTCACTTTCTCCCTCTGTGGACTTAAAACTAAATGAAGCTTCAATGAGCAAAGTTTCTTTCCTAGAACTACCTCTCTGTGAAACAATACTGCAGGACTGCTTCCCAGCTACAACCACTGTAAATAATTTTCCTTTCTTTCTCAGTGTAGCTAAAACTAAACATAACTTCACCAAGTTGTTCAGGGATGTGCGTTCTCCGCCTTTTTAGTGGAATTCCGCCCTTTTTTAAATTGCCAAAGCCTCTCATAGCTTTTTGATTAAAATCCGTTTTTTAAAAAAAAAATTTTAAAATAAGATAAAGCTGCTTTTCCCCTCTTATGACAGTTCTCTCTGAAAATGTTAATTTTGCCTTAAAGACTTAGACTTCAAGCAATTTATGAAGGGGGTAGGGGAGTTAGATGACTTGTTTCATCAAAGAATGATTTCCTGTTTCTTCCCCCTCCACATACGCACTCGGTGACTTTCTCTGAATTTTTACTTTCTTAGTTTTTTTATATTGCTTTCTCTCCATGCACATACTACAGTGGACCATGTCCCCCAGGTTGAGAAATTCATCTCGATTTAAGCTTTTTTTGCCATTGGCTACTGGTTGTTTGCTATCATCGTAATTTGTATTGCTAAGGAAGACAATTGTGTCACCTGTGTTTTATTCTTTAAATATTGCTTATAAAGTACTATTTATAGATAATAAATCTTATTGAACACTGAGATCTGTACACACCATAGCGTTCTATACTACAAGCTGGCATAGCCGAAAATATACAACTGAAGTCCAATTGACGAATGTTTGATTTTAGAAAATTAAGTCAACTATATTTGAACATACATAGAATAACATTCTGATCGATTGCTGAGGATAAAAAGATGTTGAAAGATAAATAAATGAAGATTAATATATGGATCTTATTTTTGACCTCTTTCTTTTGTTTAATATTTATCAAACATCTTAATTACTTTGTTTAATACTTAGCAGTTTCCACAACAAAAATATGCATTTTCATTTACGTATTTTCATTTTAATTCTTCTGTGGTGACATGCCACAATTTTGAGGACTATAAAAAAACCTACATGGCAATATACAGTTTTTGTGAGATATTGAGGCCAAATCTAACTCTATCTCGTTTCAGAATTTTTGAGATGGGGATTGATAATTTGGATCATTTGGACCACTTTTTTTTATCTCGCATATACTCACAACGTTTTGGATGATGTAAGTCTTGTCAAACTGAATCTGTATGGAATTTCGAATGGAAACCTTTTTTTTAATCCACAGGGGTAGCTCGGAGGTTACATCGTCCCAAACGTGAAAATAACATTCAAAATAAGAGCAGTAGTCCTAATGATACAAATTTATACATTTATTCGAACGTGGAAAAATATGCTTAATATGAATATTGCTGAAGCAGACACTATTTGACTATTGTTCTCCGTGTAATAATTTGCAATATTTCTTTGTACATTTTTAGCTATTGTGTAGGAAATTCGTCTATTGGCTATCGTAAAAGTAATTCAACCAAGTTGAGAGCTTTACTATTCATTTGGCTTCTATTACATTTCTAATAAACATGATTGTCATGGCTGATAGCACTCTGGCTGGCTGACAAAACGAGAACAATCTACCCCCCACACACACACACATGGATTTAATAAAGGATTCCATTCGAAATTCCGTACAGATTCCCAAGTTCGACAAGACTCACCTGAAGAAGGTCGGAAGTTACATCGTCCGAAATGTTCTGAGAATAACATTCAGAATGAAAAAGTAATCCGAATAATACAAATTTATCTAATACTGATTATTCATCATTGGCTGGACCCGTTGACTGGGAGAAATATAAAAGAATGAATTAAAATTTGTCAAAATCCGACAACGCAAATAGGTCACATAGGACAATTTTAATTTTTAGAATAATTGTCAGTTTGGAATTGTGGAAGCGGAGGAAGAAAGGAAGAGACACGGTTGTAAGAGTCTTCCTGCCCATATCAGGGTACCGGTATTTCCCCAGGATTTTGTTTTGATTAAACACCCGCTCTATCTATGATAATGGGCACTTTTAAAATTAAAGAAGCCTACAGAACCCTATTAAAAGCAATTCCCTCCTCCCGTTATATTTGTATAGAAATTCTCTTTGTGAGGAAAGAAAAATGAGTATGCTTCCTGAGCACTACTGAAACACATATAATTAAGGAGGCCTGCAGAGCACTAATAAACCATGTGTGTTCGAATAGAAATGATGATATTCACAATAGTTAAAGTACTATGTGTCACATTGATTTCTTTTCAAATTACTACATAATAATTTTGAATTAAAAAAAAAAAAAAACGGCCCATAGTCCTTTCCTCCCTTGTAGGCACAAGTTTAACAATGAAAAAAATTTTTTTTTTATTGTGTGAGTCGACTGGGGTCGAACGCTAAACCTCTAGGTCTTGGATGTACGCCGATAACCTCTCGGCTACGGAAGCGAGTAGAAAATCTCTTGAAAAACAGGTCACTTAAATGAAGCCTGTAGCTGGCATCTGTTTTATATTACGATCCGCCAGAAGGCGACCAAATGTAGGGTCCACCAGTCACACATTTTGGGTCATTTCTATACAAAGAAATCAATGTTTTCTTTCCAATTTTTGGATATTATGCATGTGAAAGGTGTAGGATTCAGAAAATGTTAACTTTATGGATCTCTGTCGAGTATCTTGGCATATATTGACTTAATTCTGGAAGTCAGGTTGCTGAAGAAATTGTAGCCGCGATGTTAAATAATGAAACACTGTAAGGAACTATGTTAATTGTATTCTCTAAAAACCGGAATGAGTATAACTTTATACATAATAGGTAGAAATGGCGTAATCCGATATTCTCGAAAATCAGCTGAATTAGAGGAAGTGTCCATTAAATGTGTGCGTAATGTATTGTATTATGTAGTAAATTAATAGCAGATGAATAGTAAATAAGGGTCATTTTTTTTAAAAAGTAGACATTGTTTATTAGTTTCCAGTGTCGATGGGGAGAGTGTTAGCACTAAAGTGTTGGTGGGAAAATTTTTTACTACCACCTATATGGAGTATGTTTGGAGGAGAGTCGAAGATGGTGGGCCAAAAGTAATATTTAGTGTTAGCTGGAGAAGAATAATAACAAATTTACTAAAACACGCTCGAGTGAATAAGCGTTAATGTAGTGGTAAGTTTAGTAGCCTGTGATGCATGTGGTTATTTTCCTATTCTTGACAAAGGTACAGGGGAAAAATCGTCTTAACTTTATATAGAAGATGAACAGGATTTGTCGTGCTGAAATAATTTGTTTATTGTTCAGGATTTTCATGGTCAACAAAAAAAGATTTGTTTATTTTATTTTTTATTAAAGCAAAGTATAAATTAAGGCATTGGTTGGTTGTGGGGTGGGGCTGATGATCCTTGATGGGAAACAACTGATTTTCCTAAGAAGATTAAATTAATAGTATATTAGGATTATGTACAGAGTTGCCGCTTACCATATTTCGTTCTTTATTGAGGTTAACCTAAATTCCTTTCTTTCCGAATACATTGAAATTTAATCTTGTAAGTAGTCTTTTATCCAAGTCAGTCCAGTTTCTCAACTACTCATCAATGGGATGTATTTTGGCTTTCTGTCGCCTGATTGCTTTCTTAAAACTTACAATCTTTTATCTTTCTGTTCAAACTCTCCTTTCTACATGTGTCCAAACATCTCCATAAGATGCTTGGTCCATAGGTCTGAAATTATAGATAACTTTTTGCCTGTCTGTCATGCTTAAGTTTGAAGCCTGGAGAGTAGAAAGTAAACCATGTGTTTACTTTCGGCAGCCTTGTACCCGTTGCGTCCCCCTATTTTGTCCTTTTGTCCTAGCATTCCAGGAGTGACGTTTCCGGCAAAGGGTGAAGAATTGCTGTTTTCTGGATCGGTTAAGTGTGTTATATGTGGAGATTTTCAATCCTCTCATGTCATTCATCATTCAACTGTCAATCTATCCATCTTGTTAACCTTATCCTCAAGTTGTTTTCAGCCTTGATAAATGGTAACTCATTAGTTACAAAATATTTCATTGCTAAATTCGCAGATTGAATATTGTTCTCTCCCTCTGATGTACTCAACTTCATCTGGTTTGGGTATTAAGGGTGCTGTGAGTGTCCCGGACTTTGGAGTGGGCAACACCGAGCAACGTCTCACGCCTATTCTCCATGTGGTCCGATCCAAAGGATGGACATCAGATTGCCTGCAGTCATATTGGTTCTTATGTACTCTAACCAGGTCTCCTTCGATCTAACATGCTTACTAGTTCCCAGGATGTCCAGACACTTTATGGAGTTGATGTAAGAGATGGCAAGTCTACATGGTTGATCATCACCCCGAAGCTGTCGCAGATCGGAAGTGTTTGAGGCCCATGTCTCACTGCCATGCAAGATGGCAGAGCGAACACAAGCTGAAAAGTGTATTCTTCCCTATAAGATTTTGAAACTGGGGTTTGAAAATCTATTAGGGGAGCGTTTTTACTCTGACTTCAATGAGACCGTTACAGATAAATTTCACTGAATTAAATGAAAATAATCGACTTGTTGCCTCAATCACAAATAATGCAGCTGGCAGCTCACTGAACGTTTTCTCTCCCTTCTCTTCTTTCTCCTCTTTGTTCTCTTCTTTCTTTCTCCTTCTCTTTGTTCTCTTCTTTCTTTCTCCTTCTCTTCCTTCTCTTTCTTTCTCCTTCTCTTTGTTCTCGTCTTTCTTTCTCCTTCTCTTTGTTCTCTTCTTTCTTTCTCCTTCTCTTTGTTCTCTTCTTTCTTTCTCCTTCTCTTTGTTCTCTTCTTTCTTTCTCCTTCTCTTTGTTCTCTTCTTTCTTTCTCCTTCTCTTTGTTCTCTTCTTTCTTTCTCCTTCTCTTTGTTCTCTTCTTTCTTTCTCCTTCTCTTTGTTCTCTTCTTTCTTTCTCCTTCTCTTTGTTCTCTTCTTTCTTTCTCCTTCTCTTTGTTCTCTTCTTTCTTTCTCCTTCTCTTTGTTCTCTTCTTTCTTTCTCCTTCTCTTTGTTCTCTTCTTTCTTTCTCCTTCTCTTTGTTCTGCTCTTCACAACATCAAGTTCAGAAAATAAATTGCCGACCACCCAATGCGAATTATGTTTCTTCTTTTATTGACTTGATTTGCATGACTACATATCCGGATTCACTGTCCTCGATGTTAAAATAAAGACACCACGAGTCCTCTCTGCTAATGCTTGTATTTGTAATCAGTGGGGCAGTGTTCAAATCCTCACTTGCAACTTATGCTTTACACAGTTCTTTAATTTTCAAATTGCATGCCAGGCAAAGACGGACCCTTTTATGGTGGGGATGAAGCAAGTCGGGGCCACTTTTATCGTTTGATCCGGGTTTAAGATCATCATGTCCGCCACGGATTTCTTTAGATTTTTTGTGCCAGTTTAAGTAAGCTTGTCTTTATTGCATCTCTGAGATATCGAAGCTATTTGGAATCATTTGATAGTATTGGGGAGGGTCGTTTCAGGTAGAACTCAGATCATCTGTAACTGTGGACTTGTAAATACAATCGTCGCTGGTTAGATAACAGTTCTAAGGGCACTTCCATTGCGATTTAGACAGATATGGAAAATTCAATCGTCTATCTTTATCGATATAAAGGAAACATGATTGAAAAAAGACACCTGAAGAAGGTCAGAGAGTACAGTGTCCGAAACGTAAATCTGACAACCACAATGAAGATGTTTCAACACGTAAAGAATGTTAATGATAGTGGCCGTTAGGTTTCTATTAACCCCTGTTACACAAGTTCTTTTCAGAAACCGCGAATATATTTATTGTATCTGTTAACCAGTGCTCAGCTGTCTGACCATTTGAGCCCAAACTAGAGATCAGAAGCCAGAGACTTTGTATATAAGTAGGCTGGGATATTCTATTGTGCTTAGATGGGAATATACAGTTTTTGGGTTCAAAGCTTAGGCATGGCAGATCAATGAAAATGCGATTTCTACATTTGACCGACTGAACGATAGTTTCTTAGAAATGCTTGGACGCATCTAAAATAAAATGCGTCCACTAAATCCGTGCATTTAGTACTATAACTGAAATGTGACCAACTGACACAAATTCTCTTCTAGAAATAAGGAAAGTAGAAAGTGGATCTTGGGTTTACTTCTGGCAGCCTCATAACTTTCTCTTCCCTTATTTTGTCCTTCCCTTTATTTTTCCATGAGCAACGTTTCTGACAAATGAGGAAAAATTGCTGTTTTCTGGGTCAGAATCTATCCATTTAACACTTATTGTTGGCTAGTTTTTGACCTTGAAGTATTTTTTAAATTTATTTTTCTTAATTTATTCTTTTAGCTCCTTACATCAAGTGGCTTCATGCCTTGTCTGGAGCGATTTCTATAAAAAAATAAAAGAACCAGTTTTGATTATTTGCATTATTCGGACTACTATTCTCATCTTGGATGTTGTTCTCACAACATTTCAGCGAATTTAACCTCTGACTTTCTTCAGGTAAAGCTTTTCAAACTGAGCCCTTTATAAAGGGTTCAGTTCGAAATTCTGCATAAGTTCCCGTGTTCGACTAGATGCACCCGAAGAAAGTCGTAGGTTACATCGGCTGAAACGTTGTGATAATAACCAAGATGAGAATAGTAGTCCAAATAATCAATCCTCAACTAAAAGTTCCACAACATAAATAAACCAGTGTAAAATAATATCAAAGCACGTAAATTGTCCAACTTTTCTTAAGTGAATAGAATCCTATTGATTGCAGTCTATAATTAGCGTTGTGAATTTCTATAGGTATTTTTGTTTTAATTATTGGATCATATATGAAAAGCGATTAACTTAATCCAAGTCACATGGCAGAGACAATCTGCTAATGGATTATGATATGACCTCAATTTGACTTCGCTCGCTTTTTGTTTATCTGGAACAATATTTTATTTCAGAAGGCGAGCACTTTTGTCGGTAACGGCAATTAAAACAAACAAAGACTCCACACTTAATAACTTAGTCAAACAAGGCTTTGATTCTGTCGGGTTCACATCAATTCTCAAGCCAGTTCGCCTAGATAAAGGCAATGATCGCCAATCCCGATACCATGGACGCTCTTTGCATTTTGAGCCAGAAAGACACCAATATGGGGACGTTATTTGTTTTAACACTTTTACGCCATAAAGAATTGTGGAATATGCTGTCAACTCCGGCACCGCAACTCAGTTCGCTGAAACAAGGAAAAATGACAAATCTAGCTCCCTAACAGACACTTTCATTTTTCGGCCTAGTTGAAGCATCAGGTAATCTTAGTTCGGATACTGTCAGATTAATATGAGACATTGGACGGATAATAGCCACTTAAAGGAACGAGTCCCGAGAGATCACTTGAATGTTTCAGTGCATCTCCTTAAACTATCTTCCAAGGTGACGTCATGTCCCTTTATAACGTTGTCCCGCAACTTCTAAGGTGAAGAAGAAAGAAAATTTATTTGTTTTTTGTTTTTTTACTAGAAAAACATAATTAACCCTTTTATCTGGTCGTGTCTTACGGAACGAGAACAATCTACTCCCGTGGATTAAATAAAAGGTTCAGTTCGAAATTATATATAGGTCCTCGAGTTCGAAAAGATGCACCTGAAGAAGGTTGGAGGCTACATTAGCCAAAACGTGAAAATAATCTGAATGTTGAGAATAGTAGTCAAAATAATGTATAACATTTATAATTTAAAAAAAAAACTAACAAAAAAACTGGTTAATGTTAGAATTGGACTAATTTTGACCCAAAATAAAACGATAAAACTGAAAAAGCCGATGTTAAATCCCAAGATTGACTCAATTTCTGTGTAAAAATCCTGTTTCTTGAATTTTATTTGACTTTAGTCCTTGAATAGATGAACATAAAAATCTACAAAATCTTTGTTGTATAGATTTATTTGTGTCTAGCAGGCACACCCGCCGTTGCCTGGGAATGACTGAAGTCTTCTATAGACTCCCAGCTCTAAACCTCACATCATTAAAAAAAAAAAAAAAAAAAAAAAAATTTCTATCAATCTTTTCAATTTTTAAGTTACAAATAGAATAAAGTTAAATGTTGTCTTTGTTGTTCATAGGTGGCCAACTCGAATGCATACCTCCATGATATAGTAAAACCTCTAATACAAGACAAATGCCACCATTGGATTCCTTGTAAAATTTGACTTAAGAAAAGTTGTCTGCTCTTGGTATTGAGCTTTGTTTTCAGTTGTATCCCCGGACACACATCACATATCTTCACAATGGAAAAACCAGACCAAAAGGCAGGAAAGTATTCTACTTCCAGCCATTCTGAATCATCTTTCTCGTTCACACAACTGTCCAAAGATGAGTCATGCTAATTCGATAAGGAGGTTCTCCATCGAAAAGAAGATATTCCCTCATTAATATTTGCCGAGCTCCTACAGTATCAAGCCCCCCCCCCCCCCAAAAAAAAAACCCCTCTTGTCCTTATAATGGGAGTTTTCCATGGGTTTGAGATTAGAATTAGATTGTCATTCACCCCTCTAGCAATGTATATCACATTCTTATATAGTTTTCTTTTTTCTTTCTAAAGAGAAAAATGATTCAGGAATAATTTCAAGTTAGAGGGAGGGGGGTTACTTTCTCTGTTCATTTTCCAGTTATATAGACGTACCTGTGACCCAACGGGTCACAGCTACCACTATTTATTCTACTTTGATTTCATTCGAAAATTGATAACTGTGACATATCTGTTAAGACATTCCTCTTGCTGAGAGAGGGGGAGGGTAAGAAGAGAGAAAGAAATCACCTTCCCCCTCTCTCTATGAACTCCTCTTACTACTCTTATGCCTCATCAGTTTATCTTTCTTTCTATGTAGCTAAGAATAAGATATATTAGTTTTCATTTAAATTACCTCCCTTGAAAATTAATGAACATATTTTAAGAAAGGTATTGTTAATTTATCCTTTTTTTATTATTAAATCACTTTAATTAATTGGTAATTTATCCTTTTTTATTATTAAATCACTTTACTTAATTACTGTTAATATCTACAAAACTATTGCAGATATAGAAAAATAGGACAATAAAATTACAAATGAATACCCCCTAACATTAATTTATTATGATTTTGGAACATATATGCTAGGTGTAAGTGGTGATAGTATGGGTTATATGTAGTTGTCTGCAAAGGGGGCAAAGAAGAGATGGAAGCCCTTTGTGAAAATCTAGATACCTCTGATTTTTGTGAAATTTTAACAATAGGTATTAGACATCAATTCATAAATATTCCCCACAATTTCAGTTTTTTTTTCTTTAGAGCATTTTATTTAGGGGACATATGGGCAGAACCACCCATTTAAAAAAAATTAAAATATTTCAGATTTGCGTTAAATTTTGTCCATAGTCATTAGACACCAATTAGCAAGATTCCCTGAATTTCAATTTCTTAGACTTCTAAAGCCTTCAATTTGAGACATTTTCTAGAATCAAAATCATGTAATAGATTTTGATCAAAATTGGAATAAGGATTGTAGACGTAAAATTTAGTATCATAACATATTTTGATTTTAGTCTTCGTAAAGTGGTGAAAAATTAATTTAATCGTCTTGGGATGGGTATTCATATATATATATATATATATATATATATATATATAAATAAATTCATTTAAATTCACACAAATTGAGTTAATAGCTCAGTAGTGTATATATTACTAGAGCTCAAGCTATAATAATTTAATAAATGTTCCGAATTTGTTTAAAACATTTTTATTCATACAATTGTTTCTGGTCATTTTCAAAACACATTTTTTTCTTGATAATAAATTCAAGATATATTTTCAAACAGCTTTTCTAGTGAATATATGCATGTATGTATATATATATATATATATATATTACACACATTATATATATAACATTTTAAATAGTCTACACCAATTAATTTATATTTCAGTGCTCAAGTGCACTTCATTAGGACGAAATCATAATCTTATGAGTTAATCTTGATAAAGTGAACTTGAACGCTGAAATTAAATTTATTTATAAAGCTCTACCTTGTATTGACCCCTTTGAAAAAAAATATTGCTTTTAAATTCATTTTATCAATATATTTGAATTTGTTTAATCGGACGTCACTTCTAGAAGACCAGGAAGGATTATTACAAAAAAAAAATAATAAGCTTAATACCTTTTATTTGTCTAAAGCTCTGTCGAGGTTTGTTATATCAAGCGAAATATTAGATAAAAAAGTCAAAATGAAAAAAAAAAAAATGCTTAGATTTTTTATTTTTATTTTAATAAAAATATCTGCATCTAACACATGGTTTTTGAAGGCATTTTGCGTCTTTCTTTAAGTTTATATATATATATATATATATATATATATATATATATATACACACAGCTTTGTTATTGTTTTTACTGGCGATAGAACACTGGTGTGTTTATTTAGATTTTATCCGCTCCCTAAGCGGTTAAGGATATGTAGAGTACTGCATCCAGTCGCCCTTAATCGGACGTGTCATTAATTTTTTATTTTTCATATATATTTATAAATTAATTTTTGCTCCGATTAAGGGCGACTGAATGCAATACTCTGCATATTCTTAACCACTTAGGGAGTGGATAAATACTAAAAAAACACATCAGTTTTCTATTGCCAGTAAAAATTTTCATTAACTAGTTTGAATATTATATATGCATGAGACAACCTGGGTTCAGTGTCACTGTGCACTTAGGATCAATTTGGGACTGTCTCGTCTTATGAAAAAATCGATTTATGTGCTCTATTTAACTTGGTGCTTACTGTTTATTTCGTTCAAATATTGTTTATTTTATTAAAAAATTTATTGGCCTGTGCCATAAATGAATTACACTCAAATTCTAACATCGAGGCAACAAAGCATCTCTCTGCATTAATTATTGACGACGCTCAAGTTTGAAATGGCATTTTCATTGCTAAAAATGATTGAATGCACATAGACAGATCTTATTTTAGATCCATCCAAGTATCTCTATAAGAGGTGCTGTCCGTCCGTCTGTCACACTCAAGTTTGAAATGGCATTAGATCCATCCAAGTATCTCTATAAGAGGTGCTGTCCGTCCGTCTGTCACACTCAAGTTTGAAATAACATTTTCTAACTGTGCAGATTAAATGGATGCATCTTACAAACATTCGTTCTTGTATTTATTTTTAAGAAGAAACATGATTAAAGAATGATTTTTATTTAACAACTTTTAGATCAATATATTTTCTCCATTTTGTATTAATAAAATTGTGACCACTTCTCGTAGGCTTCATGCCTCTTTTTATTCTTTTACTAACAAGCCACCACTTATCAAGCCCCAAAGGCCACTCGAGGTTAAGGGTTAATGAGATTATCAGTTGGCAATGAGTAACACCTTGATAGGATAGGAAATGATGGGTGAAATTGATTAAGTAGACGATTCGACAAGAATTTGTTAACATTGGACTTGAAAACGACCATGTTGTAGTCGGCTAGTAAGTTCTTGGGAAGAAACTTTGTTCATGGAAGTTATGTTTAGTTTTAGCTACACCGAGAAAGAAAGGAAAATTATTTACAGTTGTTGTAGCTGGGAAGCAGTCCTGCAGTATTGTCTCACAGAGAGGTAGTTCTAGGAAAGAAACTTTGCTCATTGAAGCTTCATTTAGTTTTAAGTCCACAGGGGGAGAAAGTGAAATTATTGACAGTGGTTGTAGGTAGACGAGTTTCTACTGAGATAGTTTTATAGGTGGGAACCAAAGATTGGAGGTCAGTCGAGGACCTACTATGAAAATAATGATAGGTTCTGTGACTTACACATTATTTTTGATTAGATATCGCTTATTGAAATAAATAATGCGATAACATAAAATACCCAAAATAACCTTTTAAATCCTCTTTAAAAATATATATTTAATTATTAAATTAAATCCACCAAAGTGCCTTTCAGCTTCTTTTGTAAATAAGTCAGTCATTTTAATCTTTTGTTAATAGTTGAAAAAGAAAATACATTATTTTCTGATCTTGGAAAGGAATTTGGAAGTATTTAAACTGTTTAATAGAAAATCATTTCTGGCTTTAAAATTATTAGGGAATCCTCATGTATTAAAAGATTGGAACATTTTGTAAGCTTTTTACATACAATAATTTTATAGAGATTAAAACATTACCGTAACAAAATTAGTTTTTAAACAATTTGGTTTAATTAATTTAATGACAAAACAATATGGTAATAATTGACTTTCAAACCCTATTAAAAAAAATGCACGAATAAAAACGTCAGTTATTTCAAAATAAAAGTGAAACAAAAATGAAATTAAAGACTCCAGGCAACACTGGGGAGGTACAACTAATATTGACCTTTTTAGCTTTTTACATATAATAATTTTATAAATAGAGATTAAAACATTACCGTAAAAAAATTACTTCATTTAATTGCAGAACAATGCTGTAAAAATTTAACTATTAAAATTCTATAAAACCGCCCACTCCCCCTAGTTAGTTATAAAAATATTTTTTTTAAAATGAAATTAAAGACTCCCGGGTAACACCGGGTTTGTAAAACTAGTATGATATATTTTATTGCACTTTTATGTTTATTACTAGCATGGCTGGAATGTTTATGGATTAACATTCCGACCCATGTTCAGAGTTGTTGTGCACTTTACTCAAGATCAATGTATGACTCTCTGGCCTTCAGGAAAGAATCAATGTTGTTTCTATGTGCTTTGTTTAATAGAATATTGGAAAGTACATTTTATTGCTAGATTTCTTTTAAAATATTGTTTATTTGTGAGAATTTGATGGGTTATTGTCCAAACGCAAACAGTTCATCATTTTTTTTTTTTTTTAATCAAATTATTTTATAAAATATTTTTCTCTGTAATGTTTATATGAAAAAAAATTGTTTTGATTATCACATTGTTGAATTTATTTGTCAGTGTTCAGCTATCGGACCCGTTGAGCTAGAAGTGAATAGATATCAGAAGTCAGAGAGTTGGTACATAAGCAGGCTGGGATGTTCTATTGTGCTTAGAGGGGCATTAGGCAAGTTCATTCTCTACGTTCTGATTGGTTGCTAGTCCATGAGTGGACATTCTAGTATCCTCCATTCTATCATAAAGACTAAGATGTATTCATTTGGATATAGAGAAATATATATCCGTCCTGTCACACAAGCGTTAGTAAAAGAAAAAAAAAAAAGAAAGAAAAAACTGCCAGATGAAACCATACAAGTGTTTAGAGGAAAAGGAAAAAAATAAATAGCAAGTGTGACCCCCCCCCCCAGCCGTCTGAAATGAGTTTGGAAAGAAATCGTTCACTCTATTTCCTTAATAAGACGTTTTTTCTTTTTTTTCTTCTTTTCTTTCTATACCAATTGATACATTTTTTCTTTTTTTAAACTTTCCAGTTTGAAATGTTTTCTTTCTTTCTTATTTCCTTGTTTAACTTCACCGATTGAGACGTTATTTCATATAAATATTAGTGCGAACACTAGCAAAGCGTAATTTTTTTTTTGTCAATACTTTTTGATGGAGGATGTATACTCATTCATATATAAATATTGCTTTATTCAAGCAAGAATTTTTACTGTCAACTGAACACCAGTTGGAGCCCTTACGCCAGTAAGCGCCATTTTGATTCTACGAAACAGTCAATTGCCACATGAAAACCATACGATACCAAGGTTTTCTGGTACTTTTCTGAAGGCTTCTTTGCATAAATTTTCGCCTTGATATTCTGCGGTTTTCATCTGGCTATTCACCCTGAAAACGAGATGTTCATGGGACAACTTGGATTTGTTTAAGTATGTGCTGAATTTTTTCTAGAAACATGTGTAAGATTTCTTTTGCTCCGAAATTGACATTAAATCACAGTATGATATAAATCTGATCTCTCATTTTATTTATATACAGTGCAAATTTTGAAATAACTATTGACTATTTAGCTTCATTTTGCTTTGGAAACACACACCCACACACGACACCATCCTCGAGTGTATTCAGTCTCTCTCTACAAGGGTATGTCAGGACAACCATACATGAGGATACTTCACCTTACAAGTAGACCCTGACCAAATATACAAAATAACATAGTATTCAAAGCCAAAATAAAATCCCTTCAACACTGGTATATACGAGAAATGGTGCACCTTCTCCAAGTAATGTTACCTTAAGTAACAGCACTTAGCTGGATACTCCACCGGACTAGATAAATTCTTGTCCTGGAATCCGGTAGGACCAATAGACCACTAGAAAGATATACTACAACATATTCAACTGGTCAATTGGGGAGAGGAAAATTAATGTTCTTCACTTCTTTACTAACTCAACGTTCGACAGGTAAAAAAGAACTTTAATGGAATATTCGAATATCTATGTATCCCATATAGAGATCAAGTGTTAGACCCAGGATTTCTGAGAACTTTGACAGAGATCAAATGAAACAAAGAATGTCATCCACAAACAAATGTTTCACTTTATCACAACTCTTCAGTGTAGCTAGACAAGCAAGTACCTAAAGCCAGGATCGAAACTTGACTGTCTAGAGGAGAGTTGGTGCTCCTAACCACTTGATTCGACAACCGTTGAGGGTAAGCGAAATCTCAATGTAAACATTGCCAATTGTCTGAAAGCTCCATTTCTTTACAGAAGTAGAAATATTATAAGCTGATGGCATTTGGCGATTTTACTTAATAGAGACCTCCTCTCAAAAAGGTGAAGGGAGGCATATATATATATATATATATATATATATATATATATATTTGTAGCTCCTAGAAAACCCCGTCTAGTAGAGCACTGTAAGTGTAGTATTAACACAGCATGACGTCGCTAGCTTTAAATGCATCGTTCCTTTCATTTAAAAAAAAAAAGAAGAAAATAGTCAAACGCTCTAGACGTCAAGCCGCCGCATAAAGTGTTAAAATTATCACCGTTTATTCGCTGTTCAAAATTGGCCGAGTGGTTAAGGCGTCGGATTTGAGTAGCAAAATACTCGTAATCCGGGGTTTCGAATCGCATGACCGGTAGTAGTGAATAGTCATCTCTATGTTAATGAGTCCCGATTATTAAGGACAAAACGTATACGTACATAGAGAATAAACAATAACAGATATTTGTTATATATATATATATATATATATATATATATATATATATATATATATATATCAACGTTGGTTAGGACAAAAAAGTGTAACTAACAAATTTGTAGTTTGCATTTTTATTTAATCTAAAGCATGACCTGAGAGGAAGATTAAATTTGGACAGTATGGGGAGATGTGTGCGTAGCAGGAGACTTTGTTGGTTTGGTCACATTGAAAGAATGGATGAAAGTTCTTAGATTAGTAAATGTAGAAGAGTTGAGGTAGTAGGTTCAGTTCACGTGGGAAATGAAGGAAAACATGTGAGGAAGTGATTAAAATTGACCTGAGGGATAAATAAAGACCTGGCCAAAGATAGTTTAGCTTGGAAGTCAACTTCTAAAAGCCGTCCAACACATGCCAGCATGTAAAACAGACATTAAACCCAATATGATGAAATCTTTTCTAAGTATTGTGTAAGCAAGACTATGCTGCAGTTGTTGTAGTAAGGAAAAACCAATAGGAAAAACAAAAACGAAATTCATTGATAGAAAGCAATCTCATGTTTGTCCAAATAAATCTGCAAGATATCTTTGAACTTGATCTCTGTTTATATTTCCTCATAAACTTATATTATCCGCCCATCTTATCCTGTGAACAGCAAACAATTTCTAAACTGACCTTTCTTGACATTAACTAAACAGACAAGTCGGTTTCTTAATCATCTAAAGAATTTTTTATTTGTATCCTTTGTTTCGAAGTAAGATCATTACGAAAAAAAAATTAAAAAATGTGATTACTCTGCTTATGGGCTTCCGTAGAATTCTAAAACAAATATTTGATTAATGGATTATAATTTATGTTTTAATTCAAATCCACAGTCCGTTTTTTCACAAAATATTTGGTTACTTTTCTAATTAAATGCTTATCTTAAACATCTGTATAAATATTACGTAATTACAACTACTTTCGTTCCTATCAAATAGTACCTTCCTTCTAGTGTTTTATGTATAGACACTATTATTTGCCCCCCCCCCCCCCCCCCCAATATTTAAAGACACAAAAAATCCTCATCTCTACGTAAGTACATTGCTATGAGGATGCTCTTTCTTAGTTTTGAAATAATACGAATGTTAAATTTTCATTATCTTAAATTTAAAGATTAAAAAAAACACTAATTAATACTAATAGTTAAAAAAAAAAAATTTTTTTTTAATTTAAAAAATCGGATAACATACTTACATGGGGTTCAAAGGTGGGAGACGAAATTTCTTGGGGTCTTAGGTAAAGTAAAATAAAATCGTTTTTTTTTTTTCTTTCTAATGCGGTAATCCTGAGCTACAACGGGGTCCTCAATGATGGATTTTGTCTCCACTTGACATGATCACAGGCTTAAAGGCCGGTTTTACAGAGATCTTTGTGCAGGGTGTCTGTCCATTTTATCATTCGTCTTAGTCGCTTTTCGGCGATTTTTAATGCAAAGGCAAGTTTTGCGATGGTTTTGTTGTTGGCCCTCAGTACATGTCCAAACCATTTGAGCGGCCATTCTCTCATCTTGCCCTCAATCTGTGCGATGCAGTCGCACCTACAGATTTTTTTTTTTTGCTATCATATCGTAATTTTATGAATCTAACAATCTTTAATTATAGTTAAATTTATAATCGCTTTTATTCTAATAAAAAGTTTACTTATTGAAATGAGCAATTTTTAATTGTTTTACTATTAAGAGAGAAAAGATATTTTGTTTACTCGCGTTCACTTGTGGAAGTGGAAGATTTTAGAGACCTAGCATAGCTGGATAGTTCAGCTAGTATTTTAATAAGTGATAAACAATGTGAATTCTTATTTCTCCAATCCACACGCTCACACACCTGTAGCTTTTTTTTTTTTTTTGTTGCATATTCAGTGCTTCAAGTTGCAGCCTGTTTTACCTCCTCCCCTTTTTTTTTCCTCTTCCAAGAGTGTCTATCCTTGGAATGTGCAACTCTGGTAAATTAGGTAAACAGCTGCCTTCATCCACACTGACTTACATTTGCACCCATTTTGGTGTCTCTGTCACTTTCTCTCTCGCTCTGTCTCTATCTCTGTCGCAAAAGAAAATGGCACGAGTGAAAACTATAGATGAAAATCTCACAATGAGTTTATCAAAATCTTTGATACAATACATAAAAAGGAAAACATTAAGAAGTTTGTCAAATCAAAAAGAAAATTATATCGACATTTAAAAGTAGGTGAGGACTCTACACTACCCCCTCCCCTCCTCTCTCAAAAATTAAATTCTACTTTTTTTTAGAAGATTAGATGATTTTAGAATCAGAATCGGGAATTTAGAAAAGAATCAGTAATTGTATCGGAATCGTGGAAAAATATTGGAATCGTCTCATCACTAGTGCTGACCCTGCTTCCTTAATTGTTCTACATCTACTAACCCAGGAACTCTCATCTTTTAAAAAAAAAAATATTTTTTTTTTAACATAGTTCACCCCAAACAAGGCAGGCCGCCACTGTAGACGTAAGGGGCTACTGAGAAAAAAAGAAAAGGGGAGAAGGTTGGGGGGCGGGGGTCAACCTAAATTGGGATCTGCACAGCGAGATGTCCGTTTACATTAGTTTTAAATTTCTGCATGTCAGTACTGTCGGGGAAACAGGGGGCAGGGAGGGAGTTTCAGAGGCCAGCAGCACGAGGAAAGAAGCTATTTGAGTAGAAGGCTCTCCGGCATCTGGGGACCTCCACAGTGAATGGATGGGATCTAGTTGATTGTCGAGTTGGTCTAGTGAATTTACGTCGAGGGGGGGGGGGACACCAGAGCAGCCAATTCATCGGAGCATAATCCATTGAAGTACTTATTCTTTCAATGTGATAGATGAAAGAAAAAAGACAAATAGATGTGCGCACGCACACTTTGTCATTATGCTAATTAATAGATGGATTTTTATCTGTAGTTGAATTGGATTTTGAGATGAATTCTTGTAGACAAATTCGCCAGACATCGACAAAGACAAGCACTTGAAGTTCATTGTGTACAGTGATAAAACCTTATGACAATATATAACCGCATACATTTATATTTTATCAAGCTTCTATATATAGGGTGGATTCCTCAATTTTATTCTAATCAAGCAAAAAAAATTAACATTTTTTTTGTATTTGGTAAAATTTCTTTGAACGAAAGAATTTCTTTACGCTAAGTTCAACAGCCCGGAATGTTCTCTAGTTCATTTTAATTATATTAATTCCATTTTTTCCTCCATTCCAAATTGCCTTGAGCAATTAAAATTAAATCAATTAAACTTTGTATGTTTCGTAATCCAATCAATCTTAACTTTTTTTATTTCACAAATGATTGACATTTACGTTCTTTTGTGATTACGTCTGTTACGTCTAATGGTTTTATTATATAATCTCATTGCGAGATGATTAATATCTTCACATTTTTTTCGCTATTGAAATCTGAGAAGGAAGTCAATTTCCTGCGTACAATATATAACCTTATTTCAGAACTCTTGTAATATTCCATGAAAAATGCCAGTATACTGAAATCATATGCCCTTAATAGGGTTAAGATGAAAATTCATATACACTAAATGTACAAAAGCAAGGAAATTCCCAAATTTTTACACTTTTATTGTCATTAAGGGTATGACTACATATCAACCAAACCATTTCATTATCACATCACTACAGTATAAATCTCTATGCATGAGTGGATGAAGTGTGTGAGGTGCGCTGAAGAAAAATTCCTACCAGTAAAATACAGATCCCTGTTGTGCTCGCATACCCTTAATGACAATTAAAGTGTAAAAATTTGGGAATTTCCTTGTTTTTGTACATTTAGTGTATATGAATTTTCATCTTAACCCTATTAAGGGCATATGATTTCAGTATACTGGCATTTTTCATGGAATGTCACTACTTTTGTAAAGGTTTTTTGGAATTTTCTGGAAAACTAAGGTATATGGTAAACTGAAATTAAAATGCCACCAACTAGACCCTAGAACCTCTATCTCTGCCAAAAATCAGCTGAATCCATCAAATAGTTGATGAGATACAGGGTGGCACATACATACGTACGTACGTACACACAGATAACATGATTTCATGATTGAACTTTCTGGATCTCTGGGTTGCCTTGACTAATGATGCTGAAATTCTACACACTTATCAAATACAAATTTTGTGCAAAGTTTTAACTAATTTGGTTTATTGATTTTTGAGTTATGATTGATCAAAAAATGAGATTTCCAGCATAGGCCATTCGTGTAGTCTATTAAGGGATAGAACGCTCTCGTGCCTCCCTTGATTTTTACATTTGCATCTAACCATTAAAATGGCGGCAGGCCTCAAATACTCTACTTCAGCTGATATTTTGGATTATTCGTATTATTATTCTGATCTTCTATGTTTCGGCTGATCTAACCTCTGACCTTTTTCAGGTGCATCTTGTAGAACTCTGAAGTCTGTACAGAATTTTGTACCAAACTCTTTATTCAATCTACAGGGGGGGGTGTAGATTGTTCTCCTTCTGTCAGCTATGACTGGTTAGACATCTTAAGTAATCTATATTCGCTAAAGCATTTCATGTTTGTACGTACGTTATCACCTTTCACACGTTGAAAAAAAAATGAGATCGTGCAATGGTGATTGGTGATTAATCTGATGTCGTTAAGGTAAACAATTCCAACTGTACACATTTTAAAATGAATTGTTCCAAAATCAGATTGTTGTCTCATAGACTAAAATGGTACAATTTTAAATAAATACATGTCAAAAAGTGACCTTCGTTTGATTCATTTAAAGAATATTTAGCTGGAAATTATTTTTACGATAAGAAGAGAAAGAATATTGTTTTAGAAGAATTAAATTGTTACTTTTAAATAAAGAAAGAAGAGACATATTCGTTTTATTTAAAGAATATTAGCTGACAGTAAAAATTATTTTTACCGAAGAAGACTAATAATATTGATCCTGACAGACATTTATTATTTCAAAATGAATATTATTTTAAAATTAGATTGATGCACTCTGCAATTTCCATGGACTAGTTTTTTTATTATTATATTTTTAGTTAGTATCGCCTGTAGTGAGGATTGAACCTTCAACCATCAGAAGACCATCACTTAGAACTGATTTTTACTTAGTACTTTATCCGTTGTCCCATGGGTCCAAAATAAAATCGGTCAATTTTGGGATTAGTACTCCAATAATTATAAATTTTTAGAATCTTTGTGCATTTCGATAGCAACCAAATAGTTTTTTTTTTTTAATTTAAAATTTTAAAAATTTTATTTAAAATTTAACTGAGTGGCGAGCTTTTTCATGCAACCTTGCCCAGGGTCACTGTCTATGGGATGCTATGATTCAAGAACGGGTTGAATGCCACCACAAGTACAAATAAAGTACACATAGCACAACTTCTCACTATTTTGATGTTTGCAAACAATATGGCAACCGCTGTAGATGTATTCTCTAAAGTTTTAAATGTTAAAAACTTGAATCGAGAGTTGGTTGGGTTTTTGCGTTTTGCTGACTGAAACAATTAGATGACTTTTTTGTTGAACGATTTTTCTTTGGCCTCAAACTATGCCCCATTCTCCGATATCACTTCTTCATGGGAGCCAAATCTCGTTCCATGGTGCATTCTTTTGAGGTCTGCAAACAGCTAGAGGTCGCAAGGGGCTAGATCTGGAGAATGGGATGGGTGCAGAAGCAATGGAAAGTGCAATTCATGTAGTTTTGCCATCGATTTATTTATGTTATTATCTTGGTGAAATAGCACTTTTTTTCTTCATTTGTAGCCGTTTCTTGGCGATTTCTTCATTCAAACACACCAATGATGCCATATAATATAATTGCTATTGATGGTTCTTCCTTGTTTTACATCGACTGAGCAAACGCAACGTCCACTTTGGACACAGCTTTCTCATAAACAAATGTTCATGTAAAATGGTGAATACACTTTCGCCTTCTGATATCTGCAACGCTTTTGCTATCTCATACAACTTCAATTCACGATCAGCCAAAACCAGTTAGGACTTTTTTTGTCCTGGACAACTGCCAAATTTGGGCGACTTGAACGTTTAGCATCATTTGTGTCTGCACCATCACATAGCCCAAATAACACTTATCGCACCATTGCTTTACTTGAACAGTATTTTTTCTCATCAGAAATCAATGCTTTATCAACACACAAAATTCAGATTTTTTCATTTTGAAAATTTGCAATGGTAGCTTCACTTAAATAACTGTAATTATTAAACTAATAATCCGATTGAGTTCAAATGTTGATACGTGCCACTTGAAGGTTAGTACTTTATTAAGTTCATGTGGATTTTTTTATCAGTGGTGCCATCTATGTGTCAGGCCCGGGACTTAGTGATGTGTTAAATAAATATATTCAACATTATAAAACTATTTTCTAAATTTGTGTTGCTTATTTTTGTCTACCTTTTTTCTTTTTTTTCCATTATATGTTTATTCAGTTTTATAAAAAAAAAGCCCTTGTGAATATTTCTCACAAATTCTTGGATGATGGCGAAAAGCCAACATTTAAAGATCTGTAATGTTTACCTGATAAGCCAGAGTCTGTGCCCTCTGGCTTTGTGTCTATTTTTAGACGAGTCAGCAATCATAACAGATTGTCTTCTCGTTAGATATAGATGCATCCCAACGCTTACAATTGTAGTTTTACAGCTTAATTAACATCTATAATCCAATTAACTGGAATTATACCTACTTGCATTTTAAGTGACACCCCTCGCACAATTCTGTAGGTTAGTGATGGAGATTTCTTAATTACTTGACAGACTCACCTCGTCATAGAAGACTTAATTTTTATGAAATAGAATTTTTTTAATTATAAGCTTGGTGTTAATTTTTTAGATGGGAGATCATAAAGACGAAAATTGTGTGTTTGCTTTTTATTCTTTCTTCATTCAACGCTGACCTAAAATCCACACTAATTATAAATCACTCTACCATGAGGATTGTCTACAGCAAAACAGTTATAGAAGCTAATTTGCTCCATATTGTGGCATTGTTCGAGGTTGAATCTAAACATTGGACTCTGACATTAGGACCAATCAAAAGTAACAAGATTAAAATTTTTTTGATTTATTTAAGTTAGCAAATAATTGCTCTCCCCCTCGTATTAAAATTTTAAAATAAACTTTGCGATTAAATTTGATAGTGAAAAATGTAAACTTAACAAATATACACCACCTCTGTTGCAGAATTATGCAGTGTCCTTTGACTACAGTAAAAGTACCCCCCCCCTTTTTTTTTTAATGTCTAAAATTTTTTAAATAAAATTTTTTAATTATCGCTAAATGTTTAAAAAAAAAAAAATTTTTTTTTTTTAAAGATAATTTATAATTGATTTAACTATAATAAACGTTTACTGATCAAAAATTGCTGAAGAGGAAACTTTGTATTGCTGTTCCGACATATTCACCTCTGTCACCGTGTAAACCGGTACTAGGAGTCAAAGCTTTTTAAAATATCAGGAGTCAGTTGAGCATTTGGGTTACCACCCCCGCAGCCTTGTTTTTCATCATGTATAAGTAAAAAAATGAATTTGAATTCCACTTTAGAATCAAGTCTATAAGTATGTAGTGTAGTATAACATCATCATCATTATCTTCTCCTTCTCCTCCTCCTCCTCCTCTGGTATTTAGAGTGCTGCGATTTTCCAGGATTCTGGGGTGGGCAACACCAGGCAATATCTCATGCCTACTCTCCATGCGGTCAGATTCAAAGGGTTGACATCAGTCAGGTTGCATGCAGTCAAATGACTGCTTCTGCACTCAAGCCCAATTTTCCTCGGTCTACCACACTCTCTAGTGCCTGGGATAAGCAGGTAATTTATGCAAGAGATGGCACGTTGTACATGGCTGAACCACCGGAGGTGCGGAGTGCATCCATAATTCCACCAATACCAAGTTTCTGATAACGCATGGTTGAAAGGATCTTTTCCTCCAGTTTCCAGCAGTATATCTACTTGGTCGTGGCATGATCTTTATGCCGATATATATATATATATATATATATATATATATGAGAAAGGAAGGATGAGGGTAATCCGACGTAATGGGAAATGAAAAAGGAAAAACCAAAAGATGTTTTTTTTTATGTTTCGTCTTTATTTGTAAGACTTCCTCAGGATGATAATTTTAAGAAAAATGTCATACAAGTACATGAAAATCTTGGGTTGACATGATGGGTTAATGAGAAGTAGTAGCCACTACTGGGAGCGCAGGACCGAGGTCCGGGCTGAGAGAAGTCAGTGGCAGGGAATGAAATTAATGTGGATGGCTGTGAGTGAAAAAGTGGAGGGGTGGGAGTGAATGAAATTAATGTGGATAGCCCGAATACATAAAAAAAAATTTTTTTGGTTTTACCTTTTTCATTTCCCATATATATATATATATATATATATATATTATATATATATGAGAGAGAGAGAGACACACGTGACTTCACATTTCTGAAACAGATGACAACAGAAGCTGAAGAGAGCAGGATGGCTAAGTCCTTCTGTGCTTGAGACCGACGGTACTAATTTTTCTGTACCAAAATAAATATATATATATATATATATATATATATATATATATATATATATATATATATATATTCAAACTTGTTTTTTGTGTTTTTTCACTGAATACCATTATAGGCAATGTTTTAACGGGGCCTGGTGACCGTTTTTATTTATTATTTTTGAAAAGGTTTTTTTATCTGTATAAAACCACCATCTGCCCATACATTGAGTATTGTTGTCACATCTAGGCTGGTGCACCAACCACTAGTCTCTCCCTCTTACATAGGGTTCAAAAAGAGTCTCTAATCTAATAGGTCCTACACTATCTACCAAGCTCCAGCCCCTGTCCCATCGTTGCAATCTTGCATCCCTGTGCTTGTTTTACAAGTACTTCAATGACGTAAATACATCACTGTATAGATCCCCAGATGCTGGAAGGCTTCCTACTCTAATAGCTTCTTTCCTCGAACTGATAGCTTTTGGAATTCTCTTCCTGCTCCCTGTTTTCCTGATTGTGCCAAGATTCAGAAATCTAAATGTAATGCAAAGACATCTCGTTGCACAGCTCCCCACTAAGGATGCCCCTATGGATATGGCCCCTATTTCACAGTAGCCCCTTACATCTTAGTGGCAATATGTCTTGTTTGGAGTGAATTAATGTTGAAAAAAATGATAATGCTCCATGGCTTTTTGATGTATCATTTTGTGTATATGTGTGTTATCTATCTATGTATGTATGTGTGTGTGTGTGTGTGTGTGTGTATATATATATATATATATATGTATATATATATATATATTGTGTATATATATATATATATATATATATATATATATATATATATATATATATATATATAATATTTTTTTGAAGAGAAAGTGATTTTTTACCCCTCCCCTCTCTCTTCTAACCATATCTTTTGGGAATAATGCAGAAGTGTTGATAATCATTGTTGGCTTATAACTGGTATACTTTGTATTTGCGCTGATGACGAGACGTTTCAATCAATAAATATTCGTCTCGGAAACGATCGTACTGAAATTTTTGCTGATGTTGAATTTTTGGAACTGATGTACTCAAAAACGAATTGATATTAATTTTTGTTTATTCCTAATTTGTCATATAAAAAAAAGTTCTGGTTGACCCCCAAGTCTTAACCATAGAGCTGATTTAATACCTGCAGTATTTCTGGGTAACTGGTGTACTAAGTTTGACCTCAACTTATTCCATATATCTTTAAGGTGTCATTATTTATTTTTATCGATTTGAATACTGCCAAAGTCTAAGAATTTGACTTTAATCCGTCCTGTTACACAACAGTTAGCGAGTTAAAAACAAAAAAAAAAACTGCCTGACGAATCCATTTCAAGTATCTCGGGAAATTGAGAAAGCAAATAGCAAGTCAGACAACCCCCTTTGCCTTCAATCTATTTTCATAATGAGATGTTTCCTTTTTTTTCTTTCTACATTCTATACAGATTTGTCTTTTCTTTCCGTTTTTTAAAACTTTTTCAATTTGAGATGTTTTCTTTCTCATTTCTTTTTATTAACTTCAGCGATTTAGTTGTAGTTCGTATGAATATTCGTGTAAACACTGGCGAAGCATATTTTTTTCTTTTTTTTTTCAGTCATTTTTGATGGAGGTGTACACTCGTCAGATTATGATGTAGATTCGGTTTCTGCAAAGCTTTTTAATCTTAACACTTTGCTAAGTCTTTTTTTATTCATTACTGGTATTATTTTTATATAATATCCAGGCAACGCCAAGTAGCACTGCTAGTACAATATAACTGATCGTTGCTAATATTTGATGGGATTTAATAATTGTATTAATTTGAATTTTTTTTTTTTTTTTTTTTTTTTTTTTTGCAGCTGCCGATACTTGGCCGTCAATGTATCTCCTGCAATTCCAGCCATTGGAGCTGCCTTGTTTTTATTCGTCATCTCTACGTTGTTCCGAACTAGTTTTAGTGATCCAGGAGTCATTCCCCGAGCCACTCCTGATGAAGCAGCTGATATTGAAAGGCAAATAGGTGAGTGATTTCTCCTGCAAATAATGAAATAGTGTCAACACAACTGATTACACACCTTTTTAACTTATTTACTTAACTACTCTATCTAATACCCATTCCTCCTACTCTCTGTGTGTGTGCAAGCAATCTGATTATGTAATAGCAATTAGATTCATGACCTACATACAAAGCATCGAGTTTACTTATTTAGAATACAATAAAAGTCTATCCCATATATACAGTGAAGTACAAAGGTATTTGGGAAGTTTTAAACTAGCAACACACATAAAAAAATTGAAATTGCTTAAAATATCTCAATAATGGCACATATAGAAAGAGCTTGATGATCTAAGAAATAATGTTTTAAATTTTTTTAAATCTGACTAAAAATAAGGAAGTTATGATTATTTCTCACGGTTGGATATTTTTTCGTCTTTAAGACCATATGCGTTTTGTCACATTCTTTACACTACTTTTTCAGTAAAAGTGTTATATCTTTGTTGAAAAACAATCTGTCATAAGTGTATGTTTGTGCAAGGATTCAGAATATGCCACTTATAATCTCCAGAAATTAATGGTTTCCAAGTAATCTGCAGTAAATGCACAAATCTGCTGCAATACCTTAAAACTACCATATATCCATTTAAAAAAAAAAAAAAAAAAAAAAAAAAAAAAAGTTAAAGAACTCAAAGTTGAATTGTAATGTATTTTATTTACAAAAAACTGAAATCTAATATTAGGACTGTCTTAAAATGAATACATTACAAGATTTTCCAAATAATTTGCATAAATTATAGGTTCTGCACAATTCTATTTCAAGATTTCTAAAAAAAAGAAAGATTTAATATTCTGTAACTGCCCTAAAAGGCTAGAATGGCCCGGAAATGGGGGATTATTTCACATTAAATTTATATGCAAAAATGATCCCCCACCCACTCTAAATTAACTTTTTTTTCTTTTCACAGTTTTAAAAAAACTGTTCACACGTAATCGCCTAAAAAAGTTAAGTCTAATTTTTTTTAAATTGGCAGCTAGAAAGTAATTTCTGATTAGAATTAAAGTTCGAAAGTTGAGTAAACCTAAGAAAAACGGTATTTCTCGAAGGAGCCACCATTTTCTAAAAGAACAACAAACACACTTTTAAATAGTCAATTTACTTAAAAAAGAATACTCGAATGCTGAGGAAAAAAACAATTTTTTGAAATAAAATATATTATTACTTATATTTTCTTCATAAAATTTTAACAAAAGGTATTAGACATCAATTAATCAATATTTTCAAATTTCAGTTTTTTTAGAGTAGCATAATGTGGACACAACCTCCGATTTGAAAATTCAAATATATCAGATTTGCATTGAATTTGATCCATAGCACATGAGACACCAAGGAAGCAAGATTCCCTGAATTTCAATTTCTTCTTAGGACCATTTAAACTTAAGCTTTAAATTTGAAACATTTTCTGGAATCAAAATCATCATCATCTTCTTTCGTGTGAATCAGATGATTCTGGTGTTGGCATTAGTTTCCCCAACGTTTTTCTAGTTAGAAATCTTTCTGGAAAGACATCGGGTACTTACGGGAAGGACCATGAGATGGTTGCCAACATCCCTAAGTGATACTGTGGAACCGACTGGATTCGAACTTGGAACGCCCAGGTCTTCAGTCCGTGTCGAAATTCACTTAACCACCGTCACCTCCCATCAAAATCATCTAATGGATATTGATCAAAATTAGAATAAGGATTCTAGACATAAGACTTGGTATCGTTATATCTTGATTTTAATCTTCATAAATAAGTGGGGCAAAACTATTCTGGTTGGGGAATTCATTTTACCCGTCCTCAAATCAGTATTCTTCTCGTATATAAATATCAAATGTACGATTCAACAAAAAGAAAAATGTCGTCTTTGATTATTCAGGATAGATAACTCACAATCAGCAAAAGCTGGAATGAGATAATTGAAGTCTTTTAATACAGATTCTCATTAATGGAATTATTCTTAAAACGACCTTTCTGTGCGGTCTGATGCACTTTTAATTAAAATGTATTCGGTGACTTCGCTTCTGAACTCAATTATCATAAATCCTTTATTGCAGGAAACAAACGAATTAAGATTTTCTTTTGACAGAAACACATTTTACTGACATTCAGACACAGATCAGTTGTACATATGCACCCACACACATGCTTGTATGTACACTTATATACATGTGCACACACACACAGATTTATATATATATATATATATATATATGTATATATATAAATGTGTGTGTGAGTTCATCAATGTTTATTTCCGTAGGGCTTTTTTATCCATATACTTTGTTAACACAAAATACATGTTAAAAATATACCTTAGTTTTGGGATTGAGTTATGTTTGAAAGAAAAAATTCTTTATTTTAATTAGCTGTAATTTATAATTAACTGAACAAGTCACCCATCTCTTTCTTAGTTATCTATGTATTTCTATCAATCCCTCTCACTGTTGATTTGACCACTCTAATATTTCTTAATGTCTCTGATAGCATTTAGAGAAAAGGTGGCCTTTTCTCAGCATATGTCTTTACGCACCACAAACAGGTGTGTCGTCATCATCATCATCATCATCATCATCATCATCATCATCATCGTATTTGGTTTAATGTCTGTTTTACATTCTGGCATGTGTTGGACGGTTTTTAGTAATTGACTTCTAAGCTAACCTATCTCTGTCCAGGTCTTAATTTATCCCTCTTTCTCTAAGTAAAAAAAATAAAATGTAAATTAGAGGCTTATTTTTAATTATGCAAGAATGTCTACACAGATGTGCCACAGTTTATGAATTTCTAATGAAATCACTGTCGATCAAGTTGTGGTTGTGGCTCGTTGGATTACAGGCACATCTAATATATATATATATATATATATATATATTTTACATACACGTACACAAACCTCACACCTCTTTCCTAGCACAAGTTAAACACAAGTTGCTTGTATTTAATGAATCATTTACAATAACTCAAAATGGGTTG
>OY744538.1:71512681-71517681 GCA_963556195.1 Sepiola atlantica
AAGTTCAGGTTCGTTGATTTGACTGTCATGAAAGAGGGAAGAGATATTTTCAGCACAATTGGCTGGTAATCGGCTAAACCAAATTGAAAATCTGTTCTTTGAAAAATCTACAAGATGGAATAATTTAAGTAAATTTTCAAAAGTTTTATTTATGTACAGATTTTATGAAGCCTGCAAAATTTAAATATGGCTTTGAAAATAAAATTACAATGAAATTAATGTTACAATTTGAGAAAGAGAAACACCTGAAAAATTGTGAGGGAAATCTAACCGATTATTGTTTCTTCATGTGCATGACTCCATTATAGGGGAAATACATTGTAAAGTTATTATAATTTAACGCATTTTAATGAAGGTAAGTGGAATTAATTTCAGCACGAGTGGGTGGCAATCAACTAAACTAAATTGAAAACCGGTTCTTTCAAAAATCTGCACGATGAAATAATTTGAATAACTATTACTGTTTTTACTATCTCTTTCTCTCTCTCTAATAATAATAATAATAATAATAATGATAATGATGATGATAATAATGATGATGATGATAATGATGATGATGATAATGATGATGATAATGATGATGATGATGATGATGATAATAATAATAAAAATAATAATAATAAAAATAATAATGATGATGATGATGATGATAATAATAATGGCCCCTTTTCCAATTGTAACTAACTCTGCTTGCATTACTCCTCCATTTTCTACTGCAAACAATTCACTGTGTGTGGCTTTCATTGTTTTGCCGTTTGCCTCACCTGATTATCTTGCAGATATTGCTATTGAGTGACTTTGTTTTGTCAAAATTTGTCATCAAAGTATTCTCATGAAAAGAAAAAAAAAAAATCCATATATTTGTTTCATTCATACAAGTGTTTCCTGCTTCAGAAAAGTGACTCATTTGCAAAAAAACAAACTTTATTAACTCTTAAATTTTTTTCTTTTACTCTTTCTTGTTCTTTTTTTCTTTATTTTTTTTACTTCAATTATTCAGGTCAAAATAAATGCACATATTTTCTTTTATTTATTTTTCTAATGGAGATAGATTCATCTCCTAAAATCGCCCAGTCGGCTGGGGCTATAGAATTCGCCGACTACACTTCTGCAGAGGGGTAAGACCCCACCTCCCCCTCCAAATGAGGCCGTCTGTTTGCCGTGGGTGGTGAACCATGATTTTTATCCCAAACATAGCGCTATATTTACAGATGGATCTAAGGACAAAAATACAATAGGATGTACAGCTATATATGAGAACAAAACTATTCAACGTCTTCCTTAGGAAACGTCTATTTTTAACGCAGAATCCAATGCCATACATTTAGCACTCGATATCATCTCCCAAAATAAAAGAAAAAAAATTCATCATTTTCTCAGACTCATTATCAGTATTAACATTAGAAAATAGAAAAACTCATGATCATTAAATAATTATGTAGAATAACATTGTCAGACGCCAACAAAAATCATACTTTCTTGGATCTAAAGTCACGTGAGAATCTGAGAAAATAAGGCCACACAGCGGCCAAAACTGCCGAAAAAAAAATGTTATGATAAAAATCTACGCATGTATTCACAAGAAATGGCAGTTTTACTGGAGCAATAAATTACTGATAATACAACCCGATCTGCAAGAAAAGGGAAACAGGGCTGTAGGAAGTTACAAAGAGAGGAGGTTGTCCTCTCCAGATGCCGTATTGGCCCCACAAAAGCCACTAATTTATTCCTGCTTGAGCAGAAGGAGCCACCATGGTGTGAGATTGTTCACGTCCCATGTACAATGAGACAATTTATGATAGAATGTCTTCTTCTTTCGTGTGAATCAGATGATTCTGGTGTTGGCATTAGTTTCCCCCGATGTTTTTCTAGTTAGAAATCTTTCTGAAAAGCACGAGAAGGTTGCCAACATCCCTAAGTGAAAGTGGTACTGTGGAACCGACTGGATTCAAACTTGGAACACCCAGGTCTTCAGTCCGGGTCGATATCCACTTAACCACCGTCACCTCCCATAGAATGTGTTGATTTTAGCCCATAATGTTGACACCATGAAGGAATTATTTTATGACGTCAGGGTATAACTTATAGTCTCCTTTTTTAATACAGTGAGCTTATACTAAAAAATGTAATATCTATCTAGGCTAATAAACCAAATCAAACCCTTTATTTTATCGATTGTGGACAGTTTATTTACAAAATATACATAGGTCAAAGAAATTAATCCACAAATGATTTATACTGATATATCTGAGTGGTTTACAATTGGTATTGAGAGCTCTATACTCCAAAATATTTCAACAGAAACCGAACAGCAGCCATGGTAGATAACTTTTAATGTGCCTCCGCTATTGCCCACAGAAACCATTATTTCAAATGAAATAAATGCTCTGAAACCAACGCTTCCTTTAAAACTGCTCAAAACCAATGCAAAAGAGTTATAGAAAATACTAAAGAGCCCTATGCCCAATCTATTCAATAAAGAGTGACTGATCAGAGGCTTGGCTCCTACGAGTTTTGGAGAATAGCAAACAAGGTTCTGAACAGATGTAAAGCCTCTATACAGCCATAATTAATGGACCAGAGGTGATCTCCTTAGGATATTTTAAAAATAACTTAAAACATGTAAATCAATACAAATGAAGGGGGAACTTTTTCTTTTTAAGCAATAAAAAAATTCAAAAAAAAAAAAAAAGTGGGAGTGGGGGGGTCAGTCATAGTATATCTAACCTTACCCGAAACCTAACCTGCAGCTGAAAGTGAAGATTGTTTTTTGTTTTTTTCTGAAACCAAGTACAATTCAGAAATTTGTTTCAAAACGATTTCCAAATCAAAAAAGACCCCCCCAAAAACTTGGTTAAATGTCTCTATTTACCGCTTACTGACCAGGAAGTGGGTTCTCATTTTACATTAAATTTCTATCGGAAAGTGATCCCCCAGTCTAAAATCTAAAATATTTTTTTCTATTCCTTTTTTTTTTGCGGATGGGGTTTATTATGCTGTTCACATGTAATCGCCCTCCCAATTTTTTTTTTGGGAGGGGGGACTACAATGGATATAAAATTACTGATACTTTTTCTTTCTGTGTATGAGACTTTTTCTACACCATGTTAGAGGTTGACGGAGCTTTAATGACCTCAAAACTATCAATGGTCAAGTTATGAATACATTCAGGAATGCACGTAATGCACATGGACTACTTGAGGATGCTACTTTACAGGAAGCATTTTATCTGAAACTGCAGGTAATTTGAGACATTTGTTTGCCAATATGTTGACTACATGTGCAGTGTATCATCCAAACGACTTTGAGATGCATTTAGGGAAGATTTCTTAGGGAACACAATCAACATCCTGAGGTTGATATAACATTTTCTAACGACTACTTCAATATGGTTCTGGTTCATATCGAAGATATGACTTATAAGATGAATGGTAAAACATTGACCAAATTGGGTCTTACCTAACCTGATAGATTTAATACACATCTGATCTTTACTGCATGGACACGTGAAATTAAGGGTAGGCTCCTCACAATGTCTATACATGTTGGCAACAGAAGGTAAAACATGAAACCTTGTGTATCAAAGAGCTTTGTACAACTTTTATCTTTGTAAGGCAGGGACCTGTCAAAAAATAGGTATCTACAGGGACAATGGTTTCGGCTGCTTAAACAAACTAAACTCACCAAATAATTTTGCCTCCAATTAATTGTATAGTTAAAAATTCTGTACAGTTCGTTTGTAAATAAAGACTCTAAAAACAAAAAAGGAATTTTCATCGCTTACTATATTTGATGTTACAATTTCGACATCATCCTTTTCTCACACTGTGCCATGGAGGCCCGAGGCCCAACCCACTAGTGAAAGCAAGCGCTCAGGACGTCCTTACTATGCAGCGATTAAAACTTCTTTGACGGTTTCATTTCAACGCTAGTATTTATCCAAATTATTTTGCATACATTCTTAAACTGACTTTTTGTTTACTTTTCAAATCTCAACAATTCACAATATTGTCACAACATATTTTAATTCCCCCCCCCCCGATTCTGAACAAAATTCCAACCTGAATTCTGTTCAGCGCACTTTTCGTAACTATCATTATTATCACAATTAGTATAACTACCCCCCCCCCCTCCCGGGGCAATCTTGTTAAATATTTATTTTTATTTGGCTTCCAAAAAAAAAAAAAAAAATTCAATTTACACTAACTCAATCTGTTTGCCATGTAAAAGATATGGTTTGCAGCAATTCTTGAACTGACGTCAGTGTAAGAAAAAGGAGTTTTCCCTGTATGTGCAGACGATGATATGAGATGCAGACTAACCGATTTGCTGTAATAATGCATTCGTAACCGCAGAAGCTGCTGTAAAGATGCTGAGATGCTGCTGGGCTGATTGTGAGCCGGTTTGGATGATTTCTTTCCCCTTTTATTGATATGTCCGTTACTTTTACTCGTTTAGCGGCTGCTGCTGTTTATTCTGCATCGTGATAACTGATTCATAGGAGCATCCAGTGATTCAATTATTTATTAGACACTCCCCCTCTCACAAACGTTCACCACTTCCGTTAAAGCAGTTCTCAGCTGTTGATTGCTTTGTTGTTGTTGTTGTCATTCTGATATCACTGCTGACTGTGACCCACCTTAGTGGTTATATCCTGTTGCATTGCCATATGCCATTAAAGCAGGTGGTGACATTAACCAGTGCCCCCATCTATCTACCTCCCACTATTTCCACATTCCTACATCATGCTCTTTCCCTCTCCTTCTGCAACAGGTTCTCTCTCTTCGCTTGTACCTGTCCTAACTGTCTATCTCTCTCTCTCTCTCTCTCTTCGCGTGTACCTGTCCTCACTGTCTATCTCTCTCTCACTCTTCGCGTGTACCTGTCCTCACTGTCTATCTCTCTCTCTTCGCGTGTACCTGTCCTCACTGTCTATCTCTCTCTCTTCGCGTGTACCTATCCTGTCTATCTCTCTCTCTCTTCGCGTGTACCTATCCTGT
>OY744538.1:71522681-71627681 GCA_963556195.1 Sepiola atlantica
GCTGTGGAAAAGCCAAAGTTCAAACATTTGAAAAAATATTAAAAAATGGAGTGAAAAAGAGTTTGTGTAAAAAAGATATGGGGTTTGTCCAGATGGTAATTGTCCGTTGATAAAGTGTCCAATGAAAAGGAGATTTTGATGAAGAAGAAAAAGTTTTTTGTAGAGGCAGCATGGAAAAAAAGCATTCAAAATGAAGTAACTCCAATAGTGAGATGTTGAGTTCAACTCGTAGATGGAGCGCACTTAAACGGAAGCCTTGGCTTAAGGAAAGAATAATAAACAGAAGTTTATTACAGAATATACCTTACATTGAACAATCGAAGTTTGAAATAAATCTGGACATTCGTACATGTTTATCACTCTTATTTCTTATATATATATATATATATATATATATGAAAAGACAGGAAAAACAATTAAACAAAGGAAGAAATAAAAATTAAATGTTTAATTGTTTTTCTGTCTTTTCATATATTTTGTCTCCACAACATTTCATTTTAAAATATATTCTGTATTTTATCTTCATATCTGAATGAATAAATGCGAAAGATTTTTCCATCTATCCTAACTGTATTAAATACGTTTAGGTTGTGCTTATTTAATTCTGATGGAATACAAAATTCTTGAAATACTGTATATATAAGAAACTGCAAATACCTTCAAACACATTTAGGTCTTCTTAATTTGCATATTTATTTTATAAACATCATAAATATTCTGTAGTATACAGTTGTAATTTTGCATTGTCATATTTTCTGATATATACACAATATTTCGTCAATAGTAAAACGTCTGAGGTTGCTGAGAACAGATACAACACTTTGAATTATTTATTTGCAGAAAAAATTTAAAAATTTACATTTAAAACAAATTAGGCACAAGGCCATCAAAAGTATGTTATTGGTCACACTTCGATCTTAGCCAAAAGGCCAAGGAACCATAAAAATAATTCTAGGCATTTTTAAATGAATGAAAAAACAAATTTAATCTATTATTGTATTATCTTTTAATTGGGCTGAGTAGTGTAGTATCGGTTCTGTTGTCATAATACCGTTCTCCTAGGAATTACCTCCTCCCTTTTCAGGGGGTGGGATAATCCTTTCAAGTATTAGATCTTCCTTTGAGGGAGGGAATAATGTAATATCCGTTCTAATGTCATGAGACTATCTTCCCAGGGACTACCATCTCTTTTTTTTTGGGGGGGGGGGTAGTGTAGTATCTGTTTTATTTCCATGATACTTCCTTTTATGAGGGCGATCCTCCCAGGTATTACCTCCTTTAATCGGGGGCGGCAGTATAGTATATTTTCGTTGCTCATGATACAATCCTTTCATGATTATCTTCTCCGTTTTTTTTTGGGGGGGGGGGATATTGTACTATCTGTTCTGTTATATCCTCCCAGGCATTAATGTCTCCTTTTTGAGGTACGTTTCTCGTGATACTATGCTCTGTCATTACCTCCTCCTTTTGGGGTTTAGTGTAGAATATGCTTGTTTAGCATGATATCATTACAGGCTAGAAAAAATATGCGACCGGGGGAGAGGGGGGGGATATATATTTGCTAGTATATATAATCTTTAATATTTCTTCTTTTTTTATGTCCCAGAACGCTTTCTCTTTCCATGTTCAAGAATGCTCCTCTCACAAGAATGTTGCCATTGACTTGCTCTAAAGTCGAGATGTCTCGTGTCTCATTCCGAAGCTTTTGAGCTTTCACACAATGACTCTTTCATCTTTACTTCCTTATCTTGGCTGGTTCAAACACCATGTATTGCTGACTGTACTCTTGAACTGTCTTTTGATGTCTGCCAAATTCAGTCACTTTGCAGACATTTTTTTAATAGAACCTCTTTTTTTGTATACGGTTATATTTTGTTAATTCTTTGCACCCCTCACCAACTCCTCTATTTCTTTTCTTTTTTTTTTTCTTTTTTTTCTTTTTTTTTCTTTTCTCTCCTACCTTTTTGATTTCAGACCTTTTTATTGTCTTCTTTACCTTCATGTTCTGAGCCAGGCTGCAGAATTTCAAACCTCTGTTCTGACTCAACAAATCTTTTAATTTATATTTACATTTAAAGAGGATGGAGGAGACTTATTTTGAAAAACTGTGAATTCCACATTTTTCTTTTTCTTTTAATGAATGAAATCTAAAAACTTGAATGAAAAGAAAGTTAAAAAAAAAAAAACAATGAAAAAGCATAAGTGTAATTTGGTTTTGTGTTTTTGAAATTTGCCTAAAAATATATTTTCTGTAATTAAAGAAAAAAATAATTTCTGAAAGAACAATACTAATATCAAATGACAGAACTTCTTCCATTACTAACCAGCAGAGAGTTACCACTGTCGACCAAGGGAAAAGTCTATCAGTCTGATGATGCTTGGAAGTGAAACCTAGCCAGTAAGGGTTGAGGATATGTGTTGCATGGAGAGAAATGATATGAGAATGATACGATGGATATGTAATGTGATTCTTAAGGACGGGCTTAGATCTGATGCCCTGAGAGAAAGATTAAATCTGGACAGTATAGGGAGATGTGTTCAGAAGAAGAGACTTTGTTGGTTTGGTCACATTTAAAGAATGGATACAAGTGTTTGGATTAATAGATGTAGAACAGTTGAGGTAACAGTGTCAGTTGGTGGGAAAGAAGACCAAGTAAAACATGGGAGGAAATGATAAGGATGGATTTAAGAGAAAGAGGAATAAAGACATACCTGGGCATAGATAGGTTAGTTTAGAAGTCAATTACTAAAAGCCATCCCACACATGCCAGCATTTAAAACCGATTATGATGGTGATGAATTCTATTTTATAAACTAATTTCAAGTTTGTATGTCTGATAGCCTAAAAGTAGTTAAAGGACAGACAGATATCTCTCATATTATTATATATTGTGTCGTAGTTCGCTAATAACATATGATTTACTGTAACAGAGACATCATGTTAATAGCTTTATGGACTAATCATCAGGCGGCACCAGACCATTAATTCACCAGCCCATTTGGATTTTTCCCAGTTTCCAGCTGGTCCAATCTGTCCCTGGCAACACAAATATAAAATGACGAAAATATCCTATTTATGAAAGTAAGATTTTTTTTCAATTATGGGAGGCTCTAATAACTTAAATCATGTTCGTGTCTCCAGCTCTTCTTAACACTATCCCTGTTTATTCATACTAAACCAGTGGTGACTGACATATACTAGTCTTTTTTTCTCTTTGTTCCTTCTGTTGCTGTCTTTTTGACAGAATTTTTTGCCCTGCCCCACCTCACCAAATAAGGTATATTGCCACCACTGAAACATAATTGACTACTTTGATAGGAGCCAGATTTATAGAGGAGCAACCTGGATGGGGATTTGGGCAGCAAGATGTTTGCTCACATGACATTAAAATTTCTGCATGTTGGTACAGTCTAGGAAACAGTGCCATGAATTTTCCGGCTGCAACCCCATGCAGATAGGTAACTCCAGAAAATGAGGTCACCTGTAGGCTGTTGGTGGTGACCCATGATGCGTTAAGACAGGATCCTGATAGCTGAGCCGTTCTTCCACTTCGACCCTAACTTTGGCAAGACGGGAGATTGGAAAGGCCCTATCCGATCAATCGTCTGGTCATGCTCTAGTCTCTATAAGTTCATCCCCAATCGTAGTATTCAATCTGATTCTTCAAAAAATCAAAACCTTATTTCTCTTTTTTTATTTTCTCCCCCAATAGATACTAAAATGCGCTGGCTGAGGGTCAATCATGTTGAGAAAAAAGATGATTACCAATGCCAAGGAGTAATTTTTTTTCAAAGAGTGATCTCCCTACGTCTCTGTAAAATTTTCTCCTTGGAGCAATGTATTGTGAGGATATAAAATAATTAGCCTACCTATAGAATTATATTTGACAACTTTATTCGACATTAAATAACTCATTGATGGTTGATATGCCATAAAACAAGCCAAACCTTCTTCTCTCTGTCTCGCCCAGCTCTCTTTCCGTATCTCTCTCTCCCCCTTTTCGGCTTTGTTTTGCCCCCCCCCCCTCCTTCAATCCTCATATCGCTCTCACTTCCTCTCTATCTTTGTCTCTGGATGTAACAGATTCTTAGTCAAGATTGGCTGGACACTTTAAGCCTTTTGATTTAATTAAAAATTCAAACGCATCTCTGAGATATGGGAACAAGATCTGATACCATTAAAAAAAAAAAATGTCTTTTTTTGTGTCCTCACATCTAAGAGCGGCTTGGTCAGTTTCTTCTATAGTTTTAAATAGCATCTTTACTCGCTAAACGTGCAAATAGAAAGGGTGCATATCCATAGGCTGTGTCAGTCGGTCAGTCACTCTAGAGTTTGAAATAACATTTTTGTCGGTCAGTCACACTTTAATTTAAAAAAAAAAAAACCATTCAAATTGATGCGCCTTTTTTAGATGTGCCCAAGCATCTCTATAGTCTCAATCTGTCGGTCGGTTTGGTATGTCACGCAAATAGCATTTTCGGCATGCAGTCACAATTCAGTTTAATATTGCATTTTTATCATTAAATGTGCATATTGAATGGATGCATCTTTAAGAATATTTTCTTTTAAAGTTTTTTTGATGACCATTTTTTTTTTTCATGTTAGCCATTTAAAGCCGCCTCCAAATCTGATTTCCAAAAAGGATTTAACCTGTCTTTGCCTTCATGAATATTTTTCTTTGCAACAATCCAGTAAATCCTATCAGCTAGTTTAGAAAATTAATATTAAAAAGTCAACTGTTTTGATTTTGCTTGACTTTAAAGACAAAATAGATTTTAATTTTAATTTTTTGTGACTCTCCCCATACTTCTGCCTCTGTGTGACTCTCCGCGTGCCGCCACCAAGATCTTAAAACGATGGAAGTATTTTACCAGGAATGTTGAGACAGATTAATGATCGCAGGTTTTTGTTGGAAAAGGAATTGTAGCAAAACTTCACTTTGAGTATTAATATGTCAGACCGATTACTATTCGGGTCTGATTTTGAAAAATCTGCACGATAATTTTATGTAGATTAAAAATTATATAGATTCCATTTTAAGTTCATGATTCAGGCATGTGTATGTGGTATGATGATGTATGAAAGTGAAACCATAGCCAGTGAAGGTTGAGGACATGCATTGCATGGAGAGAAATGATATGAGAATGATACAATCGATGTGTAATATGAGTCTTAAAGATAAGCTTAGATCTGATAACCTTAGAAGAAGATTAAATCTAGACAGTGTAGGGAGATGTGTGCAGCACAGGAGACTTTGATTGTATGGCCACATTAAAAAAAATGGATGAGAGTTATTGGGTTAGTAGACGTAGAACAGTTGAGGTATCAGTTTCAGTTTGCAAGTGAAGGCCAAGTAAAACATGGGAGGAACTGATAAAAATGGACCTGGCCAGATATAGGTTATTTTGGAAGTTAATTTCTTGAAGCCGTCCAATGCATTCCAGCATGTAAAACTGACGCTGAACCGAATATGATGATGCGATTTCGTCTGCAGTTCTGTGACTGTAGAAAAATTGGTTCTCCTACTTTTATTGGATGCTTTTGAATTTTATACTCATGTTTTTGTTACAGGAATATTTTAAAGATAACAGTAAAATGTTAAAATCTGACCCTTTATTTTTTTTTTATAACAAGATTATCCTGTTAATGTTAACTGATTTGAATAAAAAAATTTTTTTTATACTTATCAATGCCAAAAGCCATTTGATGATAAGAGTTAATGAAATAGTCAGTTGGATGCTGAACTATACTATGAGAGGATTGAAAATGGACAGAAATGGGAAAATTTGATTACTTAAAAAGACAATTCGACAAATATTTGTTTACATTGGACTTGAAGGCTACTGTTGTAGTCTGCGAGGAAGCAGTCCTGTTGCAATGTGTTTCACAGATGGGAGTTTCTTGGAAAGAAACTTTGTTCATGGAAACGCCCTTTGGTTTTAGGTACACAAAGAAAGAAAGGAAAGTTTTTTTGCAGTGGTGATAGATATTCTAGTCCTTACTGTGAATGTTTTACAGGTAGGAACCAAAGATTGGAGCATAGCCGAGCACCAACCATGGAAATAACGATAGAGTAGAGAAAGACTAGCAACCTTTTTTCTGTGAGAAAGAGGAAGAGAAAAGGATATTCCCCCCCCCCCCCCCCCACACACACTAGATTTCGAAGTCGGTTTTGTACTCGGTCAAGGCAGCAAAAGGTGGCAACTTTACACTATTTGACTCTTATACAGGTAAAGGATTGCGTCAGAAGTAAGATACTTTCTGGAGCGGTAGAATGATCCAACCATTTTTCCAGTGAACTTAGCAACAGATTTGATGTAAGTCTTCTGTTTCAGGTCCAGAATGAATGTCAGTCTTAGGCTCCTATCAAAGCGTAAAGTTTCCTTAAATAGGGAGCCATTCATTTTAACTGAGGCTAAAAAAAACAAACTTATATCTATTGTGTAGCTTGAAAATAAACTAAAAATGAAAAAGCCGCTTTTATCCACATTCGCAATGCATCTCGGGTTCAGAATGGTGACAGACGGTAACACTTCGCAGGAATATGTTGATGAGTGAACATTGAATCACTTGAATGTGTACTTACTCAGCAACTACCGAGATGAGTTAGTCAATTAAATGTGAACTTTGCAGAATCCCCCCCCCCCCCATACACTTGTGTTGGCATTGACCAAACTGTAACTGCTTATGGTCGCTGGTTCCATTTGCGATTAGAAAAAGGTGTGGTGGTCCTGAAGAATACTTTTAGGAGAAAGTTTATAGACATCAAACAACTAACTGATAATGACTGTGGGAAGTAGTTTTGGCTCTTTTGTAAAATATGCTTTTGTTACACGAGTTCTTGTTTTACTACAACTTTCCGACGCATATTATGGTCATCTTTGGTTTAACGTCCGTTTTACATGCTGGCATGCATTGGACGGCTTTTAGAAATCGATTTTCAAAGTAAAGAAATTAACTTCCATACTAACTGATCTCTGACCAGGTCTTTATTTAACCCCACAGATCCTTTTTTATCACTTCCTCCCATGTTTTCCTTGACCTTCCCCTGTGAACTGAACCTGATACCTCAACTGTTCTACATCTACTAACCCAACAACTCTCATCCATTCTTTAAATGCGGGCTTACAAGCGAAGTCTACTCTTCTGCACACATCTCCCTATACTGTCCAAATTTAATCTTCCTCTGAGGTCATTAGATCTAAGCCTGTCTTTAAGACTCACATTACATATCCATTGTATCATTCTCATATCATTTATCTTCATGCAACGCATGTCCTCAACCCTCACTGGCCAGGTTTCACTTCCATACATCATCACACTGTGTACGCATGCCTGATAGACTCTTCCCTTGGTCAACAGTGGTAACGCTCTGCTGGTTAGTAATGGCAGAAGTTCCCTAGAACTTACTCCATCCACTCATAACTCTTGCAATTCTTATTACCTCTGAAAATGAATTGCTGATTGTTATTATTTTTATAGAAAAAATATGACCCCCCCCCCCATCTTGTTGCATACTTTTGCTAGTATATATCATAAATGAACATATAATACACTACCCCCTCCCCTCCAAAGGAGGAGGTAATGACTGGGAGGATGGTCTCATGGCAACAAAATAGATACTATTATAAGCTGTTGAGAAGTTGAGTTTTATACCTTAGGTTTATTTTTTTTCTGTCTTTCCGACATATCAATTTTTATGGGAGTCGTATTTGTGTTATTTTGTTCTGTTATTTCTGAGTCAGAAAATGGATTTCTTTCAGACAATTCTCCAACACTGGAAGCATTGAGTTGGAAAAAAAACAAAAAAAACAAACTATTGTCTTATTTTTGTTTAAAAAAAACAAGAACAAACAGGCCTTCTATACAAATCAATATCCATGCTTAACCCTTTTTGCTTTTATAACTTTTTATAATAAGAATGTATCACTTGTTTAGAAATATTTTTTTCTAATGTTCATGCAAAAACTTCGATTTTATAAATCGCATAGTATATGCATATAGGCCTCCGTTCAGTCTTGAGAGACAATGGATACCCCCTGTAAAGGTGTCTAGGCAAAGGGTCCATTGTGAAGCAAAGGTTGCACAATATGTAACCATACCTCTCCTGAACCGGCATTGCTTGACTGGAAACAATGTCGGGATAAGCAGAGAACTCTCACACATACAGCACCTGGTATTCCCAAATGGTTACCCAGTTTGTACTGATCAGACTCAATGTCGCTTAACTTTAGTGATCTATGCATCAACGTGGTTATGCTGTACATAGTATATAAAACAATAATATTTCCTGTTTCTAGTTTGAAAAAAATAACTCTTAAGAAAGGTTCTATTGTCATGAAATGTTAGGTTTTACCATGTAGACTATACACAATAATGGAGAAGTGTTTTTTGATATTAATTGAAACGAATTTTGGTGAATGTGTAGTTTTTAGATTGAAAGGTTAATAAAAATGTGTATTAACAAGAATTAATGTTTTTTTTTTTTTACTGAATTATCTCAACAAAGCTACCAGGTAATCTTGCTGTATAGTTAATAGTCGGAAATCGAAAATAAAAAAAAAATTACAATAACTTTCACCAAACGCATTAAAATTTACTTTTCTACCAACCTTTATACTTTTAGTGGAAACTTATTGTAAGATTTCTGGTTAAATGGAAGCACGAGAAAAATGAAAAACATGGCATTAATCAACAATAGATGACCAAACAACCATTTTCTTTGAACAAATTCTAATTTTGAAATTAAAAAAATAAAATTTTTAAACAATTTTACGTGTAAAGTATACAGGTCAGTAGAAATTTAAAATTTTAACTTGTTTGATAAAAATTGTTGTATATATTTTTTTTTCGATTTCTCACCTGTTAACTATACTGCAAGATTATTAGCTACCATATATATATATATATATATGCCATATTGAGCGTAGCTCCAGTTGGATCTCCCGGGTCATAGACATATTCATAGAATCAAGTCGGCAGACTGGAAGACCAAACCTCTCTTGGGATGAGCTGTGTAAACGCGAGCGTGCGGTCCTGCAGATTGCAAACTTTGATCCTCGCGACCGCCGAGCCTGAAGAGGAAGACTTTGATCAAGACTGACAGACAATCCCCACCCTCTTATAGAGGACTAATCAAAGGCCTGTTAAAAATAAATCTGATGATGATGAAATGTTTAAAACCTATGTTATATATAAAAATAATGCTGAACGAGGGAAACCTGGAAATATAAAAGAAAAAAGTACTCATCTTAATTAATGTTCAAATTCAATTTTTAATTTGTTTTGTTTTTTCTTTTCTTTCAGAAGTTCCAAATGCTGTTTCTCCAGGAACGTACAGACCCCCTCCACGGACAAAAGAAGTCGTAGTAAAAGGCCAAGTGATCAAATTGAAATATTGTTTTACCTGCAAAATATTTAGACCACCTCGTGCATCCCATTGTAGTTTATGTGATAATTGTGTTGGTAAGTAAATTTTATTTATTTTTCATTTAATGATTTTTAGAATGTGTCGAGAACTCCCAAAGTCTTAATATCTTCATATATTTATTCATGCTGTAAATGTCTGTTTTGTATACGATTAATTTGTAGATTAATTTTCTTTTTTTTATGTATATTTTGTAAACAAATCGTCTGCAATTAAGATATCGTCTATGTATCTGTAGTATGATACATTTTTAGGTAGTCTATATTTGAGGGGTCCGCTATCCACTTGAATTAAAATAATACATAATAAGTCTACGTGGCGACTAATTGAATCAGCCCTCATAGTCCATTCCACAAATAAAAAAAAACAAAGAATAGGCTTCTATTATATCTCCCCCAACTTATCTGAAGCTATTATTAATGAAAATAAGATATATTTAGACACCGAATGATTCCCTACTTTTAAATTAGTTTTCTTTTGGATCCCCTTTTTGCTCTTTAATTTCTCCTTACATTTTTCCAATACTACTTCTATGTACATTTGGTATATATATTTTGTTCACATATATATCTATCGTTATTTTGTTTTTTTTTCATACATATGTATAAATATAATATATATATATATATATATGTGTATTTATCTGTGCTCATGTACATATTTGCATATCTTCCCTCTCTACATAAATTTAAATTTTATTTACCCTACCACTATATATATTTCCCAAAATTACAGATTTTCTCGTTCTTTGCCACTTTCAGCATTTTTCAGTTGGGTGAAACGTTGAGTTCTCAAGTCTTCAGCCGTTTCCTTTTTAAATCATACTGTAAAATTATTTTATCCTTTCATCTATTCATATATATATATATATATATATATATATATATATATATATATATATATATATATATAATTCCCGAAACAGTTTTTCATGGTAAACAACTGATGATCCCTTAAAATAGTGTTAGAAATAAACTAATATAATAACTGTAAAAAATAAATTGACTTACATGAGTGATTTTCCACTGGAAGACTTGGGACTATAATTTTTTTTTTTTTTTTTTTTTTAATATAGTTTTAATGGTTGAGAAACTTCCGAGACTATATATATATATATATATATATATATATATATATATATATATATCATTGATTATGACAGACAACTTCTGTCTGGATATCTTTGTGAGGATTCTTTTCATTAGACGAATCAGGGTCTTTGTCAGTGGAAATTGGCCGATGAATTTGCCATAATCGTTGGTGTCCCAAGTACTTTCAAACCCATCTGGGTTCATCTTTAGGGGAATCGGGTAAAGACCATGGTGTTGATATTAATAGGTAGTTTTGGCGGGAATTATATTATTAATATGGAATTAAAGTTAGCATTATAAACATTTTAGAATGATATCGCTAGTTGATTCTGTTAATGGCTGTTTTTTTTTGTTTATATGTATAAAGCTTCTAATATATAGAGAGTTTGTTTATTAGTAGTATGTTCTAATATTGTGGTGTTTTCTACTAAGAGTTTTCGAAATTGGGAACGGGAGCAGGAATGCTGATTCCCTAGAAGATGAACCTGGAAGTACTCGAGACACCAACGATTATGGCAGATTCATTGGCTAATTCCCCACCAAAACAAAGACCCTGATTTGACTAATGGAAAGGATCCTCACAAAGATATCCATACATAAGTTGTCGGTCATATTTAACAATATTTTGTAATAAAGAGAAAATGCTGTCTATATATATATATATATATATAATGACGATTTGAATCCTTTTCAAATTATCTTTCAAATAGAGTGTACACAAAGATATTAAAGTTGTTTATAGCTGTTTCAAGGCAATGTTTATTTTAAGTCATATAATAAAAAATTAAATTATTTCAAAACATTCAACCTCTTCATAACAGAATTTTCATAAGTACCCAGAAAACAAACCGCAACAATATTCACAAAATTAAAGCAAAAACACGAGAATAGATCCATTATTAAATACCGCGGTAAGATGTTAAATCTTTCCACATCACAGTGCATATTTTCTAATTTTTTGAGAGTAGAAAGTGAACTTTCGGCAGCCTTGTAACTCCTGCTTCCCTTATTTTGTCCTTTCGTCTTCACATTCCATGAGCGATGTTTCTGACAAAGGGGGAAGAATTGCTGTTTTCTGGGTCGGAATCTATCCAGCTAACACTTATCGTTGGCTAGTTTTTGACCTTGAAGTAGTATTTTTTATAGCTCCTTACATCAAGTGGCTTCATGTCTTGTCTGGAGCAACTTCCATAAAAAAAAAACAACCAGTAGAGAAATAAGAGACGAAATATATATGTATACATATATTCACATACATATATAATATTTATAAATCTATATAATACTAAAAGTCTATTGTTCTTGTATGTTTGCAATCAGCTTTCAGCTTTCCGGTTTTCAACATCCGGTTGCGCATGCGTAAATAGCATCGTCTTCAATCTGTTATTCCAATTCCGTTATTCTCTATTATGATTAACGAACGCATGAAATTTTTCATTCTGGAAATTTTTAAACAATTTCATTTAATTTCATCAAATAGTTTATTTGTTTTCTTCACGGCTAAAAACATTCAACGGGAGGACTTCGTAAAGTCTGTCGCAGTTTCAAAAAAACTCCTCCCTTTTAAAAAACAAAAACAAACAAACAAAAAAACAACACTCATTATTAATATCAGCCATACTAGCGGTCGGTGAACGAAACCACCTCCCACTTTCCCTCTCATAGATTTCACCACTCCTACTCCCTCTGTTTTCGTTACGTACGCGAGAAAGCCTGCTGTACCCCCTTCCTTTCTCAAATCGCCCTAACCAACCACTTATAATTCAGTAACTGTAATTTAAAAAAAAAACAATTATAATAAACAGAACGACTCATAGAAATCTATCTATATTCTTTTTTCATTTTAATATACTTTCATAGAAATGCTTCTGTTATGTAAAAAAAACCTATTTTCTTTATGCCACAAGTGTCACGCTCATACATGAATTCCATAGCTAATATAACAAACTGACCCAACGGGTCACGGGTGGTCTAGTATATATATATTTATATACAAATACACATTGGTCTTTATTATAGAAAGGAGAATTCTTGACTTTATCCACTTGAACTACAAAAGTAATTCTGAAAACTCAACAATGGCTCTTTCAAGTGTTTAAGTCTTCCTAATCCCTCTAATCCTCCTAATCCCAGTAAAGAAATATGGCTTTGATAATTTAATGCTATCATAACATTTTAAAGGTTATACAAATGAGTTACTCTACACGTTAGTATCATCTAAAGACAGAAGCAAGAATATACTAAGAAGAAAAAAATGGTTTAGACCACATTTAAGAAGCGTCTTAGGACAGTCCATTTCATAGCGAAACAACAGATAAAGGCGTGGAGTAACAATCAGTTCTAAGTGACTGTCTTCTGAAGGTTCAATCCTTACTAAAGGCGATACTAAGAATAAAGTAGTATTTTTTATGTTTTGAATCATTAATTTGTTTTTGTCACCTGAAGATGATTCGATGAAGAATCATAAACGTTTGTGATACATATGGAACATATATTAATTTTTTTTGATTTTGACACAAAATAAAATTTGAAAAATTGAAAAAAATAAAGGCATAATCTATTTCTCTCTCTCTCTGTTTTTACGCTCTTTCTTTTTCTCTTTTTACGCTCTTTCTTTTTCTCTTTTTACGCTCTTTCTTTTTCTCTTTTCACGCTCTCTTTCTCTCTCTCTTTTTACGCTCTCTTTCTCTCTCTCTTTTTACGCTCTCTTTCTCTCTCTCTTTTTACGCTCTCTTTCTCTCTCTCTTTTTACGCTCTCTTTCTCTCTCTCTTTTTACGCTCTCTTTCTCTCTCTCTTTTTACGCTCTCTTTCTCTCTCTCTTTTTACGCTCTCTTTCTCTCTCTCTTTTTACGCTCTCTTTCTCTCTCTCTTTTTACGCTCTCTTTCTCTCTCTCTTTTTACGCTCTCTTTCTCTCTCTCTTTTTACGCTCTCTTTCTCTCTCTCTTTTTACGCTCTCTTTCTCTCTCTCTTTTTACGCTCTCTTTCTCTCTCTCTTTTTACGCTCTCTTTCTCTCTCTCTTTTTACGCTCTCTTTCTCTCTCTCTTTTTACGCTCTCTTTCTCTCTCTCTTTTTACGCTCTCTTTCTCTCTCTCTTTTTACGCTCTCTTTCTCTCTCTCTTTTTACGCTCTCTTTCTCTCTCTCTTTTTACGCTCTCTTTCTCTCTCTCTTTTTACGCTCTCTTTCTCTCTCTCTTTTTACGCTCTCTTTCTCTCTCTCTTTTTACGCTCTCTTTCTCTCTCTCTCTCTCTGTGTCTTTCCTCCTTTTTTCTTTCTCTCTCTTGAAATAGAAATTTCTGTGCGTTCAAAATATAACGTTATACTTAATAATCAGAGGGCAGGTAACCAAATGTAGGAGTGGACACAGGCTGTTCCATCATATTCCATTACAATCTAATTTAATTACGTAACTCAATTATATAGATTAAAAAAAAAAACAATGTCTTTAATTAATTCTATTTATAATTTTTATTAAAATTATTATTATAGAGGAAAATATTTAAAATACATCTGGAAATCTTAAAAGAACGATTGTGTGTAAATTTGTGAATATTAATTTATTACAAAACAAATTGATTATGTAAATTGGGAAGATGCGTGATGTTTGGGGAAATTTTGGAATCGGGATATATAGGAGCCGATAAGTAGATATAAAAAGAGAGCGATCAAAACTAATATAGTTTCGGCTTCAGGCAGACAGATACATAATCTCCATTATTAATAGAAAAGATACTAATTTTTAAATGCTATACTGTAGTAAGTTTAATCTATATAAAAAAAAAGATATAAGAACCTGGTTATAGTTTAATAATGTTAGAAATTCTGTTTACTGTTGTGTATATTACCAAGAGAATCTTTAAAATTATCTATTATACTAAATGTGAGTTTATCAACGTTTTTTCCCTCTACTCTACTAATACAAAATACATGTTAAGATGTTCCTTATTTCTTGTATTAATGTTTTAATTGTTCTAATTAGCTGTAATTTATAATTTAGCTCAGTCATCTATCTATCTATATCTCTCTCACTCTCACTTACACAGCTACTTATGTATTTCTTTCAACCTCTCGTAATCAATGTTGATTTAATAATTCTCTAATATCTCTTAATGTCTCTGTATTTAGAGAAAGAAGAGTGACTCTCTTTCCAGCATCATCATCTAATTTACATATGTGTCTCTAAATTAGATGGAAAATGATAAGTCTCTTTACTTCTATATTAGGATGATAAAGGACAATAATACTTTTATATTTATTACTAATGGAGATTTGGTATCTGTGTGAAGCAGAAGCTATATTTCAATACTCAATTCAGTGGGGCTTGGGGTTAGGGTTAGTATCTGTTCTGTGGTAATGATACTATCCTCCCAAGCATGGGGGGTATAGTGTATGTTCGTTTGTCATATATACTAGCAAAAATGTCACAAGAGGGGGCATATTACTATTAATAGTAATGATAATATAGAAATACAGAGACTTAATTTTAGATATATAAGAAGAATGTCTTAACATGTTACAGCTTATGAATTTTCGAATTAAATCAAAGCAGAGTGGTTGTGTCCCAACGTGTCATTGGTATGTCTAGTATATATATATATATATATATATATATATATATATATATATATATATATGTATAAAATTTCATGTTTTATTATTTGTTAAAAATTTGAATATAAAGTTTTGGTTTTATTTTCAAATGGTATTTTGTTTCCAAACCTCGATTATGGCACATTGATGTTATTCCCAGACTGTTGGACTTGTTTTGTGTTAATAAAGGTCATCACCAGACTCTGCAGACACTTTCACTGCAGCTTTGCGGCATCATCCCTGTGCAGCTCATGCTGCCTTGCCCCACCCACCACTATTTATGCTCTTTTCAAAAGAAGACCAGTTCAACGCTACATGTTTTTTTATTACTTTATTGCATGAACGCACGTTTCATTCTTTCTTTTTTTCACTTGATTGCTTATTCGTTCTTTCATTGGTTTTCCTTTTAATTGCTCATTCGTTGGTTGATTTATTAATTGGTTGATTTATTAATTGGTTGATTTATTAATTGGTTGATTTATTAATTGGTTGATTTATTAATTGGTTGATTTATTAATTGGTTGATTTATTAATTGGTTGATTTATTAATTGGTTGATTTATTAATTGGTTGATTTATTAATTGGTTGATTTATTAATTGGTTGATTTATTAATTGGTTGATTTATTAATTGGTTGATTTATTAATTGGTTGATTTATTAATTGGTTGATTTATTAATTGGTTGATTTATTAATTGGTTGATTTATTAATTGGTTGATTTATTAATTGGTTGATTTATTAATTGGTTGATTTATTAATTGGTTGATTTATTAATTGGTTGATTTATTAATTGGTTGATTTATTAATTGGTTGATTTATTAATTGGTTGATTTATTAATTGGTTGATTTATTAATTGGTTGATTTATTAATTGGTTGATTTATTAATTGGTTGATTTATTAATTGGTTGATTTATTAATTGGTTGATTTATTAATTGGTTGATTTATTAATTGGTTGATTTATTAATTGGTTGATTTATTAATTGGTTGATTTATTAATTGGTTGATTTATTAATTGGTTGATTTATTAATTGGTTGATTTATTAATTGGTTGATTTATTAATTGGTTGATTTATTAATTGGTTGATTTATTAATTGGTTGATTTATTAATTGGTTGATTTATTAATTGGTTGATTTATTAATTGGTTGATTTATTAATTGGTTGATTTATTAATTGGTTGATTTATTAATTGGTTGATTTATTAATTGGTTGATTTATTAATTGGTTGATTTATTAATTGGTTGATTTATTAATTGGTTGATTTATTAATTGGTTGATTTATTAATTGGTTGATTTATTAATTGGTTGATTTATTAATTGGTTGATTTATTAATTGGTTGATTTATTAATTGGTTGATTTATTAATTGGTTGATTTATTAATTGGTTGATTTATTAATTGGTTGATTTATTAATTGGTTGATTTATTAATTGGTTGATTTATTAATTGGTTGATTTATTAATTGGTTGATTTATTAATTGGTTGATTTATTAATTGGTTGATTTATTAATTGGTTGATTTATTAATTGGTTGATTTATTAATTGGTTGATTTATTAATTGGTTGATTTATTAATTGGTTGATTTATTAATTGGTTGATTTATTAATTGGTTGATTTATTAATTGGTTGATTTATTAATTGGTTGATTTATTAATTGGTTGATTTATTAATTGGTTGATTTATTAATTGGTTGATTTATTAATTGGTTGATTTATTAATTGGTTGATTTATTAATTGGTTGATTTATTAATTGGTTGATTTATTAATTGGTTGATTTATTAATTGGTTGATTTATTAATTGGTTGATTTATTAATTGGTTGATTTATTAATTGGTTGATTTATTAATTGGTTGATTTATTAATTGGTTAACTCCTTTTGTTCACTCAATAAACCGTTCATTTACCCACTCAATCGCTAAATCATTCGTTTACTCAAATTTTTCGTTTACTTAACCATTAATTGCTCATTCATTGGATCTTTCCCCGACTTGTTTCGTTTGTGTGTTGATCTTTTGCTAGCCCGTGCGTCAGTCCTTTGCCCGCACATCGGTCATTCTTTTCCCCGCACGTCCGTGCATCGGTCATTCTTTTGCCCGCACCCCGTGCATCGGTCATTCTTCTGCCCGCACGCCCGTGCATCGGTCATTCTTCTGTCCGCACGCCCGTGCATCGGTCATTCTTCTGCCCGCACGCCCGTGCATCGGTCATTCTTCTGCCCGCACGCCCGTGCATCGGTCATTCTTCTGCCCGCACGCCCGTGCATCGGTCATTCTTCTGCCCGCACGCCCGTGCATCGGTCATTCTTCTGCCCGCACGCCCGTGCATCGGTCATTCTTCTGCCCGCACGCCCGTGCATCGGTCATTCTTTTGCCCGCACGCCCGTGCATCGGTCATTCTTTTGCTCGCCCGCTCACTCGTTGATATTTCGCTCGCCCGCTCACTCGTTGATATTTCGCTCGCCCGCTCATTTGTTGATATTTTGCTCACCCGCTCACTAGTTGATATTTTGCTCGATCTTAAACCCACTAGTTGATATTTCGCTCGATCTTAAACCCACTAGTTGATATTTCGCTCGATCTTAAACCCACTAGTTGATATTTCGCTCGATCTTAGACCCACTAGTTGATATTTCGCTCGATCTTAGACCCACTAGTTGATATTTCGCTCGATCTTAAACCCACTAGTTGATATTTCGCTCGATCTTAAACCCACTAGTTGATTGTTCACTCACGTTTTAGTTTCTCATCACTTCTGTATTGTAGTTGTTCATTATCTCAATGATTCACACCTCTTCGCTTGATTCACTCATCTTCATTATTCTTTTATCCTTCTCCCTTTCACCTATGCTCCTTCATCTTATTCCCCCCCCCCCTCCTTACTATAATGACCTCTGGTTCAATTGCTAATTGATGTCCACTTATTATTGGTTACTTCATGCCAAGCAATAAGCCGATGCTCTTTTGTTGGCTGGCTGTTGTGTATAGCCAAGATGATCACTCTCAATTATTCCTGTATTATTATGCTTAGGGATAAGCCCAATTGTCATAGTAGTAATGTGTTCATTCACACGTTCTGACAGAATAAATAAAAAGACAAAGAAAAAAGTGCTTTGAATATCCATTCTAATTTGAGGAGTCATTAGGCAGACACCACTCTAGAGGACTCTCCAAATTATGGTATCGCAAGTGGGAGGTTTAGACCTCTGTGGAAAGAAGCATTGTGTTACCATGGCAATAGTTTATTTGAACATCTTATTTTAATCAATAAGCATTTCAACTTTTTAATGGGTTAAAGTTTGGTATGTTTTTATATTTGTGCATACAGGATTCACTCCTAAACTAATGAATCTATCATTATGAATTTTGGAACACAGTTGCTAGCTGTAAGGGGTCCAAATGTGGGCTATATTTAGCTTAATTTAGTTTTGAAAAGGGAGGTTGAAGCCCTTTGTGAAAATTCAGATATCCCTGATTTGTGAAATTTTAACAATAGTTATTGGACATTAATAAATATCCCCCACATTTCAGTTTCTTTGGAGTACTTTAAAGGGTTTTTAGAGGGCATAAGATGGCCCAACTTCCCATTTGAAAATTCAAATATGTCAGATGTGCATTGAGATTTGGTTCATGATTATTGGACACAAATTAAACACGATTCCTTAAATTTCAATTTCTTAAGACCACTAAAGCCTTACATTTAAAAAAATTTCAAGAATTAAAATCATGTAATGGATTTTGATCAAAATTGGAATAAGGAATCTAGACATAGGTTTAATAACGTTATACGCCCTGGTATGGGTATTCTAATATATATATATATATATATATATATATACCCACATACACACAGTATATATAATAAGAATATACAGAAAAAAAAAAAGAAGAATGAACGTGTTTGGCTACGTCGTCAGAAGAGGTTTTGAAAGTAATATATACCGAACATTCAAGGAAATATTTCCTGGCAGATAAAACCTTGTGTAAACCTCCAAAACGTTGGACTATATTCACAGCGATGTAGAGCTTCCTTTGTGAATGGTGGAGAGATTGGCAAAACACTGAAAATCATAGGATTGTGTATCTTGCTTTTTTTACCATCTGGAGTTGAAAACTGGTGTGTTACCTTGCTAGTTCCTTGAATGGAAAAGATTCGGGTTGTTGTTTCTGATTAACAGTTATATATCGTTCCTTAAAACAACAACCCAAACCTTTTCCACTCAAGGAACTAGCGAAGACAAAAACTGGTTTTTCAACCCTGGAGGGTGAAAAAGCAACATTATGAAGGTAAATTTGGTTGTCATTGAATAAGTGCCACTTAATCGGTTTGAAACCATTTGTATGACAGAATCCTGTATGTAAATATCTTACTTATTAAATATATAGCTATAAGCTTTTATTTATGAAAATCAGACTTTTATTTTGTTACGGAAGCCCTTAATGGACAATAATCTTACAAGTTTATCCATCTCTCCTGAACACTAGTCCAGTTTAATAATATTAAACTAGTGGTGATGATGCCATATATGTATGCACTCAATGTCCTGTCATCGAGTTTTTCACTTGTTTATTTTCACACAGCTTTTCTCTTTGTTTGTTCCCTCTTCTTATGTTTTTTTTTTCCTTTCTGTCTAACATATTTACAGACACCTGTCTTAGAGTCTGTCACAGTATGACGAACTTACCTACCCTTAGATTTCTCTTAGAGGTAACTCTCCAGTAATAAAGATAGGGAAGCCAGTTTCAAGATGACGACCCCCATATAAGTCTACACGTGTCTCTGTTTCCACATACTATGCGGTCGAAAGCTGATCAGCAATCTCCCTGCGAAATGTACAAATAACCATGCCAGAAGGGAGGATATTAGGGATCGCCTTTACCAAAAACAATTTGTGCAGCAGGCACATCATGATAATAAGCATGCAAAGGATCTCCCCAGCCTAAGCACAGGACAGCAAGTTCGAGTACAGAACCAAGACTCATGAAAATGGACCCCGGCAGTCATCAGACAAGCCTGCACTGAACCACGGTCCTACATCGTAGAAACCCCAGCCGGACAAGTAGTATGCAGAAACCGTACGCACCTGATGGAAGACTCTGGTCATGTGAATAATACACACACTCCAATATCCCCCCCCCCCTTCAGCATCGCACAAAACAACCTCCTTACAAATCTCCAGACACACCTAATAATAACAACCGGCATAGTCACCAGGTATGGACATGTCGTAACTCCCCCCAAAAAAATGCAACCAATAAGTAGACATAATTTTCTAAAAAAAAGGGATTGCACAGTATGGTGTAGTTACCTCTTCTTAGATCCCCTTTAGAGGTAACTCTACGGTAATAAATGCATAGTCATAATGGATGGTGTATGACTTATTTCCAACTGTTCTTTCTGGTATATGTTCCCAGGATTTGCTGCTACACTGGATATTCAACTTTTTATTTATTTCTTTTTCCTCTATGATAAAGACAAATGTCTATTTGTATATAGGATAGAAATAGATATCCATCTCAGTATACAAAAATCATTGGGGGAAAAAAAAAAGTGCCCGGCAAAACCATTTCAAGTGTTTATGAGAATTGAGAAAGTATATAGCAAGTCAAACAACTTGACTGTCTTCACTCTATTTTCATAATGAGACGTTTTCTTTCCATACCGATTGATACGTTTTTTTCTTTTTTTTAAACTTTCCAGTTTGAGATGTTTTCTTTCTGTTTTTAGCTTCACCGATTTAGACATTAGTTGAATATTAATCTGAACACTGGCAAATGATTTTTTACTCAATCATATGTCCTCTAAAGATTTTTTTTTTTTTCCATTTATACTACCATTTTTGACAGAGTATACACTTGTATATTTAATATTCTATGTCTATACTGCCTTCTTCCCTATTGTCATTGCTGATTTAGTATTAGACTGGACTAGTGTTCAATAGAGATGGATAAAATAATGTTATTCGGACCATCCACTCATAATATAAGGGTTACTTTCTGTATGTGTTTGTTATTCACAATTTTTGTAAACATAAGGAATACATTTCCATATCGAAATATCTTAACTTCTTTTAGAAATAGAAAATATTGCATTAATACTAAATAATAAATTCCCAACAAATAAAGCAGATGCCATGACCAGAAATCGAAACCGAAACCTCCATTTTGAGGTTCTCCGAACTGAGCTCTAGCTTTTTTTTATAAATAGATCTTGAAACATTATTTTCACAAAATAATTATAGCTTTGACACAACGTCATAGATTTATTATTTACGTCATGTTTCAAAAGATATCTATAAATATATATAGTGCGTCAACGTATAATTTAAAAAAAAATTAATTTGTGTAAATATCATATAATTTAAAAAATGCCACTTATATTATGAGTTGATCTCCCAGGCTAGCAGAAATATGCAACCGGAGGGAGCATGTATTTCCTAGTCTGTTACTATGAAAATAAGGATGTGTGCAATTATTTAATCATGTCAAATGTGAACCGCGTCATACCCGTCATGTGCGTGTGTGGTCTGGGCCAACTCTTAAAATCAGCTGTTGATTTACATGGCTTAATGCGTGCATAGCAGATGCTGTTTAAATTAACTACAGTAGTCAATGGATTTGCATACGCAATTATTTATCAATCCTCAGGTGACGCGTAAAGACCAGACTTTGTCCTGCACATCTTGCCACACAATGCACTATGATATGTGTGGGTGGGTTTATGTATATATAATAACTAGAAGAATAACCATCCCAGGATGGGTACCAAAACAAACACCATGAATGAATACTTAAACATATAACGAACTTGAAGCGTTAAAACTTTTACCAAAATGACCAGATTCGGCATTTAATAACCCGAAAAGGGTTGATATGCAACAAAACAACCCAACCAAACATCAAAAATGATATTAAAATACATAAACATTAAAAATAAATGATATTCGAATACATAAACATTAAAAATAAATGATATTAAAAATAAATGATATTAAAATACATAAACATAAAAAATAAATGATATTAAAATACATAAAAATAAATAATATTAAAATGCATAAACATTAAAAATAAATGATATCAAAATACATAAACATTAAAAATAAATATTAAAATGCATAAACATTAAATATAAATGATATTAAAATACATGAACATTAAAAACTAATGTTTCGGCATTAAATGACCAATAAGATGTTGATATACCACAAAAAAAAAACTAAACCAGGATGGGGAAAATTAATTTTGTGAACAGAACAGTTCTGCACCACTTTTATGTCCACCCTACGAAGACCAATATGATACTAAATCTTACTCCAATTTTGAATTAAAAATTGAAAACTTAAGTTTAAGGTGTCTTACGAAGAAATTAAAATTCGGGTAATTTTGCTTAATTGATGTCTAATGACTATGGATCAAATTTAATACAAATCTGAAATATTTGAATTTTCAAATTGAAGGTTGTGCCCATATTATGGTACCTCCCTCCTAAAACCCCTTTAAAATACTCCAAAGAAACTGAAGATTTGGGGGAATATTTATTAATGTCTAATGCCTATTGTTAAAAGTTTACAAAATTATCTGAATTTTCACTAAGGGCTTCCAACACCTTTTTTACACTTTTTGCTTAAAACTAAATATAGGCCACATTAACCACCCTCATGCATAGCAGCTGTGTTCCAAAATTGATAATGATCGATTACTTAGTTTAGGAGTGGATACTGTATATACAAATATATAAACATATACCTAACTTTATATAAATAGAGATATGGATTTAGTAAAATAATAGATTTGAAATCCAACAGTAAATATTTTAGGGTAAATGTTTAATTTTTTTTTTTTTTTTTTTAACTCTATAGTCAAAGTATATTTTGGTAGCAAACATTCTTTTAAACATGTTTCATTGTATAAGACTTACAAAGAATTCCGTAATATATTCTTATAGTAACTTTACATATGTTCTAATGAGTTCTAATTTTTTTCTTATCTATATAATAGAGGAATTTTCCCACTAATCTTTTTATTGAAACATTAATGGGGAAATTTCTTGTATTAAGAAGAGTAAGAAGAAAAAAAATCAGTACCCATAAGAACACATGTAAAGCTACTGTGAAAAAAGAAAAGAGATTAAAGAGTTCCTTCGGAATCTTCTGCAACAAAACGTGTGTGTGTGGATTATAAGTGGTTTTAATCGGAGTTGAACAAGAAAATCTTTTTTATTGGATGTGTGGAATTTGCAGGTGGGAGGGAGGGGGGATGCAATCTTTCACAGTTGCTGTGAGCAACAGGAGATCAATAAGTACTTGGCTGACTCATGGAGATGTGTAAAAAGGGGGGCAGGGATAGATGCACCTGTGTGCATATATGGTCGGAACACACAGGCGCACGCACACACACACACACACACACACACACACACACACACACACACACACACAGATGAGAAGTGGCAGGCATTTTCTTATTAAGACCATCTACCCACGCGTGTGGGGCCATGAATAAAATATTCATTTTATGTGTGGATGAACATAAACAGCAAAAACTCACACATACACACACTCAATAAATATATATATATATATATATATATAGGGTGGGCAAAAATAAGGGTCCTATTTTTAAAAATTCATAACTTTTTTATTTATTTATTTATTTTATTTTTTTTTTTTTTTAGAATAAGTAAAGGACCCCTTCCGAAGCAAGCATGAGCCGTATTAGCCCTAAGGAACGTACCCTCATTTAGAAAACATTATTTTTGCTTAAAAAACTCAAAACAGTGTAAAAAACAATACTTTAGTTTTTGTAAGTTTTAAGAAGTGTTTTTCGGCTAAAATTTGTTTTGTTTATTTCAAAAAATCTCGGAAGGGTCAGTCTACACACATAAAGTTTGGTGAGTTTAACTTTTATTTTGTGGAAGTTATTCAAATTCAAGTTATTCAAATTTAAAGATAGGACCCTTATTTTGGCCCACCCTGTATATATATATATATATATATATATTATAATATAATATAAAATGAAGTAATAAAATAAGGTGTCAATCAAATTTTATTAGAATTCAAAGTTCAAGCAAAGTATCTTAAAGTCCTTAGCTCATGAGTTTTCAAAGATAATTCTTCTCTTCAGAGGACCATTACCGCAGTTATACTGCTACAGGTAATAAAATTAAACTTTGAAAATATATAAAAATATATACACAAATACATAAAAATATATAACATCAAGTATATCAACCCCAAAACATACTTTTTTGTTAAATCTATATAATCCATCCAAGTCATACAATTTGAAAAACATTATCAGGAAAGACATTATCTTTGAAAACTCATGAGCTAAGGACTTTAAGATACTTTGCTTGAACTTTGAATTCTAATAAAATTTGATTGACACCTTATTTTATTACTTCATTTTATATTATAATATTAACGCTCTATCCAGTATATTGAGCTTCAGTTTTTATCCGGATGTTTTAACTAATTATAAGATATTAGTTGACGCTTATATCTTTTGTTGGATTGCTTCATACATATATATATATATATATGGCCTCCTATGCTGGACTCTCTTCAGCCTTCAGGAAACGGACATAAACAGAGGCTGAAGAGAGTCCGACATAAGAGGCCACCTATAAGTCCCCTTTGTTTTAATTTGAAACCGACGGTACCAATGTTGTCTTAATCTTATGTATATAGGTCCCCTTTGTTTTAATTTGAAACCGACGGTACCAATGTTGTCTTAATCTTCTGTATATATATATATAGTCTAAAGAAGCTCTGAGTCATTAAAAAAATGTAAAATGCAGTTTAAATCCCCAGACAAACTAACTAAATCCAAGATATTGCAGACTTAACATTCGTTGGAAAATTAATAAATGAAAAAAATATAAGTAAAAAAAAAAAAAAAGGGGGGGGGGGTTAATTATCTAAGAGTGAAACAAAAACAGGAGACCTTAAGCGTCTAATATTAACACGGGGATCATCAGCTGTTTACCATGTAACTGTTTCGGAGTAGGTGGCCTCTTATGCTGGACTCTCTTCAGCCTCTGTTTATGTCCGTTTCCTGAAGGCTGAGGAGAGTCCAGCATAGGAGGTCAAGTATGTCCCCTTTGTTTGTATTTGAAACTGACGATACCGATGTTGTCTCAATCTTCTGTAATTACATATATAAATAGTACACTCTTATTGAATTTTACTTAATAATCGAGCACTCTGCTGGGGCCCACTAATCTTACATATATATTACTAGCTGGGTCTGCCAGTTCGCTATCACTTCACAAAGTTTGCTACTTGAAATAATTGAAACATTAATTTAAAGTAATAAACATTTTATTCATAACTTTGTTGTAAACACGAAACAAAATATTTCTCATTTATTCATATAGATAGATAAACATCAACCTTTTGACAATTTCGATACAAAAATGAGAAAGATTTTGTTTCGTGTTTACAACAGTTATTAATGAAATGTTCATTATTTAAAATTTATGTTTCAAGTAGCGACATTTGCGAAACAATAGTGTGTCGTCAAAACCAGCTAGTTTGCAATACTATATATATATATATATATACATATATATACATATACAGTCAAATGTAAGGAAACTAACTATAAAACAAAAAATTAGAAGAGTCCATTATAAACAATAGGGAATATCAGCACAAGTATTATACCATAGCTGGGGAGAAAGGAAGAGATAGAAATAGAGGGCGATTTAGGGAACAAAAAAACTACTTTGGGATTTTATCTTTATTTTTTATAAAATGTTACTAGTTCTGCAAGCTCACTTTTTCCTGGTTCAAACAATCTAAACCCAAGATCAATGGATATATATTTATATATATATATATATATATATATATATATATATATATATATATATATACAGGGCTTTACGCGCTCCACTACTTTTGGAGCTGCTCCAACGCCCAAAATTGGAGCTGGCTTCTCTCACGCTTCCCATTTTCAAAAAGGAGCTTCAACTCCTATAAAAAAGGAGCGGCTCTTTTTCAGCGCTCCATAATGAAAATGTACCTTCTTTTATAAACTTTCTATTCTGCGAATGAATAATCGAAGGATAGGGGTGGGCGTCAAAGCATCTCATCGATATGGGTTGGGATGTCACTTTAAGTGTAAGACTGTAAGATAATATTTGACAAAATCTCGCTAATATTTTGAGAGTTATAGAACATGTTGGACGAAGTATAGGATTATACGTAAATTTTCGTTTCCTGAAGTATAAAATAGAAATAGAAAAATCCCTGAAGTATTTTAAAACAATTTTAATTTTCATTACATTAACAACCTATTTTTTCAGGAAAGAAAATTTTTTTCTATTTATTTTGGAAGATAATTTAGATTTGTTTTAAGTAAATAAAGTTTTACTTTTAAACATTATTAGTGATTATTTTCTTTTTAAAGAAAACATTTCTTTGGAAGAGGAGAGACAGCCAGGGCAACATTACTCGTCGCGTTGTTGTTTAATATTTGTTTGTTTTACGAACGTAACTATATTGTATAATGTATATTATTATTTATAACAGAAACGCGCAGGTACTTTCAAACAAATCGATTTATCCATTTTTTTTCTATAGTACAATTTGGGGCGAAAAAAAAACCAATGAAGTTTATTTTTTAAAGAATGAATAAAAAAAATATTTTTCATAAGTTGCTCAAAAAATATCAATAAGTTGTCAATAGACAATTCAGAGATCCATTTAATGTCTTAAAATTTCATACAAAATATCTGGCCTAGACCTTTATATATAAACTTCTTTGTAATATAGCAGGAAAAATCCCAGCAGAGTGCTCGATTAATCAAGAATTAAAGTTAAAAATAAAAAATTAAGAGCGTAATATTTATTTTGGTACAAAAAAATTAGTACAACATTCGTATCGTCGGTTTCAAGCGCAGAAGGACTTAGCCATCCGGCTCTCTTCAGCTTCTGTTGTCATCTCTTTCGGAAATGTGAAGTCACGTGTCGCTCTCGTTTGGACGCGTTATTTGCTTAGAGTGTTATTTTTTGGTCCCCCGATTTATAAAATCGGGGGACTTATGTTTTGAGGCATGTCCGTCCGGATTTTTCTCCGCAACCATCCATTGAATTTCTCTGAAATTTTGGTCAGGTTAGAAAGTGACATTCTCCGATTTTTGAAAAAAAATCTGGTTAGCCCCCCCAGGGGGTCAAAAGGCCCTGAAATAGCAAAAAATGACATTTTTGCCACATAACTTTTCATCCATCCATTCAATTTCTCTGAAACTTGGCCAAAATGTGGAGGCAATTGTTCCTAATAGAAAATAAGTATCGCTGACCTTGGAAAAAATCTGGTTCGCGCCCCCAGGGGTCAAAAGCCCCCAAAATGGCAAAAAAATGACCCTTTTCTCCCATAACGTTTGATCCATCCATTCAATTTTTCTGAAACTTGGCCAAAATGTAGAGGCAATTGTTCTGGATATAAAATGAGCATCCTTGACCTCAGAAAAATTCTGGTTCGCGCCCCCAGGGGGGTCAAAGGGGGGTCAAAAATGCCCCAAATTGCCCAAATTTATTGCATTTTACACTCACCACATCGAGTCACATACAGAGGGGGGACCACGCACGCGCGGCTTGTTTATCTTTATTGTGGTCTTTTCTTGCCATTTTCCAGAACCATCTTTTCCGGGGAAGTATCTAGCTAAGTGCTGTTACTAGAGTTAACATCACTAGGAGAAAGTCACCATTCTTCTTATGAGCCAATTTATAGCCATGTGGTGGGGGATCTTATTTGGGCTTCGAAAACTGTCATTTTGAATATTTGGTCAGGGTTTACTTATAAGATGAAGTATTCTCATTATTTATTTATTTATTTTTTTATTTATTTTCAATTTTCTTATCTTTGTTTTTGCTGAGGATGGATCATCCTACCAGACATTCACCTGCTATTTCAGAGACTCCAGCCGAGAGATCTTTTTAAGATTCTAACCGTCCCTTAAACGCAATTGTTTGTATCTCTCTATTCATATTATTATTATTTTTTCATTTTACTTCAGTGGAAGTTCTCAGAAATCAAAGGGACCTTCCCTGGGTCTAACACTTGATCACTATATGAGATACATAGATATCCGAGTGTTCCATTAAAGTTCTCCTTTACTTCTCAAACGTTGAGTTAGTGAAGAACATTAATTTTCCTCTCCTCAAATGACAGTTAACTATGTTATAGTATATATTTCGGCACTTCTGCCGTATATATGAAGCAGCTGCCGATTAAGAAATCGAAATTGAAGAGTTCCGTTTTTTTTTCTCCAAGTACCATTCATTCAGAATTCACCGGAAGTTGAATTTAGTATTTAGAAAATGGAGTTAAATGAGATTAATCTTCAAGACATTGGTAATTTAATGAACCAGCCGCAAAAAAACAATAGATTTTTTACAGGCACACCACCTGATTTCTTAGGGGTAGGGTTAGGGTTTTTTATTTAAAATTTTTTTACTTCATATAATAAAAAAAAGAAATTGTTAATTGTTTCTTGTTACCCAAAAACAAATCAGTCTTGCATTTTTTTTTATGTTGTAAAAAAATCACTTCCGGTTGAATTACCTCCCTTTATTTTCAGTAGAAGGACAGAAAATCTGCTGCTTCATATTACGGGATTCCAGGACAAGAATTCATCTAGTCTCGTGGAGTATTCTGCTAAGTGATGTTACTTGAGGTAACATTACTTGGAGAAGATGCACCATTCCTCAAGACAGTGTATAGCCCTGTCGAGGGGATCTTATTTGGGCTTCGAATACTATGTTATTTTGAATATTTGGTCAGGGTTTACTTGTAGGAGTAAGTATCCTCATGTCAGGTTGTCCTGACAAACACTTATACAGAGAGACTGAAGACACTCGGGGATGATGTCTAGTAGGTAATTCAATATGTGCATATGTATTTGAAAATAAACATAACATAATGTTATAAAGTGAAATGTGTACTATTAAATTTCTACAGAATCTCCATTGAGTTTTCCAGTCATTTTCATTCTCAAATATTTACTGAATTTACTTACCTGTGTGTGTGTGTGTGTGTGTTTTTAAATATTTAAAATGTAATCTTAATTGGAAGAAATAGTGTAATACTTAAACTTACATAGCTACTACTACTACTATTACTACTACTACTAGTGCACAAGTTAGAATGTTAGTTATGTCTAATGACTTATTAATTTTTTTTGTGCATGAATAGTAAAAAAAAATATTTGAAACCTTACCTCAAACCTATCTCAAACAATTGTTAGACATAGGGTAATATCTTGAAATACTTGGCAATCCATTAACTTCTAAATGAACTTAATTAAATTAAATAATAGTTTTTTTTATCATTGCTCTTGTTTAAGAATTATCTGCAAAATTATTTTATATATATATATATATATATATATATGTACTAGCTGTTCCTACCTGAAGTTGCCCGAGTCTTCAAATATTGTTGCGAAAATTGACAAAAAAAAAAAAAAAGAAACCTATGGCATTATCTGTGTCTATTATTCAAAGTAAGCTTGCATTTGAAGTAGGTTTTTATTTTCTCAAATATTATTTTGTCTATTTAAAACTAAATCTCCAGTTTAAGCAATAATTTTATAATTAATAAGAGCCAATGAACCAGTCATCTGCAAATGTGAATTTGAAAGGAAGTCTTCTTCATTTGATCTGAAAACTGACGAACTGGAAATAAAATATTATTAAATGTTAGATTCTGTATTTGGTTTCTGTTCAAGTTATTGGTTAAAAACAAAGTAAGTAATAGGGTGTTATGAGCATAGTGAACAAGTACATAGTAGTGATCCTCATTCAATCCCGAGCAACGTCGAATCTTCCTGTTAGTATATGAATAAAAGAAAAAAAATTAAAAATTTGAAAGCACAATAGACCCCTCTCCAAAAAAAAATATTAAAAATTTGAAAGCACAATAGACCCCCCCCCCCAAAAAAAAAAAATATTAAAAATTTGAAAGCACAATAGACCCCCCCCCCCAAAAAAAATATTAAAAATTTGAAAGCACAATAGACCCCCCCCCCAAAAAAAAAATATTAAAAATTTGAAAGCACAATAGACCCCCCCCCAAAAAAAATATTAAAAATTTGAAAGCACAATAGACCCCCCCCCCCCCCAAAAAAAAATATTAAAAATTTGAAAGCACAATATACCCCCCCCCCAAAAAAAAAATATTAAAAATTTGAAAGCACAATAGACCCCCCCCCCCCCCCAAAAAAAAAAACAAAAAAAAACGCAGGAACTTATTTGCCAACCCAATAATATAAGACATTATTTCTTGATAAAAAAAATTTCAAATTAAAATCCTCTGAAATAAGAGTTCAGGAACTTAGATGGTGAAGTGGATAACAACACAGACTGACGACCTGGGTGTGCCAAGTTCGAATCCAGCCAATTCCATAATACCACTTTCACTTCGGGATGTTGGCAACCATTATGTGGTTCCTCCTGCAAGAATGCCGATAAAATAGAATCAAACAGGTCAACAAATTTGTACCATTCTGATTAATACAAATTAACTTTACTAGAAACTTAGAGATCATTGTGACAGTTTTGATTACAGGCAGCACATAATCTCCATTATAATATGATTATCCGTTCCGTTGATAATGAGGATAACACTCCAGATTATTGGCTGATCTCTACAAATGAATTTGTTTCAAGTAGATTGTGCACATCACAACCCACTCTCGCCACCAGACAAGTGGTGAACTGTACAAGTACACAAGTGTACCACTTAACAGGGTTATTATCTTTATGTAGACAACACACACTCTGAGTGCTGCTTAAAATCTCTAAATGATTTGATGGGGGTATTCATGCATAGTTGTTGCAGTTTTTTTTTTTTTGCAGATGTCGCTGCATGATGTGCATCTGTATTCTAACTAGCACAAATACATCCATTTGCACCTGCATCGACTGACCTCCTTTCTTAATCAGAATTCTTCAGGTGTGTTATTTGTTAATTAGAGAATTAAAATCCAATCAAGTAACTGATTAGTTAAGTTCGAAAGCACATTGTACGTTTTTATTGTTTTTTTTTTCTTTCTTCCTCTATTCATGTACTGAGCACTGTTGTTGAAGTAAATATTGCGAGAGATATATATACATAATATATTATGTGGTGATATAAGTATGGCTTAAGGGCATAGCGTTATATACTACAGGCCACCTCATGGCACAGCTGAGAAGCACGACTAAAGGCCTAACGTTTGTTTTCCTGGCTCTTTTCCTATATATATCTATCTATATATAGAACTCAATGTCTGTGTGTATGTGTGTGATGTTAGTGTGTTCCATATAAAAAGAAAGGTTAGAGAATCTACATAAACTCTTAAAAGTGTATTCTTATGTAAAATTTACTGGGGAAGACAATGGGAGTGTTTTCGAATCTCTCAGTGCACCCCTAAAGGGCATAACCCCCTTAAAACTTAAAATATATTCTATTTTTATGACATTTAAATCATATGTATAAATCTTTCTGGGAAGACAATGGAAGTGGTCTCGAATCTCTAAGTGCCCTCCTAACCTAAGGGAACTATGGGGAACTAAACCTCCTTTTAAAACTTCAAATATATCCTATTTTGAAATAAAATTATAAAATGGAAGTGGTCCTGAATCTGTTACCCTCTATGTGCCGAATATCTACGCCCCCACCGCTAAGTAATCCATGATGACAGAACCCCCGTAAAACTTGAAATACACACATCCAATTCTAATGAAATTTAAACCATATGCATTAGACACTAATTAAGAGTTTTTCGGCAGTTCAGCTTTTTCCGGCTATGTTAGGGGGGACGAAACGTGAGATGGTGGGGGGGGGGGGGGGGGTCAGTAAAAATAAAGAAACTAATATGGTGTTATGAGCATAGTGAAAAAGTACAAAGTAGTGATCCATATCAATCCCGAGCAATGTCGGGTAAAGTTCATGCTAAATATACTTTAGTTCTGGGATTTAGTTATGTTTTAAACGTGATGTTTAAATTAATTTCTTTTTAAAAATCTATGAAAATCAACCGTTTGTCGATAGGCGTTTAGATGTGCTTCTCGGCTGCACTATGAAGTGGCCTGTTGTATAGAACCATTTTTCACAAACTTCTTTTCCATCATTTAAAGTCCATTTTATATTCCATGAAAAATGCCAGTATACTGAAATCATATACCCTTAATAGGGTTAAGATGAAAATTCATATACACTAAATGTACAAAAGCAAGGAAATTCCCAAATTTTTACACTTGTATTGTCATTAAGGGTATGCGAGCACAACAGGGCTGTGTATTTTACTGGTAGGAATTTTTCTTCAGTGCACCTCACACACTTCATCCACTCATGCATAGAGATTTATACTGTAGTGATGTGATAATGAAATGGTTTGGTTGATATGTAGTCATACCCTTAATGACAATAAAAGTGTAATAATTTAGGAATTTCCTTGATTTTGTAAAGGCTATACCTCAATACAATGCCTTCTCATAAGGTTTTTTGTAATTTTCTGGAAAACTAAGGTATATGGTAAACTGAAGTTAAAATGCCATCAACTAGACCCTAGAACCTTTATCTCTGCCAAAAATCAGCTGAATCCATCAAATAGTTGATGAGATACAGGGTGGCATGTACATACGTACGGATAACATGATTTCATGATTGAATTTTCTGGATCTCTGGGTTGCCTTGACTAATAATGCTGAAATTCTACATACTTATAGAACCTATCAAATAAAGATTTTGTGCAAACTTTTAACTAATTTGGTTTATTGGTTTTTGAGTTATGATTGATCAAAGAAATGAGATTTCCAGCATAGGCCATTCGTGAAGTCTATTAAGGGATAGAGCGTTCTCGCGCCTCCCTTGATTTGACGATTACTTTCAAAATCTAAATGTCAGATCTAAATTGACAAAGCCATTTTTATAATATTTGATGATTCACCACTTTCTCTCCCTTACAATGACAGCGACTCGTGTCTATTTTGACTCAAATGGTCCCCCGCCCCTGTCTGCCCCCTAAACATTTTTCTTTGAGAAATATGGGAATCATCTTGCATATTGATCCTCATAATTGATTTTTTTCTTTCTGTTAAAATCGGCCCGTTACTCATAAAAGATATTTTCGATTGCTCAAATGTTTGGAAATATTGCAGATTTTAGACAAGCTTGGTTTATTGAAGATTTAGTGAAGGGGAAAGATCAGTGGTACACGAATAGAGAATGGGTGGTTCTTTTTTTTTTTTTTTTTTTTTTTTTTTTTTTTTTTTTTTTTTCTTTTTTTTCTTTTTTCTTTTGTTCATCGATCCGTTGGTCAGACTCAATTTTAAAAGAAATAATATTTTCAATGGTGTGTACCGTTCCAAGTGTGAAACAACATTTTTTCACTAAATACAAAGATTTTCTTATAGATGTGTCAATCTCTATGATAATTGAAGAAACTAACATTCCACTAAATAAAATCCTGGAATTTTATTTCCAAACATACCGCTATGTTCACAGATGGATCTTCGGACAATGATACAAGTGGATATGCAGCTGTTCATGAGAACAAAACTATTCAACAACATCTTCTTTAGGAAATGTGTATTTTTTGCGCAGAATCCAATGCCATAAATTTGGCAGTCAATATTATTAGTCACAAAGTAAAAAGAAATAATTTCATAATTTTCTCCCGACTCCTTATCGGTATTAACAACATTGGAAAATAGAAAATTGGATAACTCACTGATCATTAAACTATTATGTAGATTAACATCTTTGTCAAACACCAAAGAGATGATACTTTGTTGGATTCCAAGTCATGGAGGAATCTGAGGAGACAAGGCCTACATAGCAACCAAAACTGCCCAAAAGGAACCTCTCAATAACAAATTTAAGGTTCATACACAAAGGTTAAGATAACCTACTTATACATTTATGAGAAATGGTAGTTTTGCTGTAACGATAATACCTTCAATGAATTACTGACAATACAACCTAGTCTGAGAATGGAAACAGGACTGTAGGAAGTCACGAAAAGAGGGGGTTGTTCTTTTCCAGAGGTCGTATTGACCACACAAAAGCTATACATTCATTCATGCTTAAATAAAAGGATCTACCATAGTGTGTGATTTGTCTTGTCTCATACGGTGAGACACTTCATGATAGAATGTGTTGATTTTTACCCCAATGCGATGAAGATAGTACAATGTTGGCACCATGAAAGAATTGGTTGATGACATCAGGGTGGAACTTACAGTGTCCTTTTTGTAGACAGTGAGTTTATACCCAAAAATATAATAGCTATAAGCCCAATTAACCCCCCCCCCCATGGATTAAATAGAATTTATCCATTACAAACTATTTATAAAATATACGAAACATGTGAAAGAAATTCACAAATGATTCGTATAGAAAATAGAACCTATCAAATATTTGAAAATATTAAAAACCTCAAGCATAAAAAGCCAAAATAAATGGAGTCGACATTAAATAACCTAAAATGGATGATATACTGTAAAACAATCAATCAATATAAAAGGTTCTGTATGTCTGTCTTTCTACAGATCTGGATGTGTGCCAAGTTGTATCAAAATTGCAGAAAACGGCACTTCGACGGTATTGCCATGTTGAATGAATGGACGAGAATTCTCAAGTTAGTAAATATAAAACAGTTTAGGTAGCAGGTTCAGTTGACAGAAGGCCAAGGAAAACATGGAAGAAAGTGATAAAAATGGACCAGAGGGATAAATAAAGACCTAGTTAGAGATAGGTTACTTTGGAAATCAATTTCTTAAAGCCGTCCAACACATGTCATCAACATGTAAAACGGACGTTAAACCGAATATGATGATTTGTAATTTTATTTTGCCTGAAGAATTTGATTTCGTTTGGAATGATCCATAAAAAGTTTTTGCATCTTTTCTAAACTATTGAATTTGAATGTCTTTGGTGAGGTGATGGTTTAACCTTGTAGGTTAGGGAACGGACAGCTGATTCTACAATTAATAATTATCACCACCCAAAAAGAGGAAATAGTTGGGGGGGGGGGGGGTGTAGAACATGATAAAGGTAATAATATAACAGAAAAACCAGGCGGCAAATCAAAAAAAGAGATGGCAGCCGTATATTCATTTCTGGAGATGAAGGAAGGGAGGGGGGGATCGTTCTCTGTGCCTCTCCCTCTTTTCCTTAACATGAGCATCGACTCTGTTTATAACATCACATCCTAATAAAAACGATGCTTATCTAAAAATCAAAATGTCTTCATTTTATTTCTGTTTCTTTTTTTTTTTTTTTTTCGATCTGCCAACATGAACGAAAAAGATAAGTCTGACAAAGATAATTCTTGATGTTCAGACCCGGAGAGATAAAATCGACAAACTCACCGGACCAAACTGACCAAACGTAAAAGCACTCCTCCCTCTCCCTATTCTTTCCTTCCATTCAATTAAACTTTGTTATTTTTCTTTATGAACGAAGACGAGTCGGGTTGAATCAGTTCCAAATAATAACACCTTTTGTTGTCAATAACAATACAAATATTATTGAATCCCGTTTGACTTATGTATTTTATGTACATTCATTTAATTCACCCTATCTAAAGTATATACATTATATATATGGGAAATGAAAAAGGAAAAACCAAAAAGGATGTTTTTTTTATATTCATCAACGTTTCGTCTATTTGTAAGACTTCCTCAGGATGATAATTTTAAGAAAAATTCCTTTTTTCATTTCCCATTACGTCGGATTACCTTCATCCTTCCTTTCTCACATTATATATATATATATATATATATATATATATATATATTGTGTGTATTTAAGCAGCATATTTTCATTTAGGCAAACATTATTAGATAACAGTGTTTTCGCTTGATAAGACTTTTTTTTATTTTTTCAATTTTCCGAATGGGCCATTTAATGTTTCGGTCAAATGTTCCACTTAAAGATGATTCAACGAATCAAATCGAAAGTACTCGCAAAAAAGAAAAGAAAATGGAACAAGAAACCCATGGAATTTACATACAACAATTTGACCGAAACATTAAATGGACCATTCGGAAAATTGAAAAAATAAAAAAAAAGTTTTATCAAACAAAAATACTCTGTGTTATTTAATAATGTTTGCCTAAATGAAAATATGCTGCTTAAATACACACAATATATATATATGTATATTGAGTCGTCTGACAAGCAGTACGGTTATGTCATCCATACGGACGAGTATAGGAACACAAAACATATGTCTACGGATATTAAAAATATTTATTTATTAAAAAATAGTTATTAAGTTCTGATAGGTTGTTCCCTCTGAAAGAAATTAAATTGAAGGTTCAAAGTTAACCACGTTGCGATGTTCTCTCCTTTTAGGAGATCGGAACACTATTAGAATCTCATTACTTATGTTTACAGTTAAAATACAAGGCATATTTCTCTCTCATTTCAAAGCGTGAGTATCACGACAGCCTGGTGGTAAGAAGCCGGGGTTCATAATAATTGGATCCGAGGTTCAAATCGTCTGACGGGCGGTATGGCTACGTCATCCATGCTGCCAAGTCTAGGAACTCAAAACATATATGTCTATGGATAGTAAAAATATTTTATATATATAATTATAATTGAGCAAATTGAAATTTCAGAAGAAAAGACAATATAGTTGCCTTTTTTGTGGCATTTCTTCTTTAAATGAATAATTTTAACTTGGGTTCAAGTTCTGTTTTGACTACTGCACCACTTTCATTAATATCCTTAGGAAAGGTAAGAATCCACATGTCCTCTCTACATCTATGGATTAAATATTGTAGTTGACTAAATTCTCAAGCCTTAGTTGTGCAACTAACCTAGGAAAAGGAAAACTTGGAAATAACACCAGTCCTTTTTTTTAAAAAACTTATTCTGGCATTGTTTCCAGTGTACTGGACTTCTCCTTGCGACTGGATTCAAACAATGTTAGTTCAGAAGAGGGGTGATTGAGGATTGTGCCACCCTTGCTTCATGAGGCACTCTTACAGAGGATATTCATTGTCTCTCGAGACTGAAAAGAGGGCTTTACTCTCAAATCAGAATATGATCGACAAAGAAAACATAAAAAACAAATGGTAATTTGACTGTAAGCAATTAAGAAACAACATAATTTAGCAACAAAATGATTAAATTGGCAGTAAAACAAATAATACCTACTTGTTTCACTAAAGAAATCTACACTTAACTTTAAAAGCCTATCACTGCAAAATAATAAACAACTGCAGATGAAAAATAGCAGTTCATGTTTAGAGAATCGTACACCACGTCATGCTTGCTGAGGTTCACCTCGGCATTCAATCCGACAGACTAGGGTATCAGTTGTAGGTGTACCCTGCTAGACATTACCATCTCGCTTGTGAGGAAAGGGTTGGTTTATTGCTGATCACCTGAGTTGCCCCGATCGGAGAATGCTGATGGGATCTGTCCATGGCTATTTTTATGGAACCAGAGTGCGCTTTTGGGAGCGCAGGCTTTTTTTGGCCCCACTTTCCGAATTGTCACATTTTCCTGTAGTGGAAAGAAGTAAATAAACATTATTTTTGGCATTAAATAACCCAAAGGTATGCCATAAAAGAAAGAAAGCAAAACAATTGATAGAGCATCTATTGTTGAAAGAAATTACCAAAGATAAACTTACACACCTTACCTATTCTGATTTAGTATGACCTCGAGCTGGTTATGGTAAAACAAAATACTGTAATATTCATTTCCTCGGAGTCACCAGGAATAATTAGTGTATGGGAGGGGATCAATAAAAAAAAAAAATCATTCTTACTGGTAATTGTTCGAAAAACAACACTGAAAATAAGTCTAACAATCAGTTAGCTGCGGGTGACTTTTTTTTGCTTTCTTTATTCCTATTGAACCAGTTACTAAATAGAGATAGAGAGGGGAGAGGTGTGTTCAGTCACACACCCATCCTCAGATGGGTGTGTAGAGGGAGAGATATGTTACACGCTTTTTTAACTTCTATTTTGTTATCCATGCCTCTGGGCAACGCCAGGTATCCCTGCTAGTCCTCATTATATATCTAGATGAATAAATGGAAGGCTTTTTCCATGCATCCTAACTATATATGGATTATGCTTATTTAATTTTATGATACAACATAAGATTTTGAAATACCATATATAGCAATCTGCAAACACCCACAAACAGCCTCAGATATTCTTAATTTGCATATTTATTTTATAAACAGTTTATAATTAGTATTTTGTAATATACATTTGTAGTTTGCATTGTCATATTTTCTTATGTATACACAATATTTTCGTCAATAGTAAAATGTCTGATGTTGCTGGGATGCTGAGAACAACACTTTGATCTTAGCCAAAATGCCAAGAAACCATAAAAAAATGTTTTTATGACATTTTTGAATGAATGAAAAAAAAATCCCTGATTTAACCTATTATTTTATTTTTAATGGGAGTGAGTAGGGTAGTGTAGTCCTGTTGTCATATTACCGTCCTCCCAGGAATTACCTCCTTTTTTGGCGGAGTGGGTAATGTAGTATCTGTTCTGTTGCTATGATACTATACTCGCAGGCATAAACCTTCTCCTTTTACAGGGGGAATCCTCCCAGGTATTACCTCCTATTTTGAAGAAGATAGTGTAACATCTATTCTGTTATCATGATACCATCCTGCCAGGCATTACCTCCTCCATTTGTTTTGTGGAGGGGAGGTATAGTATGTTTGTTTCTTATGATACCATCCTATCAGGATTACATTCTTTTTTTTCGTGGGGGGGGGGGTAGTGTACTATCTATTCTGTTGAAATATCATCTTCTCAGGCATTCACTCCTCCTTTTTTGGGGAGGGGTCGTCAATACCATCTTGTCAGTCATTACCTCCTTCTTTGGGAGTCAGTGTAGTATATGTTCATTCACCATGATATCATCCTCCCAGCCTAGTAAAAATATTCTCCCTGTAGTTGTATATATTTGCTAGTATATTAAAAAAGAAAGTTGCACCAAGAATTGTTTTGACCAGCTTTTATATTGCAATAAGTTTTTACATTCATCAAATAATTTTTTTTTTTTTTTTTAAACACTTATAGCTGTTAAAGATGGCCATTGTATCTTTCTTTCTTGGATTATGAAAATTGGACAGTACCTACCTTCTACTCTCACACGCATATTTGCACGACGACTCTGTTTACTGAGACTATCCCACAACTGCCCGCTACCTACACACTACCTCCCACTCTCCTCTTCCACTTAAACGCATTTGGGAATCTTTCTTCTGCCACCCACCACTGTATGTGTATGTGTATATATATATAAATACTTCATATGTTCCCTATACCATGTATCTTGAAAAACCTGTTCAAGTTGTAAATTAAATATTGATTCATACATGCCTTTGTGTTGACATCCTTGTGTTATTTTCTAGATCTTATTCTTTATTTTATTCTTGAATTATATAAATTGAATTAGAATATTTATTAATGAAATGCCCCTTTTTTCTTCTTTCAGACCGTTTTGATCATCATTGTCCTTGGGTTGGCAATTGTGTTGGAAGAAGGAATTACCGTTACTTTTACCTGTTCATATTGTCATTATCAGTCCTATGTATCTACATTTTTGCATGTGTATTGACACATCTTATATTACGTAAGTATCCCTTTTCCTATTTCTTTAAAACTCTTTTTGGAAAAATACTCAACACTTATTTTTTTTTTATATATATATATATTGTTGAATATAAGAGACAACTCGTGTAGATATCCTTTGGTAGATCCTTTCAATAGTCCGAATTAGGATCTTAGTTTCGGATGGGAATTGGCTGATGAATTTGCCATAATTTGCATCTGTCTTCCAAGTACTTTCGGACCCATGTGGGTCCATCTTCAGGGAGAATGATGCTAATCAGGTCTAATTCGGACTATTGAAAGGATCTACCAAAGGATATCTAAACACGAGTTGTCTCTTATATTCAACAATACTTGCCTGAAAGAGAAGATGCTGCTCAGATATTCATATATATATATATATATATATTTTTTTTTTCTACTAAAGAGTTGCCAATTATGAAGGCTAAAAGCCACTCGAGGATAAAGGTTATTTTTTTTTTTTTAAATGGAAATCGCTCCAGACAAGGCATGAAGCCACTTGATATAAGGAGCTAACAAGAACAAAAGATGATTATCGCAAAGACAGGAGATGCTTATTAGCCTTAGTCTTGAAAAGACCAAGGTTATTGGTAGGAGGAAAACAGTCAGCAAGAAGAGTTTCACAAGCCTGCAGTTCTTGGAAATAAGCTACCGGAATAGGAAGCTGTATTACAATGAGGTATCAAAACAGCGAATTGATGGAGACCACTAGACCAACGAGTCAAATGAGCTGGAACACAGGAAGCAGGGAATAGATCAGACAATTCTGAAGCACACATGCCATAATAGTATTTATAGAAAAGACTGAAACTAGCAACATCACGTCAAGAACCCTGATGGAATCAGATGGAATGACTGTTAGTTGAAAGATGAAGAATATTATGAGAGGATTGCAAATGATGAATGGAATGAACTGAGTTTGATTACTTATGGGGGGGGGGTCGGTTTATGAAAAGTATTTGTTGACATTGGATTTGAAGACGACTAGATTATAATCTGTAGGGAAGCAGTTCTGTGGTAATGTATTCCACGGGCGGTAAGCCCTTGCAAAAACAAACTCTTTTCATGGAAACTCTGCCTGCCGCTAAGCACATTGAGGAAGAAAGGAAATATTTTTTTGTTGTGGTAAGGAGAGACAATTTCTTGTTGTGAATGTCTTACAAGGGGAGACCAGAGATTGGAGCTCAGTCGAAACCTTCGATGGAATTAAAGCCAACTTATCTATCTGTATTTCTCCTCTGATGATAAGATCTCGATCTTTGAAAAGCCTTGGCTTAAGGAAAGAATAATAAACACTAGTTTATTACTGAATACACCTTGCATCGAACAATTGAAATTTGAAATAAATTTGGACAATCGTCGCATGTTTATCACTCTTTTTTCTTCTATCTCTCTCTCTCTCTCTCTCTCTCTCTCTCTCTCTCTCTCTCTCTCTCACTATATATATATATATATATATAATGTGTGTGTGGATATTATGTGTACGGAATATGCGATTATCAATCATTTTAATACACTGAAATTATTTACTGTTGAAGGAATGATGCTATGTGATAAAAAGCGAAAACCGCAACACAGAATATTAATTCTGTTGATCTGTGTTGAAGGTAGTGTCTATTATTTTTGTTTACTAAATGAAAGATCGTGAATATTATTTAAAAAATGAGACTATTATTATATCGTATATGAAAATGGGTCAAGTTTAACAGAGAAGTTACACAGAGTGTACAATGAAAAATTCTAATGTCGATGTTCTAGCACGTATGCTGTTAGCATCCAAAATTATAGATCGGATGTTGTGGTTTGATTGAAGTCGGCTGATATTGTTTTATTTCACACGTTAGAAAATAGTGCCTGTTAATGAAAAAAAATGTAATCATTTGATATTATTAGTACAAATAGTATTTATAGGGAATATGCAATTATCAATCATTTGAAAAAAAATGAAATTACTTACATACGTGTTTACGGGTGAAAGAATGTTAACGTATTCGTTTTTGATGCTAGCAAATACTGGAGTAAGGAAAAGGAATTTGTTAGGTGTAGAATATGAATTCTGTTAATCAGTTATTCTTATGACGCCAGAGTGTATTGTTTTGTTTGAAGTCTGTGACCGGTGTTTCAAATATTAGTTCCTTATTTAATATTTCTGGCAGTGTATATGAGGTGCATGGCAGGAGTAAAATTAAGTATGCTGCCCTGTTTGGATTATGTGTTTGAGAAAGTCAGACATAGGGGTCTAATTATAATAATTAATGTTTCTGAATGATATTAAATGAAAGTTTTGTGAAACACACTCTAGTGAAGTATGTGAATGAAGTGAGTTTTGTAGCATATGATGCGTTTGTTTTTTTATTTTCTTGTGTAGTAAAAGTTACAGGGGAAAAAAAACGAGTCTACTTTATATAGAAGATGTGTGTTTATATGTGTTGTTTCCATACCCCCTTCTTTTATTTTTATCTCTGACTCGATTTACTGAATCCCCAAAATATCATTACATGATTTGAATAAATCCAATAAAGATGACTCAAATTTATTTGAGTTCTTATATCAATTTCACTTCCTAACAGGCAGGACTCATCAGGTTCATATGAAGAAAAAGAAGAAAAAACTTGAACACAAAATAATCTGTGTGGGTGGATGTGCCATTAAATAATATCTAACCTAATCTGATATCAATTTCCTTTTTATTTTATTACTACTTTATTTCATTATAACGAGCTCAAGTTTTTAGGATTGTTAACCAAAAGAATTGACCTTCTAAAATTAAAGCAGCTCTCCTCCTTTGTCTTTTCACTGCCTCCTACTTTCCCAACCTTCCTGTGTTCTGGAGAAGAAATAAACATGACTGTGACCAATATCCAACTCTTGTCCAATTATCAGTTATCTTGAAAGGGCTTTTAGGGGGAGGGGGTATAATGCAGTAACGGAAATGCAGAACAAGAGCATTGTTTTTCTTTCTTTTGTTTTTTCTTTATTGCAGTACATGATTATCCATAAAAAACAGTAGCCAAGATATTTAGGGAGTGGAAGAAAAACCGTGTATGCATTTATTGGATGAGTATAGGTCCGCAGGTATATCACTACAGTTTCTGTAACTAGTATTCATTAATGAAAATTATTTCTTTGGCTCACTTTCAGGGGTTGGTGTTATTCACCCTTTTTTCTTCTATGCTAGTTGTGTTATAGCCGCCTTTGATAAGGGCTTCGTAGGCCATGATTGAAGCTATGGTCTGGATACTTCTCTATTTGTTGGGCTGGTATACTCCTGAATAATTAGCTCTATCTCGCTATACAATGAAATATTGAGCTGTAACAGATTTTGCAAGTTAATGATAGATTTTTGTAGTTAACTCAAAAAGAGTTTTCTAATTGATTTAAAATTTTAATATATATATATATATATATATATATTCAATGTCATCCACTGTTCCATTCCTCTGTGTAGCTAGATGTAGCAAGCATATCAACACAAAGATTAGACTCCAGGTTACATCTAACTGTAACAAGTGATGTTGGACATTTTACCATCTGACCTAACAAATTTTGTATTTTTATGTAAGTTTAAGATTTTTAAAACTAATTTTTTATTTAAAATCTAATATAATAATGAATTTAATTAAATTTAATCTTTAACGTCTCACAATTTTTAAATAGAAGTAAAATATTTTAAATGTAATTATCTTTTTTCTTTTTTAATTTAGAACACTTAGTTTTTAAAATTATGTTAAATTTATGAAAGTTCAGCGAAAAGACTTAATTTAAATATCGAAATATGTCATGAGCAAATAACATTTGCACACAATGTTTCGGAATTTTTTAGATGAGGATTGATAATTGGTATTATTTTAATTATTTGGACTACTATTCTCATTTTGGTCATTTTCGCAATTTTTTAAATTATGTAACCTTCAACCTTCTTCAGGTGCATCTTTTCGAATTCAAGAATCTTTGTTGAACTCTTGAACCTATATACGATTTCAAATAGGTGGTAGATTATTCTTGTTCAGTCAGCCATGTAGAAGTTTTATTAAATTTTAAAAAAATCTTAGTTATTATCATGAGGATTGAACCTTCAACCTCCAGAAGACTGTCACTTGGAACTGATTGTAATTCAACGTCTTTATCCATTGCACCCCGGATCTATTTGAGGAGCTTTAGACATAATCTTGTTTTAGATTTGGGTTAGAGGATTTAAATATCAAATGCATGCACAATGATCTTCACAATTTTGTTGGTTTCATTCTCACTTTCTTTTTTTACACGTACATTCGTTGAAAGACGTTTGGGGGGGGGGGCCTGATGCCAAAGAGAAATAACTATTAAATGCCTGATTTATCTCCCTTACTTATTTGCTTCTGTTGTATTGTAGGTAATAGTGTTAAAAAAAAAAAATATTCGCTGTCAATCATCCATGTAATTTTCAACATGTCTCAATCTGCAATGATGCTTACGTTCAAGAACCTTAAATTGACATCACTCTACACCGGACATTGCATCAACCAATGAAAATTATTGATTTAATGTTCAATTTCCGTTGCCACCACTCTTAACGACTAGTGACAATAATTCAGCATTTGTAACGACATAGCGTAGAGTTGTCAGTCAGGAGTGATGCGGCTTTACATTTCCTATTGCCGTCTGATGAGCTATATTTAATGTGACCTACAAGCTCGCGTCTGAATTAATAATGATTTATTTAAATGCTTACATTAATAAATCTATATATAAATGTGTAAAAGTAAAAGCTGGCCAATGAGGGTTGAGGATATGTGTTGCATGGATAAAAATGATATAAGAATGATACAATGGATGTGTAATACAAATCTGATGACTTCAGAGGAAAATCAAATCTGGACAGGAGACTTTATTGGTTTGGTTACATAGACAGAATGGATGAGTGTTTAGGTTAGATGTAGGATCAGTTTGCAGTGGAAGGCCAAGGAAAACATGGGAAGAAGTGATAGGGATGGATTTGAGGGAAAAGGGAATGAATAAAGATCTGGCCAGATAGGTTAATTTGGGAGTCAATTTCTAAAAACCGTCAAACATATAAACAGATGTTAAACCGAATATGATGAAAAAAAAAAATACAAATGCCAGAGCTACCTGGCGTTGTCGAAGTAGAGAGATGACATAAAATATGAGTTAAAGAAGAAAATTATAAAGTACCTGTTAAATAAAAAAAATTTATAAAGAGAATTGGTTATAAAATCGGAGAGCAGGTTTTACATTAAAAATCATTCAATATCACGATGGATGTGCAGATTAGTCTTAATTTTCTTATTGTGATAAACACTTCTTGGGGTACAATGATTTATAATTGGTATTGAAAAAAGACTGGTGTAACAGGAGCGTTGAATCACCTGTTAACTTTTTTCATAAAGTTCTGTCCTTGTTAAGACTATAGTTATCTCCTTGGCGATAATTGGCTTCCACGACTGAAGTGCTACGGTCATGTGATTTGATATTCTCGTGCCTCCATTTGATCGAAAATTAAAAATTAGACTTATCTTTTTATTGGTGCGGCCAACAAACTAGTCAGACTTTCTGTCCGACTCAACTTTTCAACATGATGGAATATCTAGAAAATGTCTTCTGAACCATCAAGTCCTTTCTCTGATAAGTTTTTAAAAGTAGTCATTGATGGGCAGAAGTCTGAAACCCATAGTATCGATGCTGGCATGCAGCAAGGATCAATTCTGGGCTGACCCCTCTTCCTGATTTTCATCAATGATCTTCCGACTCACATCCTTAGATCATTTGTTGACATTTATGCAGATGACGCAACGATCTATAGCAACACTTCGAAGAGCATTGATGATCAGGATCTTGCTGATTCTCTCTTTTTTAACCTGAAGCATATCATGCAATAGGCACAAATGTGGCTTGTTATTTTTAATACATCTAGAACCAAGCTACTCTCCTTTCACCACCAACGCTCGTATCCTCACTTTGGGTTAGAGGATTTAAATATCAAATTTGGTGTGATTTAGGCAATATTTAAGGGTAGCATAAAATATCACTTTTTAACAATTAGACCGTCCATGACTGAAGGAGAAATTCACATTTATGTACAAGACAGACAGCTACCCACCCTCTCCCTTCCTTTTTTCTTCTCACTTTTGTCCTGTCGGGAAGAATTCTAGTGAGTGGTGTTAGTTTAATTTAAGAAAAGTATTTAGTAAGTTGTAGTTATTTTTATTGAATCACTTTAATTACTTACTGTTAATATTGGCAAACCTATTGTGTATAGACAAAATAGGACAATAAAATTACAAATGACTAACACCAAACATGTTTTAAAAAATAGTTATGCAAATTAGACATTCAAGTAATTGTCTTTGGATCATTCGTCTGTAATATATATAGAGTATTTAAAAATACTGTTGTATTATTGATCGGCCTTTGTTCCGATGGATACTACACCCCATAAACTGGTATTGTCTTGGCCTTCGAGGCTTGATTTACGCCGGTCTATGGGTCTGTCCTGTGCAGTTCTAGGAGGTCCACCCTCCCAGGTTTTGCCTCCCCTCTTTGGGGAGGAGTAAGTTTATTGCTTACTGCCTGAGGCGCCCCTACCGGGGAATGCCGACGGGGCTGCCCTAGCAATTTTTAATGGCCAGAGTGCTCACCTTCTCGGGCGCTGGCTTTTCAAGTCCCACTTTCCCGACCCGACCTTGGGTCACATCTTACCTTGTGGGAGTAAGATAAAACTGGCTTTGTGCCTAACCTCCTGGGGACGTAAATAAAATGTAGTATTATTGATTTAAGTAACAGTATTCTGTTTTTTATGGTAAACAACTTTTGCATTTATTTATTCAGATTATTTATTAGATAGCAAACAAATGCTACGTTAGTATTATTTGGATTACTTATCAACGTTTTGGCCGATGTAACTTTCAACCTCCTTCAGGTGTATCTTGTCAAACTCGTCTTTGTATAATTCAGGAATCTGTATGGAATTTCGAACCAAACCCTTTATTTAATCCACAGGGGTAAATTGCTCTCGTTCCGTCACCCATGACCGGGTAGAAGTCTTAACTAATTCTTAATTATATTCTTATATTACCATTAACTGATGGCTGAACCCTCAACCTCCAGAAGACTAGCATTTAGAACTGATTATAACTTAGCACTTTATCCGTTGTGCCACAGGTCCAGTACTGGCGATACTAAGAATATAATTAGGAATTACTTAAAACTTCTACCCGGTCATGGCTGAGGGAACAAGAGCAATCTATTCCCGCAGATTAAATAAGGGGTACTGTTCTGAAGTTAATTTACTCCTCGCGGAGTTAGGCACAAGGCCAGTTTTATCTTACTCCCACAAGTAAGATGTGACCCAAGATCGGGTCGAGCAAGTGGGGTTAAAAGCCAGCGCTCGAGAGGTGAGCACTCTGGCCATTTAAAAATTGCCTGGGCAGCCCCGTCGGCATTCCCCGGTAGGGGCGCCTCAGACAGTAAGCAATAAACTTACTCCTCCCCAAAGAGGGGAGGCAAAGCCTGGGAGGGTGGACCTCCTAGAACTGCACAGGACAGGCGTGCAGTATCCATCGGAACAGATACTACACTTTGATCTTAGCCAAAAGGCCGAAATCATTCTGAAGTTCTGTACAGATTCCAGAGTTTGACAAGATGCAAAGATGCACCTGAAGAAGGTCAGAGTTTACACCGGCTGAAACGTTGTAAGAATAACAACGAAGATGAGAACAGTAATCCAAAGAATCGAAATGATACAAATTATCAATCCTCATTTCGGAAATTCCGAAACATAAATGCTACAAGATGGTTCTTTGGTCATTCTTTATATTGAACAATAATGATGTTTTCACCCTCCCACCGCACTCTTTTCAAAATACGATCCATTTTAAAGTCATTTATGAAGAATGATCGAAAGAAGGAAGCAGTGTTATTCTATTAGGATTTCTGCAGCCTTGACAGGAAATGTCACTCTTGAAATTCCTTTAAGCTTAGATGAATGAGTCAGCAGAAATAGGACATGGACGTGATTTCCGAATAAAAATCACATTCATAAGTAAATCGATATCTGATTAACAAAAGATTTTACTGAAACTAAAAACAAAAGAAAAACTAAACATTTTATTGTCAAGAATAAGAAAACTTAAATTTTTATGAGCGAAACCATGTCAACCAGATTCAAATTGAGTTTAAGCCGTTAATATTTTCAAATTGGATTATTATATTTGTATCGTTCTTACTACTATATATGTCTCTATGTAAAGTTAGGTGTGTGTATCTGTTTATATATTTCTATGTATAGGATTCACTCCTAAACTAATTACGTGATCATTATGAGTTGTTGAACGTAAGGGTGGGTAATGTGGTCTATATTTAGTAAATTTAATTTCATGCAAAGTGGGTAAAAAGGAGGTGGAAGCCGTTCGTGAAAATTCAGATAGCTCTGATTTTTGTAAAATTTTAACAATAGCTATTACAATTAGATATCAATTTATGAATGTTCCCAAAATTTCAATTTTTGTAGACTATTTAAAATGATTTTAGAGGGTCATATTATTAGCACAATCATCTATTTGAAAATTCAAATATTTCAGATTGGCATTGAATTTGTCCATAGTTATTACACACCAATTAAGCAAGAATTTCAATTTCTTAAGACCCTTAAATTTTAGATATTTTCTTGAATCAAAATCATGTAATTGATTTTAATCATAATTAGAATAAGGATTCTAGACAGATTAGTAGCAATAAGAAGATATAAAAGTGGTGCAAAACGGTTCTGTTCTGAGGAATTCATTTTGCCCGTCCTGGGACAGGTAATCTTCTGGTATATGTATATATGTATGATTTTACAGTCCCGTAGAGATGTACTAACATCGAACCGCAGGTTAATCTGCATAGGCTGTTCCAATGTTTATATAATTTTATTTATTGTTGTGTCCTTGAAGGGCCGATAAGACAACACTAGTGTGTATTTACAGAAGTACAGAATATTATGTTACAGAAAGACTGCCCCCCGAAACTTTATTGTAATCTCCTCTATACGTAGTCCATATATTCACAAAATAAGGTATATCACCATCACACCGTAACATTTATTAAGCTCTACTTTGTATTGAGCATTTTTGAAAAAAATATTGGTTTTTAAGTTCATTTTATAAATATATTTGAACTTAATATACAGATCTTAAAAGTATAATGTAAGAAAGGGAATATAAAATAAGGAAAAATTGATGGCTAAAAACCCAAATAAAAAGAAAATAATTGGACGAAACAAACGATGGTTAGTTAAAATATATCTTAATTTAGGAGTACTTAGGTCAATATTTAATCTGATAATGAATTATTAAAATACAAACCGTGAAAAGCATAATATGTGTATATATAATTTGGGGGGGGGGGGATACAATGCTAATAATGAGTACTGATTGTAATTTAGGCTTTGCTTGCTTTGTTTTTCCCTCGTTTTTGTTTTGTTTTATATAATTAGCACTGAGGATAGCCACACCAAGAAATAAATGCACAGGAGCATTTTACATAAATCTTTGTAAGCCGAAACAATTGTATGCTGAATAAAAAAAAAAAACAAGTTTTGTGAAATGATGTGACTCTGTCCTTCATAACATTAATATGGTATAAACTTAAATAAAAAATAGTGTATACAACATAGCTCTAGCCTTACACTATTGAGCTATTACAATGGCTTTGTTATAAAATTTCTATTTGAATATAAAAATTTTAAATAGAAATATATATATATATATATATATATATATATATATACAGGGTGTCTCAAAAAAATGTACTCACTCGTAGAATGACGAGAAAACTTTTATTTATGAACATAGAGTGAAATGAAATAGCATCGAATACATGAGACAGATGTAATTGAAGAATCATGTTCGCAAATGTTCAAACTGATGACCATTATTGTTCAAACAAAGCTGATAACGCGCACCAAGGGATTCGCAAACGTCGCGAAACATGTCATTAGGAATATTTTTTTGAGACACCCTGTATATATAATGTGTGTGTAATAATACATAATTAAAAGGGGCTCTATTTGAATTATTATTGTTATGAAGCTCTATTTGAAAAGATATCAAAGCTTTTGTGTGTGAAAGACCTGCTATCTTAGATCAGATGTGTTCCAACGCCCGAGAAGTTGATTTTTCATGATATAATGTGACACAAGGTCTGTTTTGTATGGGGAGACCCAGGGTTTTTTTATCATTAGGGTGGTTTGAAAATAAATTTTTAAAAAAAAGTCTTTTCAGCATTCATTTATACGGAGTAGAAAGTAAACTTTAAGTTTACTTTTGGCAGCCTTGTAACTCTCGCTCCTTTAGCCCTCACATTTCAACGTGTGATGTTTCGAACAGAGGAAATTGCTTTTTGGGTCAGCTATTTTGAGTGGCTGGTATGTGGAGATTTTCAATCCTCTCATAGTATTCATCATCATTCAACTGTCAATCTATCCATATTGTTAACACCGATCCTCGAGTGGCTTTTAGGTCTTGATAAATGGATTTGATTAATGTAAAAAAAAAATTTTTAAAAAAAAACACCTTTCCAAGTTCCAGTATAGATAGGAGCAAATATGGGTACATATACTACACTTTGATCCCGGAAGGTTACCAACTATGACAAAGGACATCTAAGAGACCAGATTGTGTAATGGCCAAAACATAAATATACCAACAACCAAATAATATAAATTTAATTTTTAGCATCTCAGTTGCGGGTTTAAATCCTGAAAGAAGCAGACATAAATTGCAGCCATTTTATTAGTTGGCCCCCAGTTTACAGCTGGACATAGCTAGGTAGGTGGGTATGTAGGAACAATGGTATAAATATAGAATCTATTTGTGTGTGAGAGGGTGGGAGTAATTTCATTCTAACCCTCTTAACAATCAGATTGTTTTAATTTCTACTTAGGATAAGTTTAATCTTTGGATTATTTACAAACAAAAAAAATTTCTTTTATTTGAATGGAACCGTAATGCATTGTGAAAATAATTTCAGAATTATTTGTCCCAATTGGTTTGTCTACTATTCAGTCTTTTCTTTTCTCTTTTCTTTTCTCTTTTCTTTTCTCTTTTCTTTTTTGAAGGATTTAGTCTGTTGCTCACGCTTACATTTGAAATAATATTTTCATTGTTAAACGCAGGTTGAATGGATGCATCTTATTTTAGATATGTTTGAGCATCTCTATAAGAGACTCTCCGCTAGTTGGTCTGTCACGCTCAAGTTTGAAATATCATTTTCGTAGGTCTGTCATGCTCAAGTTTGAAATTACATTTTCGTAGGTCTGTCGTGCTCAAGTTTGAAATATCATTTTCGTTGGTCTGTCACGCTCAAGTTTGAAATATCATTTTCGTAGGTCTGTCATGCTCAAGTTTGAAATATCATTTTCGTAGGTCTGTCACGCTCAAGTTTGAAATATCATTTTCGTAGGTCTGTCATGCTCAAGTTTGAAATTACATTTTCGTAGGTCTGTCGTGCTCAAGTTTGAAATATCATTTTCGTTGGTCTGTCACGCTCAAGTTTGAAATATCATTTTCGTAGGTCTGTCATGCTCAAGTTTGAAATATCATTTTCGTAGGTCTGTCACGCTCAAGTTTGAAATATCATTTTCGTAGGTCTGTCACGCTCAAGTTTGAAATATCATTTTCGTAGGTCTGTCACGCTCAAGTTTGAAATATCATTTTCGTAGGTCTGTCATGCTCAAGTTTGAAATATCATTTTCGTAGGTCTGTCATGCTCAAGTTTGAAATTACATTTTCGTAGGTCTGTCGTGCTCAAGTTTGAAATAACATTTTCGTTGATCTGTCATGCATAAGTTTGAAATATCATTTTCGTTGATCTGTCACGCTCAAGTTTGAAATATCATTTTCGTTGATCTGTCATGCTCAAGTTTGAAATATCATTTTCGTTGATCTGTCATGCTAAAGTTTGAAATATCATTTTCGTAGGTCTGTCACGCTCAAGTTTGAAATATCATTTTCGTAGGTCTGTCATGCTCAAGTTTGAAATATCATTTTCGTAGGTCTGTCATGCTCAAGTTTGAAATTACATTTTCGTAGGTCTGTCGTGCTCAAGTTTGAAATAACATTTTCGTTGATCTGTCATGCATAAGTTTGAAATATCATTTTCGTTGATCTGTCACGCTCAAGTTTGAAATATCATTTTCGTTGATCTGTCATGCTCAAGTTTGAAATATCATTTTCGTTGATCTGTCATGCTAAAGTTTGAAATATCATTTTCGTAGGTCTGTCACGCTCAAGTTTGAAATATCATTTTCGTAGGTCTGTCGTGCTCAAGTTTGAAATTACATTTTCGTTGATCTGTCATGCATAAGTTTGAAATATCATTTTCGTTGATCTGTCATGCTCAAGTTTGAAATATCATTTTCGTTGATCTGTCATGCATAAGTTTGAAATATCATTTTCGTTGATCTATCATGCATAACAAAATGAAGTCAAATAAAATATATTCTTACCGATAACATAGTGAAAGGAAAAATCGAAAAAAATAAGCTAGTTTGAATAAAGTTTTGATATGTCAGACTGATTGCTATTTAGGTCTGACTTTGAAAATCTGGCAAGGTAACTTTATATGTTATATATAATTGCAAATGTTCTTATCTTGATGCAGACTTGTGATTCAAATCTTTTTTATTCTTTGATTTTACAAATTTTTTTCTTCTATGACGAGTCGAAGGTTAATTCTGTTTGAATACCTCCATGTACAGGAAATAAAATACGAGAGCTACGTATGTTGTTCTTGTTGCTAAGACTTTTTTCCACTTAAAGAAGAAAACAAAAACTCTTTGAATTCCTGTCAACTTTGGTTTACAGCGTTCTCGGATTACAAACTCTTTTTTTTTTCTTTGGCTTCTTTCAGCAGCTAACCATTCTACAAGATAAAAACTTCTTGGGAATTTTAAACAAAAACATAATCTTATAAAAAAATAATTTGGGAAAGAGATTTTATGTATAACAGAAGGTGACATGGGCTTAGTAGAATACCCATCCCAGGACAGGTAAAATTAATTTTATAAACAGAGCTGTTTTGCACCACTTTTATGTCTCCTTACGAAGATTAAAATCAGATATAATGATACTAAACCGTATGTCTAGAATCCTTTTCCAATTTTCATCAAAATCCATTAAATGATTTTGATTCTAAAAAACGTCTGAAGTTTAAGCTTAAGAGGTCTTAAGATGAATTTGAAATTCAGGGAACCTTACTTAATTGGTGTCTAATGATCATGGATCAAATTTAATCCAACTCTGATATATTTTAATTTTCAAATGGAAGGTTATGTACATCTTATGCTCCTTAAAGCCTCTTTAAAATACCCCAAAGAAACTGAAATTTGTTATACTTATGTCTAAAACCTAGGTATCTACATTTTTTACGAAGGGTTTCCACCCCGTCTATGTATCAGACTAAATAAAGCGCACATTACCCACTCTTAAATATATATATTGATAAGTTTATGTTTGTAAATCTATGTAATCTTTGCATTATGTAAAAAACAAATGTAAGCTTTTTTAATGTTTTTAAATGGGAGGAATATGGGGGTTCATACCTGTTCTCAAGTTTTATTACATATATGTTCAACATATTTGATACCCAGACAATGCCCAGTAAATCTGCTGGTTATATATATATAAATTTGTAGTTCCTGTCTGTCTGTTTGTACATTCTGAAACTACATTACCCAGATAAGGATATTTAATTTTGATCAAATGAAGTACAACATTATCGTTGGGTTTGCATTCATGGTTGACATCAATAAAAAGGAAGATACAATGTTTTACTTTATTTCATTTTTTTTATAACTTGAAAATTATAAAAATTGAAAAATAAGTGTAGAAATTTTAGTAAGGGGTTCAGCGCTTGGATCAGGAATGCACAGGAATCCTTATTGATTTCAGGGGAAACTCTGGGTATGCCTCGATGGGGTTAAAGACTATATATGTACCAAGATTTATTTCAATTAATGTCAGTTCACTTATACCACCTTTCGCCCAATAAATCCTTAGTATATTTTTGGACTGCAACTAAAAAAATTGAATGTTATGAAAAATAAAAATAAAAAAGGTCATAGGCTGTTATGGGCTTGACCCCCAAAAAGCATAGGATACTCAGTCTTCCTATTAGTATAATATATATATATATATATATATATATATATATATATTGTTGGAACCTCATACGTCACAATCGACGGGAGAGTCCATCATATATATATATATATATATATATACAGGGTGGGCCAAAATAAGGGTCCTATATTTAAATTTGAATAACTTGAATTTGAATAACTTCCACAAAATAAAAGTTAAACTCACCAAACTTTATGTGTGTGTAGACTGACCCTTCCGAGATTTTTTGAAATAAACAAAACAAATTTTAGCCGAAAAACACTTCTTAAAACTTACAAAAACTAAAGTATTGTTTTTTACACTGTTTTGAGTTTTTTAAGCAAAAATAATGTTTTCTAAATGAGGGTACGTTCCTTAGGGCTAATACGGCTCATGCTTGCTTCTGAAGGGGTCCTTTACTTATTCTAAAAAAAAAATTTTTTTAAATCAATAAATAAAAAAGTTATGAATTTTTAAAAATAGGACCCTTATTTTTGCCCACCCTGTGTATATATATGTCTTTTCTTTTTTTTCTCCCAAGAGCTTCTCGAGTTACTGTGGCTGTCAGGAGTCTTTAACTGATTTGGTTGGCTAAAACACTTCGTGGCAATGTAACTTTAAATTCAACATGACTGTTTTTATCAGCTTCCACTTTCACAGTGGAAAGCTTAGTGTTAGTAGCATTGATTGCTGGAGACTTGTTCAGGCTATTTTTGCCTGCACTGTAGACATTTTAAATTAAAACTGTTCATTTTAGTGACGTGTGGAGAAGGTGTCTTCGAATTGTGTGTGTGTATATATATGTTTATATATATATGTATATATATGTTTATATATATATATATATATATTGAATAGAAGAGACGAGACAACTCATGTCTAGATATCTTTTGGTAGATCCTTTCAATAGTCCGAATCAGAATCTTAGTTTTGGAGGGGGATTGGCTGATGAATTTGCCATAGTTTGGATTTGTCTTCCAAGTATTAACCTCATTCCCCCGAAGATGGGTCCGAAAGTACTTGGGAGACAAATCCAAACTATGGCAAATTCATCAGCCAATTCCCCTCCGAAACTAAGATCCTGATTCGGACTGTTGAAAGGATCTACCAAAAGATATCTAGACACGAGTTGTCGCTTATATTCAACAATACCTGCCTGCAAGAGAAGATTCTGCCTAGATATACATATACATATATATATATATATATATATATATATATATATATATATATTATATATGGCTTTGAGGTGTGTGTATATAGCTAGCTGTACCAATCTGGCGTTGTCCAGAATGTGGTAAAATAATGTTGTTTTTGTTTGCACATTTTTAGACTTGTATAGAAAAAGAAATTAAAATCTTAGTTATAAGGAAGACAACTCTTATATTCTTAAATTAATTTGCTGATTTTTATTTTTAGTTGATTATTTAAAAAATGTTTCATATTACCAGTCATCTGGATGGGACAGAATAATTTAAAAATAAATTGTAGTTAAGCATGTTATTATATTGCCAATAACAAATGAAAGGTGACTAGTTATGAATACAGTTCCATTCATCAGTTTAAATGCTATTTGACTTTAACTTTGAAAATCTGACAAGATAGCTTTATATGTTAGATTGTGTATGTATGTGTGTGTGAATTTTATATATGTATGCATATAAATTATATGTACATGTGTGCTTGTATGTATTGCTATCAAATATATATATATATATATAGTCTAAAGAAGCTTTGAGTCATTTAAGAAAAAAAAAAAAAAAATGCAGTTTATATTCCCAGAGAAACTAACTAAATCCAAGATATCACAGACTTAGCATTTGCATAAGCCGACCCACCGTTGGAAAATTCATAAATAAAAAAGAATATATATATATATATATATTTTGATTTTATTCCATTAGTTGCGACAAAACAGGTTTTGTTTCATTGGTGCGGATAGCTACCAATTCATCGGGCTGGCGAAAGGAATTCAAATGGCATAAAATTTTAAGTTCACTTTAACGGGAGATTGAAAATTGAAAATACATTGGAGGGGGAGGGGGATAGAGTTGGGGCTTTGTCTATAACGGCGATATGGGACATGAGAGGGGAGGGGGGAGGACCCCAACAAGTCGTGTTTCAAATTATTACGTGGGAGGTTTTGCACGTGTCAGTGCTACGACGATCTCAATCTCGGCCGGGGCGGGAGGAGGGAGATGGGGCGACGGCAAGAGTGAGTCAAATTCAAAATGAGAATAAAACCATGATTACAACCGTCATTCTTATTTTATTTTAATTCTAATAAGTAATTATCATGTGGATAAAAATGTTTGATAATTTTAATTTAGGGTATTAATTGCTACTTTTGCATTTTATTTATTTTATTTTAATGTTTTGTTTATTATTTGTAGTGAATTTTGTTGTGATTATATTTTTTTAAATTGTGATTATATTATACCGAGATCAATACTAGTGGAATCTTTTATAAAAGAAGTTTTCTGGTGTTACCAGTCATATCACCAACAAAACCGATTATGACAATGGCAATGCCCACCAACCATACCCACGACAGTCGCAGCGACAACAGCCTTATGTAAAAGCCAAAATAAAAATAAAATTAAAATAAAGATAAATATAAATAAAATTAGAATAAAAATAGAAATAGAAATAACAAGTTTGTAAGAATATTAATGATAATAACAATAATAATAATAATAATAATAATAATAATAGTATTAAAAAATAATAATAATAATAATAGTATTAAAAAATAATAATAATACTAATAATAATAATAATAGTAATACTGATAAATATCACCATCATTACCATCTTGCTACTTGTGAAGTCATTGGGCGAAATAAGTCGACAAGTGATGGTAGGCTTTTTTAATTCCACTTCCAAGGACTAAGTACCAGTTAATAATTAAGTGTTCAAGGTAGTGATCGAGGGGTTAAGTAATTGAGATTAGTCTAAGTGATATCAGTGTTGATAGCTGTCCCAGTTATGGGTTTATGTTAGAATTGGTAGTATGGCTGAGAGGTTATTGAGGCTGTGCATTATAGGTAGTACGTAGAGATTTGATATTATTGGTAGTTTAGAGGGGTGGTTATATATTTATAGATTCATCATGACTTGTTGGGGTGGGATTGGGTTGTAAATTTGGGTGGGTGGGTAGGGGGTTATAGTGTGTTTTGGGGTAGTGTATAGTGGGGGTTAAATGTTATCATTCATTTTTGTAAAAAACAAAAACAAAAAACTGTTAATTTTATGTTGAAGTTAAGTAGGGTTGGTGTGGGGTTAAGGTGGGGTATGTGGGTTGCTAAGGAGGTAGAGTCTACTATGTTTACAGTTGATAGATGTCTCTTGTTTTCTATTTAAGAGTTTGTTTTTGTCCTTAAAGCGGATAATTTCCAGTTTTTCATTTAAGCATAATCTACATGGAGAGTTTATTGATTTGCAGGTGCTGGATTTTTTCAAGATTTTCCACTTTATTATGGGAGTTTCTTTTTTGGTTTTTAGTTTGTGGTAGTGTAGTGAAAGTGCGGTTTGCCCAGGATGGTCTGGGTTGTTGAAGGAGAGTTTATGGTTGTAGAATCTTTCCTTGAAGTTGTTGCCTGCCAGACCAATATAATAGTTAGTCTGGGATGGGTTTTCAGTTGAGGAGATAGATGCCTCATAGACCACTTGGGTTGATAGGCACTTTTGATTTAGGGGGCAGTTTGATTTGTTATTACAGTTGCATGTTCTTTTAGAATTTGAGGTTACTGGGGTGTTTAGTATTTTCATGTTGTGCTTTTTTATGATTTTTTCTAAGTTGTCACCACAACAATAGCTGAGTTTTAGTGTATTCTTATTGAAAATTTTATGGAGTATGCTGTTATTGGGGAAATGAGTGTTTATTAAGTTCAGGAATTTATTCCCTATTTTGGTTTTAGTTGAGTTGTTAAATGGAGGTGTATACCAGATAATTTTCCTATTTCTATTTTTGTTCCTATTAGGGTTATTTTGTGTAGTTGGAATATACTCTATTTTGGTATTTTTGTATCCACTCTCCTTTAGTGCTTTATTATAAAAGTTCTTATGTTTATTGAAGATATCTATATTGGAGGAGTTGTTGCTAATCCTTCTACTAATTGATTCTGGGATGTGTTTACTTACAGATCTAGGGTGGTTAGATAGTGGGTTGACATAAAGGGGGTAGGAATTATCTTTAGCATAGGGCTCATAAGTATCTCTATTGAGGTTGAAGGTAATATCGAGGAAATTGACCTGTTTAACATTTGATGTTATTTCAGCCTTTAGGCCTATTCGTTTCATTTCTTTGGATATTATTTTTTTGGTTTGTTCACATGTCCCATATCGCCGTTATAGACAAAGCCCCAACTCTATCCCCCTCCCCCTCCAATGTATTTTCAATTTTCAATCTCCCGTTAAAGTGAACTTAAAATTTTATGCCATTTGAATTCCTTTCGCCAGCCCGATGAATTGGTAGCTATCCGCACCAATGAAACAAACCCTGTTTTGTCGCAACTAATGGAATAAAATCAAAAAATATATATTTTGCTCTGAATTTTCATTGAGCACTCTCATAAACCCGGTTTCAACTTCCTTCGGATTCATACCCCCTGGATATTTGTAAGAAGTTAATTATATATATATATATATATATATATATATGTGTGATTTTATGAAGGCTTACCAAAGCATTCCTTTCAGGACACCAATGATCACCATTAAAGATATTTTTCCTTACAAATATTATTTATTCAAATTAAATGTTTTTTCCTACACGTGTTTCACTACCAAGCAGTTACTTGCTTGGCAGATCATCAGGGAAATTAAATGTCTGGAATACTGGTTTCAACTGCCGACAATACACAATGTGGCGTTGCAATAGTTGAGGTCACTTAAGAAGAGAAGAGGAAAAAAATAAAAGTTAAAATTAAAATGAACTAAATCATTCAATTCATTAGTTCTTTTGTTTTTTTTTGTGGGGGGGGGGGATTTATTCATCATTGTGCCGGCCGACGTGAAAGTGTATTATCGCACATTGTTCCGGTTTTTTTAATGTATTTGGGACCGATTATTTGCTTGTTGGCTTGGTGGAAGAAATAATGCACGAGCTACTTTTCTAAAACTTTTCTAGGACTTTATTTTTTATCGTTGTTCTTCCTTGTTTTTTAATTTTAACTTTTATTTTTATTTTTTTCCTCTTCTCTTCTTAAGTGACCTCAACTATTGCAACGCCACATTGTGTATTGTCGGCAGTTGAAACCAGTATTCCAGACATTTAATTTCCCTGATGATCTGCCAAGCAAGTAACTGCTTGGTAGTGAAACACGTGTAGGAAAAAAACATTTAATTTGAATAAATAATATTTGTAAGAAAAAATATCTTTAATGGTGATCATTGGTGTCCTGAAAGGAATGCTTTGGTAAGCCTTCATAAAATCACATATAAATGCTCTGTACTCTGTAATCGAGTATCATCGAGCTTGTTTTTATTGGAACAACCCCGGTCTTCACTGAATGATCTATTTTATAAGTGAAAAATCTAAATCTATATATATATATATATATATATATATATATATATATTTATTCTGGTACAGAAAAATTAGTACAACATTCGTACCGTCGGTTTCAGGCACGGAAGGTCTTACCCATCCGGCTCTCTTCAGCTTCTGTTGTCATCTCAACATGACAACAGAAGCTGAAGAGAGCCGGATGGGTAAGACCTTCCGTGCCTGAAACCGACGGTACGAATGTTGTACTAATTTTTCTGTACCAGAATAAATAAATATTATGGTCTTAATTCTTAACTTTAATTCTTAATTAATCGAGCACTCTGCTGGGATTTTTCCTACCATTTTACAAAGAAGTTATATATATATATATATATATATATATATTAGTCAATAATGAAATATATCTTGTAGAGGCTCCGAAGTCAGTTATGGGTGAATGGTTTCCCTCCAGGTTTCAGGCTTTAAATCAGACTTGCTCCACTAGCAACCCAAGCATTTCTAAAAAAAAAAAAAAAAAAACCTCTTTGAGTGTGACGTTGTACTACGCATCATATAAACATCGCAAAATAAATTGGCTTTACAGAACAAGACTGTGATCTTGACACCCAGCATCACTTAATGCTTCTTACATATAGTAATAAAAGATATTGAATAGTAATATAAATTATGTACACTCACAAAGGCTGTTATAACAACTTGTGAATATAAGTAAGCTTATATAATGTCTCTAAACCAGAAGCTGTGTCTACATCTTTGCTTTGCAGGATGGTAGGGGAAGGCGGGATACAGAGAGAGAGACACACACACACACACATGCACGCACGCACGCGCGCAGGAAGAAAGAGATGAATGAAATGTAAAAATTCCACTTTCATAAGTGGAGATATGGCTAGGTGAAAGGAAAACTGGCATTGACATTTTTAAGGAGTGTTATAAAAAAAGTTTAAGGAAAATTTATTGTTATTTATCAACCAACTGTTGGTAGTCTGATGCGGGTGGGCTTTCTACTATTATGATGATTTCCCCAAATCCCTGTCTCTTCTAGGTTTGTCACAACATCAGAATTGTAACTTTGATGCAATACAACAAAAAATTAACATTCGATATTATTTTCTATATTACGGAAAAACGAGTATACACTCTTCGTTATAATTCTCAAGGGGGGGAAAAATGTTTTGATAATGTTCGCACTAATATTAATATAACATCTTAATCGATGAAGTTAATAAGATAAGAAAAAAAACGTCTCAAACTGGAAAGTTTAAAAAAAAAAAAAGAAAAAATTAAATTGATATCGAAAGAATAGGGGGTGTTTCTCCAGATTCGAACCCAGGCTAAAATCTATTTGGCATCGTTAAGGTCAGGGTTAGCTTGGATCCTAATCTGGAGAAGTACCGAATAGAGAAAAAGTTTCATTATGGAAATAGTAAAGGATTTCTTTCCAAATTCATTTCAGACGACAGAGGTGATTGTCTAACTTGCTATTTCCTTTCTCCCTTCCTCTAAACACTTTTTGTCCAACAGTTTTTTTACTTGCTAACTTTAGCGTGACGGAATGGATATATAATATATATATATATAACAAACACAAATTGGTCTTTGAAGGATAAGAACATTTTTAAGAAGAATAGCTTTGTAAAAACGATACATGTTTAGTAATTTCTTTTTTTGATCCCCCCGATTTTATAAATCGGGGGACCTATGTTTTGAGGCATTTCCGTCCGTCCGTCCGGAATTTTCTCCGCAACCATCCATTGAATTTCTCTAAAATTTTGCATAAAGTTGTAACTTTGGTCAGGTTAGAAAGTGACATTCTCCAATTTTTAAAAAAAAATCTGGTTAGCTCCCCAGGGGGTCAAAAGGCCCCGAAATGGCAAAAAATGATATTTTTTTGCCCCATAACTTTTCATCTATCCGTTCAATTTCTCTGAAACTTGGCCAAAATGTGAAGGCAATTGTTCCTAATAAAAAATAAGTATCGCTGACCTTGGAAAAAATCTGGTTCGCGCCCTCAGGGGGTCAAAAGCCTCCAAAATGGCAAAAAATGACCCTTTTCTCCCATAACGTTTGATCCATCCATTCATTTTTTCTGAAACTTGGCCAAAATGTAGAGGCAATTGTTCTGGATATAAAATGAGCATCCTTGACCTCAGAAAAATTCTGGTTCGCGCCCCCAGGGGGTCAAAAATGCCCCAAATTGCCCAAATTTATTGCATTTTACACTCACCACATCGAGTCACATACAGAGGGGGACCACACACGCGCGGCTTGTTCTCTCTTGTTTTGTATTCTAAACAGACCACAACAGTTACTACAGTGTGTTTTATAAATAAGGAATTACAACACCATAAAAAAGAATATTGCTATATTAGAATAAATAAGATATATCACTGAATAAGTAAAAAAAAAAAAATGAACACGAATATTATATCATTTGAGATTACGTAATATTGAAATATCATATTTTTGATAACCCCAGTCTCTTCAGCATTCTTTTCAATTGAGAGGCACCAGAATATATGGGGCACAGATACTACACTTTGATTCTGACCAAGTAGGATTGAAGTCTGTTGCTGTCCTCATTATAAAACAAAATAAATTATTACTATTACTAGCAAACATATGCGAACAGGGTATGTTACTACACCCTCCCTCCCCCAAGTAGAATATAATTCCTGGGAGGATGGTATCATGCCCAAAGAACAGGTACTACCCCCCCCCCCACAAAAAAGGAGGAGGTAATGCCTGGAAGGATGGTATGACAACAGAACAGATACTACACTACCCTTCCCCCTTAATTGAGCATTAAAATATAGATAATACATTAGTCTGAAATAGTTAACTGAATTGAGCATTAAAAGATGGTACAATTAGTAGAAGTAATAGTATGGTTTTGCGTTCAGACAGGCAGATACCAAATCTCCGTTCGTAATAGGTTAGTCATGTTTTGTAATTTCATTTTTGTTTATTTGGGTGTGCTGTAAGATATCCTGTTCACATCTTGGTAAATTTCCACTTGCCCAAGAGTATAGTTATAGATTTTAAAAAAAAAAATTATTTTTTTTTATATAATAGAGACTCCAATTGACAGACTGTTATTGTTTGGATTAATGTCAAGTTATGTTGCTTTCACTTGAAGTATGCTATTTTGACAAGTTCGTTTTATGCAATACTAGCTGTACCGACCTGGAGTTGCCCGGGATCCATTATGTTCAAATTTGTTTTGTAAATATTTCTATATTCTATAACTGCACTTTTTTTTAAAAAATTTATGTTCAGTATCTAAGCTAAAAATGCAAATAATGAAGGCTAACTCTTGCTAACAGAATAAGAGTTATTCCCCTTAGCTGATTTTTCTTTTTAGGTGTTTATTTAAGAATTTCTCCATATTAGCAAACTGCTTTTTAAAAATAAATTGTAGTTAAGTACGTTATAAATGTAGTTCATAGCAAATGAAAATTGACGAGCTGGATTCAAAGTTTTTCTTGTCAACTTAAATGCTATTTAGGTCCAACTTTTAAAATCCGTCCGACATAGTTTTATATATTAGAAGATAGACGTAATACTGGTTTCCTGTCTCGAAATACAATGGATACCCTCTGAGAGTTTATTGTGGAACAAGGGTTGCACAATTCTTAATGTTGGTAGAATTTATACTGTGATATTGGCCTCTTTCTGTTTGAATGAAGCAAGGGTTGTGCAATCCTGATTACACTTTTCCTGACCCTGTATTGCTAAACTCTAGTAGTGATGAGTGATCCTAGGAGAGGGGAATTCGTGTTATTTTAGTTTTTCTTCCTTCAGACTATTTGCTCTACCAAGGCTTGCAAGTCTAGTTAAGCCTTACTATTTCACCCATAGCTAGGGGGGACGAAAAATGGGTTAATACCTTCCCCAAAGGTTATTAGAAAAAGTGACTTTACAGCCACTTCCAAACTTACAGCACCCATTTGAGTTCTGATCAAAAGTCTGACAAGATACACCTGAAGAAGATTGGAGGTTACATCGGCCGAAACGTGAGAATAACATCCAAGATGAGAATGGTAATTTTGAATAATCCAAATTATCAATCCTTATCTCAAAAATTCCGAAACAGATTAAACTGTGTATCACTTTTTGTGTGTGTGTGTTGGAGTCGGTCTATTTTTACTGACTTGACTCCTAAAGCAATGAATTTGCTCTTATTCTGACACACAGCCCTGGTTTTAAATCAGTTCTGTCATTCCCTTCTACAGAAAAACACTGATAAAAATAACTGCATAGTTAAAATTTTATAAACCAAGCATCTTAGTGTCAGTTTCCTAGAATAAACCTTTTTTCATCAGTTATTTATTATTGTTTCTTAGTAGTCGTAGTACTTTCTGTAATTGACATCCCTCGTCTCTTGTTGCTTGGTAACTAAAATGATACATGAAATTCTCCTTTCTGACTAATAAGTTTTTAATGTTTCTTTGGTTTTTCTTGTGTGTTCGGTTGGTGAAGGACACTGGTCTTATTACAAACATTTCACCACTTAGTGTTAAGATAAGTTGCCCAGGCATCATTGACTAAAGTGTTCATCATTATTGGACACTGCTATCTTTCAGCTGACCCCTCCACTAGACTGTTGATTGGCTCTGACGTCAATGGAACCAATAAGTAACATAAATAGCATGAACTTCCTTTATTTAAAAAAAATTTTAAAAATCTTTTAATACATGAGAAAGCATCGGGTATTTTTTAAATTTTATACTAACATAGCTAATCGCCGTTGCCAGCAAAATAATGTTAAAAAGAGTGTGTAACATCTTTTTTTTTCTTTTTTTTAACTTCTTTACCTCTCTCTATCCACCCTCTCTACGTTCTTGGCCTTTTGGCTAAGATCAAAGTGTAGTATCTGTTCCGATTGATACTGCACCCCATAGACTGGTATTGTCTTGGCCTTCGGGGCTTGATTTACGCCGGTCTATGGATCTGTCCTGTGCACTTCTAGGAGGTCCACCCTCCCAGGCTTTGCCTCCCCTCTTTGGGGAGGAGTAAGTTTATTGCTTACTGTCTGAGGCGCCTCTACCGGGGAATGCCGACGGGCTGCCCAGGCAATTTTTAAACCCCACTTTCCCGACCCGACCTTGGGTCACATCTTACTTGTGGGAGTAAGATAAAAACTGGCCTTGTGCCTAACTCCTGGAGAGGAGTAAATCAATATCCACACTCTCTACCTATTTCTCTCTATTCCTCTTCCCTTTCCTTTCGTCCCCTTCTCTCCCCCTCTCTCTCTCCCTAGTTAAGAAAGATGTTCCTTGTTCCCACAACAGATACTACACTTTGAATTATTTATTTGCAGAAAATTTTTTAAAAATTACATTTAAAACAAATTAGGCACAAGGCCATCAAAAGTGTGGGAAAAATAGGTGTTCTTGGTCGTCCTTGGTCTATACTGATAACAATGTCTATCCTACACTTAACTAGAATCATCTCAGTCACCACAATACCACATTTACACTAGGGGCCTTCCTACTTAAGATATCCCCAAATTGATTGGAAATACTTTGATCCTAGCCCGAAGGCCAAGAAAGTATATTAGAGTTCCAAAGTTGATGGGAGGAAAAAAATCGCTTTAAATGTCGACCCCCCCTCTTACCAACTAATTTTTTTTCCAAAAGAATGAATATTACAAAAAAAAAAATGTGTCCATATACTGTCCAAAGGAATACTGAAAAAGAATATATCAGCTTTGTAGGTGTGTTTTGTGTAGTTTTTGACTTTTAGTTGGACACACAGACAAATGGATAGAGGGATAGTTTTTAATTTTTTTATTGTTTGCACATTTTTTAACTTATGCAGAAAAAAAAGTTATCTCGGCCAGGCTAAGTAATTTTAAAAATAAATTGTAGCAAATTAGATCATAGTGCCAATAACATATGGAAGTTAGCTCGTCAGAAACAGTTTGATTTTTCAGCTTAAATGCTATTTGGGTTTTACTTCGAAATTCCAATCAGATTAATAACTTTGTTAGATTATTATATGAAATGATGGGAGGAGGAGACGTACTATGTTATCAATGATACTAATCTTGTGGATAGTTATTTCAGCGCATTGACAGTATGAAATAAAAAAAATAAAAAAAATTTTTTTTAACATAGTTCACCCCAAACAAGGCAGGTCGCCACTGTAGACGTAAGGGGCTACTGAAATTGCAAGTGGCTCTTAGCTCTACTTGAATCTAGAGGTGATGAGTCAGCTGAAATTTGATTCTCGATTCCAAGATCAGTTTTAAAAATCCCAGCTATTATTTAAATTGCTGACTCTGGAAAGTTGGCTTTTAAAACTTGACTCTTTTACTCCCCATAATCGGTTTGAAAAAAAAACCCAAAAGATCCAACTCTGACTTCCAACGCCAACTCTTTACTGCTGATTAGTTATAAAGTCAATTGAAAAAGAATTCTTACTGCAGTCAGTGTTGCCATCTTGACTGACTCTATTTTAGCATTTTCCAGTCCACGTGTGCTTGCCCTGGTGCTACCAGATCAGGCTGTCTGAACATATCGGCTTCCTGACTCAAAATGCACCAAACATTGATGTTTTATTCCTTTTTTGTTCTCTTTGCAAAACTCAATCCTGTTTTGAAAAATCCAAAACAAAAATCAATTTCTCTCCTTCTTCCCCCCTTTCACTCAACCAAACACCATGAATAAATACTTGAAGATATAAAGAACTTGAAGCATAAAAACTTTTCACCATACTACAACTAATGTTTCAGCATTAAATGCCCCATAAAGGGTTGATATGCCGTAAAACAAACCAAACGAAACCACATGTGCTTGCACTATCGGCTTTTATCTTTGAGGTAGAACACCGAACACACGATGGGCTGAGTATTTTTATAGTTCTTTATTTTATTGAACTGTTGGTTTGGTGTACCGTGCTGGGGCTATTGCATCATTTTCACTAATACTCCTTTTAAGAAGGTATGAATCCATGTTTCCTACACTGGTGATACCAGATCAGGCTGCCCTGTGGCTCCCTGAGACGAAATTCACCTACATTGACGTTTTTTTTTTTTTTTTTTTTTTTTTTTTTGTAAAACTTAATTATGTTCTACAAAACCAAAAACAAAAACAACAGCCCCTCTCCCTTTCTCCCTCCCCTTTTTTATTTTATTTTTAGAACTTGAAGCATAAATCTTTTACTATAATGACCAGATTCGGCATTAAATAACCCAAAAAGGGTTGATATGCCGTAAAACAAAACTACCAAACCAAAAACGATGATTAAACATTTGAAGATATAAAGAACTTGAAGCATAAAAACTTTTACTATAATGACCAGATTCGGCATTAAATAACCCAAAAAGGGTTGATATGCCGTAAAACAAAACTACCAAACCATGTTTCCTACAGCTATGGGTAAAATAGTAGGGTAGACAAGTCTCAAGTTTGGCAACTAGTCTATGAGACGGAAAACTCTGAAATAACACCTGCAAACATGTAGGTCTATTTCAAGTGGCATGCATTGTGCCCTTGAACAGTCATCACTTACTTGGTGGAGAGAGTAATTCGTTTTTTCTATTATACACAATCCAAGTAAAACAAATTCATGTGTTAATGGTCGTCGGTTAATTTTGGACTCCTCCTTATGATTGATGGCTAACTTTCTATTTAATTGGGCTTCAGAGCATCAAGTGTGAACAAAAAGGCTCTATCTGGACTGTTTCTTATCTTGATACCCCAACGGGTGGGGAGAGAGAGGGAGAGAGCTTGGTGTGTCCTTCTTCATTCATCAGTGTCTGTCTGGTAAAAGCGATTTAATCCTCAGTGTGTGACGTCACAACTACACACGTGTTTCCCCTCACCATTAGTATCTAACAAGAGTACAAAATCAGAGGAAACATAATTTTGACTGGTTATGCGGCGTTGAACTTTTGTTGGGTTTGCTGATTCGCTAATACTATGTATCCCAAACCCAAATTTTATTTTCATTATATCTAAAAACTTTTAAATATTGATTCTGTTTCATCAGTTTTTCTTGTGGATCGTTGCAGCATATTAAGAATAAAAATGTAATTTCAATTTAATTCCTTCTAGAAAATACTTTGTCTAGGTCGGAATTATTTTTAATGATTTTTAAATGGCAACTATCTTAATAAAAGGTATGTAACTCTGTATTTGTCCATACAGAAAATTTTCCATTTGATTGGAACAAAAAAAATATTTTGAAAAAGAAAAAGACTATAGTTTAAATAAAAGCAAAACAAATTGGAAGTATTTCAGAATTTTTTAGATAAGGATTGACAATTTGTATTATTTGGATCAATAGGACTACTGTTCTCATCTTGGATGTTATTCTCACAACGTTTCAGTCGATGTAACCTCCAAACTTTAGGTACGCCTCTAGAATCTGTACAAAATTTCGAACTGAACCCTTTATTTAATTTCCATGGACCCATGCTGCGACGGTTAAAGGTTCAATCTTCACTACAGGCAATACTAAGAATAACATTTTTAAAAATTACTTAAAACCACCACTCAGTCGTGGCTGACGAAACAAGAACAATCTATCCCTGTGGATTAAATAAAGGATTCAGTCTAAAATTGTGTACAGATTTCAGAGTTCAACATAAATATTTTTGAGTTTAACCCGACACACCTGAAGGAGGTCGAAGGTTACATCGGCCGAAACGTTGTGAGAATAACACCCAAGATGAGAACGGTAGTTTGATTGATTAAAATAATACAAATTGCAAGTAAATATGCTACCGGGCAGCACCGGATCGAGGCAGCTAGTAATTAATAATTCCATTTCAACTTTTAATGACGAAAATGAAAAACGAACCTGTTGGATTTACAAAAAGTACAATCTGATGGCAACCAGAATATTTAAGTTTAAAATTGCTTTTTTATCGCTAAAAATGCGAATTTGAATGGATACATCTTTAGTGAATACCCATTCTTGTTCTCTCTGTCTCTCTCTGTCTCTCTCTGTCTCTGTCTCTGTCTCTCTCTCTCTCTGTCTCTCTGTCTCTCTCTCTCTCTCTCTCTCTCTCTCTCTCTCTCTCTCTCTCTCTCTCTCTCTCTCTCTCTCTCTGTCTCTCTCTGTCTCTCTGTCTCTCTCTGTCTCTCTCTGTCTCTCTCTCTCTCTGTCTCTCTCTCTCTCTGTCTCTCTCTCTCTCTCTCTGTCTCTCTCTCTCTCTGTCTCTCTCTCTCTGTCTCTCTCTCTCTGTCTCTCTCTCTCATTCTCTCTCATTCTCTCTCTGTCTCTCTCTCTCTCATTCTCTCTCATTCTCTCTCTGTCTCTCTCATTCTCTCTCTCTCTCTCTGTCTCTCTCATTCTCTCTCTCATTCTCTCTCTCTCTCATTCTCTCTCTCTCTCATTCTCTCTCTCTCTCATTCTCTCTCTCTCTCTGTCTCTCTCATTCTCTCTCTCTCTGTCTCTCTCATTCTCTCTCTCTCTGTCTCTCTCATTCTCTCTCTCTCTGTCTCTCTCTCTTTCTCTGTCTCTCTCTGTCTGTCTCTCTCTCTCTCTGAATACTTGTTCCCTCTTTCGTCCCTTTTTACTCCTTTGCATATTCAGAGTCTGTTGGTGAAAATGAGGATCACGTTTGAAATATCAATTGAACTTGTCTAATTGCATCCGTGATATTTCAGGAAGCCAAGATCCTTTTAGGTTCACTTTCAGTTGTGGCCGCCCCTGATATCCGGATTTTATTTCCTTCATCTTCCTCATGGATTCAGGGAGGAGGAAGCCAATTACCGGGACTCGGATACAAGATAGCCTCGTTGACCTTTGTCTAATTCTTTTTTTCTTTCTGATAAGTCAAGTGTTGCTTCTTGGTTCGTGGATGAAGGGGAACCAGAGCTGGGGTTATAAATATGAATTGTTTGATCTTTCTTTATAATCACAAGCCACATCTACCCCTCCCCCCTTTTTATATTATTTTCTTTTTTTAAATTTTTACCTCAATTGAAGTAATTTATGATGAGAACTGTGTGTGTGTATATGTGGATGTGTGTATATATAAATTTTTTCGTGTATTTACACATATTATAAGGTAATATAATGCATACGTATATTTTCACTATCTACTTCAACAGTGCTCCAGTGAGTAGAGCTCAGTTGTATGAAAATATATTTATGGCAAGTAAGCTACACGAAAATGTTGACTCCTGATGCTACCATAACGGAAAATAACTTTTCTTTTTTTTTTTTCTTTTTTTCATGTGTCTAATATTAAACAGAATTTCCATGAACAGTTTGTTTTTTTTTCAAATACTTTCCATCTGTGGAACACATTACCATGGGACTGCTTCCTTGCAGATTACAACATTGGTTGTCTTCAAATCCATTGTCAAAGATTTTTAATAAACCGTCCTCATGTAATCAAATTTTGTTCATTCGATTCATTGTTTTAATTCCCTCATATTTTCACCATTCAATTGACCATCCATTCGGCTCATGAACCCTTATCCTAGAGTGGTTTTTGCCCTTGATAAGTGGTGACACACACATATATATTACTGTGAAGCCCCTTTGGATGATTGGATAAACCACGAAACAATCGTTAAGCCATATTTATTATTGTTATAAACCTCTCTCTAAAAAAGTATTGAGCCTTTTGGAGCTCAGTTCTGATTTTGAGAAGTTAATTTTCATGTTATGTTTCCAATATCAAAATGTTATTACATTGTATTATTTGTCAAAGTGTATGTGAAATTTAAATGTGTTAGGAGGTGCATTCAGTGTCTGTACATTTTTGTTTTATTAAGTCCAGTAACCCTTCCATTGCTTCCAACTCGGACACCACATCACTACAAAGTAACATTAAATACAATTTTTAAAAACGTATTTAGCATATAGAACATGTTTATTAAAATTAGTTTTCAAAGTTAATCCCTTATATTATGAAGATGTAACAAAAATAAGTTTACGGAAAATGAGATCTTGTGAAAATATTTATTTTATGGTAATGTGATATGTCATGAGTTTCTTGGCTTACTGCATCATGTGTAAGAATACATGAACTGCCTTGAGAATTTTATAGCCTTTCTAGTGAAGAGTGACAGGGATTTTCTTCATCTTTTTTCAGTTTCCACTCAGCTTCAGTTTTAGTTACAAGTTGTACCCACCTGGCGTTGCCTGGGAGTCTTTTTATTTTTGTTTTACCTTTTTTTTTTAATTATCCTTTTTTTTATTGTTTTTATATATTTATTATTAAAACATAATAGTTGATGGAACTTCTGACAAACTGGGCTATATATGTACTTTGAATAGCTAATCCACCATTTTGTATTTTTAAAAAAAAAAAAAAAAGTAATATTTGACTCTGAAATCAAATTTTTATAACTAGCCATAAAAAAATGAAAAAGTATAAAATAAGAAAACATAGTTTCTGAATTTTGATAGGTAATTTTGTTTTATGTGTTTGTGGTCATTTAAGAATTCCATTGTTTACCTGTAACGAAATGATAGGGAGTTTTTCTTTTTGAAGAGATTTTATTAACAAAATTCTGAAACATATGTACACATACAATTTTGTTCATGTTTAATCTTTGGAACATGATTACATAAAAGGGATTATGTCATAGGTATATTCTTTTGAGTTTATATATATTAGAAATGGGTGTTCTTGTTTAGAAAGCATTGTTTATATGGTAATATGAATTATTAATATTAGGACCGCAATACAATGCATTTTAATTTTATTAACTTTTTTGCGTTTTTTTTGTTTTAATTAAATTTTCGAAGATATACTTCATCATCAGAATTTAAAAATAATAATAAAATAATAATAAAAAAAAGATATATTAAATATCCTTTTTTTTCTCTTTTTTTTTTCCTCATCGTTTTTGGTGTGTTTTCAATTCGTCTGTTGTTGGAGCGAATGTGGGATGAAGGTCTCTTTTTTTAAAAATTATTTTTAAATTCTATAGTATATCTTCGAATATTTAATTGAAAAAAAAAAAATTGAGAAAAAGGTAATAAAATTAAAATGCATTGTATGGCGTTCTTATTTTTAATCATTCATATTACCATATATAATATATATAAATATATATATATATATATAATTATTAATAGTCAGACTCTCAAGTCAGGCTCACTGGATGCTAATTTTTAAACAATTGAAAATTAAATTCCAGTAACCATGTCTTTATTCATTTTAAAAAGATCCAAATCTTGACGAACCGTTTCATCGACACTTAGACAACCAAAATACAAAGTTATATATCTTGGATTTTCTATAAGTGCAACTCATCAGAAGGAAAACACCAGAAAATAAAAATAAACAAGAAAATTTACATTATTAAAGGATTTATATATGTAGGTTCGATTAGGAACATAAAATTCTGTTTACTCTCATGCACACCATATTTCATACTCAATATGAGTTACCCTTATGGAAAATCCAAGATACATAACTCTGTATTTCGGTTGTCTAAGTGATAATGAACTGGTCCATCAAAATCTGGATCTTTTTACAAAAATCAATGAAGACATAGTTACTGGAATCTAACTTTCTATTGTTTATATATATATATATATATATATATATATATATATATATATATATATATATATATATTAATGTTTGTACTGCAGAAGATCAGAAAAATATCGGTACCGTCGGTTTCAAATCCGACAGACAAACAGAGGCTGAAAAGTCCGGTAAAGAGGCCTCTATACGTCCCCTTTGTTAGGATTTAAAACCGACGGTACCGATGTTGTTCTGATCTTCTTTAATACAAACATTAATAAATATTACGCTCTTATTTTTTTTTTTCTTAATCGATCACTCTGCTGGGGTCTCTCTATCTCCATATATATATATATATATATATAATGAAAAACGGAAAACCAAAAATATTATTTAAGTATCTAGCAATGTTTCGTCTTTATTTCAAGACTTCCTCAGGATGATTGGTCTTAAGATATAATACAGATGTACAAATATTTGAAACAGTAGCAGTAGGAGGAGTAATATATATATTGATCAAGTTCAAATATGTTAATAAAATGAACATAAAACCAATATTTTCAAGTTCTCAATATATATATATATATATATATATATATATATATGATTTTGAAAGTCATTACGACACCATTTGGTAATTAAATCAAATCTCTGATTGAACCAAATTCTTATAAAATTATTATTAATTTTGTTATGGTAATAATCTCTATTCGTAAAGTTATTGGATGTAAATAGCTATTAAAAATGAAAGTCTTGATAGTTGAGGATTTGCTGAGAATTTTAAGGCTAGTTTAAATGACAGTTTAAACGCTTCTAAATTCCTTTAAAATGTCAGTAATTCATTCTTTTTTTATTCAACTATTAAACGATCAAAATGTTTCAGAAAAACATGCATTCTGGTGGATTCAATTTTGTAATTAATTTTTTCTTTTGAATGATTTAAAAAAAAAAATTTATTTTACGTTATTGCATTTTTTTATCTAAATAAATATTCACTTAATATTAAATAAAATATTTTTCAAAATAATTCAATGTGTTAATATCAAAGTTACGTTGACACTAGAGATGCACCCGTATACACGGATGCACAAGAATTGGTCACACAATTTTATTTATACAGAGATTCAAAATGTAACATTTGATTCAAATTGAACCATTTTTTATTTCCGGAAACAATTCACTTTAGCAAGGGGTTAAGGGGTGTGTGTGTGTCAAGTAGCAAGGTTTCAAATGATTCCACTCTTCCAATAAGCTCTAAAGCAGGTAGTCAAAGAGTTGGTGCCTGCAGTTATATTGCCGCTGGGATTTCCTTTTAGTTTCGATTCTCACCACACCCTAAATTGGGTCATGAGTTTATTTTTTCTACCCACTCTATTCTACCCATGCTTTACTCCCTCAGAGGGTTCCTACCCCTGCCATTTTCAGTGGTATTGTCAGTACCATTTTTTGGAATTGAGACAATGGTAATTTTGACATTTCTTTCTTTCTTTTTTGTCAGGAGGGCGTTTTCTGTTGCTGAATTAAAAAAAAAAAAAAAAAAAAAAAAAAATCTTTTTTAATTTTCTTTTTTTTTTCTGAATAACTGAATTATATTTTAAACTAGTTTTTACCAGATTTTGATTAACTGATTTTCATGCCATTATTTAATATATAAAACTAGAAGAATACCTGTCCCAGAAAGGGTAAAATTAATTCCACAAACAGAAGTTTGCACCACTTTTATGTCCCCTTATGAAGATTAAAATCAAGATATAATGCTACTAAACCTTATGTTGAGAATCATAATTCCAATTTTGATAAAAATCCATTATATGATTTTGATTCTAAAAAATGTCTAACATTTAAAACTTAAGCTTAAGGGGTCTGAAGAAGAAATTGAAATTTAGAGAATCTTGCTTAATTGGTGCCTATGGATCAAATTTAATACAAATCTGAAATATTTGAATTTTTAAATGGGTGGTTGTACCCATATTATGCCTCCTAAAAACCTTTAAAATACTAAAAAAAAACCTGAAATTTGAGGAATATTTATTAATTGATGTCTAATACGTATTGAGAGGGTAATGACTGAAATGATGATATCATAACAGAATAGACAGTACACTACCGCCTTCTCTCCCAAAGGAGAAGGTAATCCTGGGAGGATGGTATCATGAGGAACAAACATATACTATGCCCTCCCCCCAAATAGGAGGTAATGCCTGGAAGGAATGTATCATGACCAATGAAAATATACTACACTACTACCCCCATCCCGCCAAGGAGGAGTAAAGCCTTGGAGGATTCACCCCCCCCCCCAAAAAAAGGAGGTGGTAATGCCTGGTTAGATAGTATCATGATGAACGAACAAATACTCCAAAATAGGAATAATATCTGAGGATTTCCCTCCCCTATAAAAGTGGAAGGTAATGCTTGCAAGTATGATATCATACCAACAGAAAAGAAAACTACCCCTACTCCCTAAAAAAGAAAGTAGTAGTCTCTGGGAAGATGGTCTCTCGTGATAACAGAACAGATACTACATTACCCCCTCCCTCAAAGGAGAATGTACGCCCTGTTGGCTGGGGTTGTAGAATTCGCCACCTGTTTGCCGTGGGTGGCGACTTGTGATGTCTGAGGACGAGATCCTGGTAGCTGAGCAGCCTAATGACTATAGAACAAAAGGCCATTGGCTACAACACTCCACTTTGCTCCTTACCGGAGAGGTCCGATCTGACCAATCAGCTGGTCACGACAAGCCCTAACACAAAAAACAAAACAAAAAAAACTTGTCTAAATTAAACTGCCAATATAAACCTTTTATATAAATGGACTTACCAAAAAGTAAAATAAACAAAATAATAAACTAAATATACGAGTATTAGAAGGCAGTGGCTCAGGGTCAATCGATTCTGGGGAAGAAAACCACAACATGGCTGCTTACACCCGAGAGACATCCCTGGACTTGACCAGTGAGGCCTACGGATTGCAGGTGCTTGTGGCTTCCCCAGATAAAAGTATACTCTTCCTGTAGCTCTGAGGTGCCAGGGCGAATGGGTTTCTCCCCTGGCACCTCCCACGCAGTTGGGTTCCGGGGTGAGTGGGGAGCAGGAAGGAGACGAAATGGAAAAAAAATGTACACACCAAAATCCACCAAACGACCTCACTGTGAAAGCTCAGATAGCGAGGTTGAAATAACGTATCAAAATACACCAACATTCGTTGTAATACAATCAATTTAAGATAGACCGATAACTGAAATACCGCCCTTTAAAATAGAACACATCTTCTCAAAAAAATAAAACCTAAAACAATTTAAAAAAACTTTAAAATGGAACAATATTAATCAAAGTTAAAAAAAAACTCAAGTTGAAGAAATATTAAAGTGGGAAAGTTTTGTTGATAGAAAAATCAAGGCTTATCTTCACCAATCTCTAAACTACTTAAAATGGGGTTGTTAAAAGCTCCGAACTCATTTTGCACAATGGACGAAATAAAGACTAATCTAAAAAAAAATGTAATAGACGTTAAAAGAATAAGTTTTTAAAAAAATGGAAGAACCATAAATACAAATACGTACATATTAAATTTTAATATACCAAAACCACCAAGTGAAATTGAAGTAGGATATATGAAAATAAAAGTTGAAACCTTCATACCAAACCCACTCAGATGTTTTAACTGCCAATAGTTTGGTCACTATCAAGACAGATGCAATGAACCTCCAGTATGTGGAAGATGCGGTGAAAACAACAAAACATACAGACTGCCAAAAGGAGGCAAACTGCTCTAACTGCAAAGAAAATCACCCCGCAAACTTCAGAAAATGTGAAGTGTGGAAAAAGGAAAAAGATATATCTAGGTTGAAATATACAAGAACATCCCTTTCCCAGAAACAAGAAAAATAATTGAAACAACAAAATACTCGGAAATAACCAAAAGAAACATACCAAATACAAACCAACAAAGACACCAAATATACAACCAAACTGAAATAAAAACTGATGTAATTACACAACTTATAAACGAGATGAGTACACGAATACAAGAAATGAACACTATCATTAAAACAGTCATGGAAAACAAGTAAAGTCCCCAAAAAACTCAAATACCAAACAAACAAAACCAAACAAGGAGAACTCGAAGCCCTCTCCTCATGAAATGGCCTCAACGGCTAGGACACCACAAAAATCACCTAGTAAGGAAACCGAAAAATAAACTTCAACGAAAGGACAGGGTCGCAGAAAATCAAGATCAACCTCATGATCAAAAAATACTCCAACGAAAAACAGATTTGAGACCCTGGAAAGTATGGAAACAGAGGAAGAGATCTTACTAGGCACGTGCAAAAATGGCCGTCGCTTGTACTGACTCTCGTTCTTAAAAGTGTCTTATCTTAATTTTTTATAGCAGTTTTCGTTTAACTTTTGATTGTGTTTGAAAGATGAAAGCATAATGTTAATATATAAAAGGAAACAAATGTATATTTACGCGTGAAAAATAAATTAGAATTAAAAAATGTCTAAAACGACTATAATAGTCACAAATTAATTAAAACTGCAGATTCAATAAAACGCATTTAAATTAGTTGGGAAGATAAATATCAATTTTTTTGAATTGTTTCAAAGATAATTATTAAATTTTAGTCTTCAGAGAGTGAATTTAAAAAAAAATTGACCTTCATTTTTTTTACTAAAAATTGCCGAATTATCCAATTCCAAAAAAAAAGTGAACGTTACTTTCCAGGCGTATTTTCGTTGTTTTATGTAAGTGTAAACAAAATTTGCCGACCAAATCTGAAAGTACGGAAGCCCCGAACTGCAATAATATTTATTTTTATTTAAAAAAATTTTATGTGGAAGTTATGCTTGTATAATACTTTATAGAAATTGAAAAATGATTAGACCTTAATTTCTTTATTTTTTAAGGTTACAAAAAAAATGTCTACATTAAATTGGCAAGTATGGAAGACACGAACCACAATTTCCCATTTTATTATTATTTTGAACAGAACGTTTTGTAATTTCCCCTTATTTCTAATTTCATGTTCTAGTGCAGATTAGGACCCAAGCTAACTCTGGCCCTAAACCTTATGCTAAACCTACCCTAACCATGTCTATACCAACCAATTGATGTATCCATTATTTATTATAATCACAAAAGATCGCTTTTATTTTGCATATGTAGTTTTAAAAAATTTCATTAAAATTTGGTGGTCCTGAAAAGTGCCGTTTTGGTGTTATTTCTTTATTCTTGCATTCTTCCTAGCTCTTGCATTGATATCTATCAGTCATCTTCCTTACAGCAGTCAATGTACAAATCACCGATCCAGAAACCAGAGGTCTTCGAGAAACAAATCGGCACCAAATTCATATATGGATAATTGAAGTTCATCTTCAGGAATAGGAAAATAACAAATTTCATAAACGTTGTTTTCAAAACTTGTTATTTCCCCTGTGAATCTCTGAATTTTACCATCAATTTCCAATGAGTTATGATTTTGCTTGTAGGGGTCTCTTGAAATATTCCCTGTAGATCCATCAGTATTTCATCTGATATATCATGGAAATTCTCTTTGAGGTTTGGAAAGGAAAACTCCTTTAAAAATGAATATATAATAATTAAAAACCTAATTTACTGAATTTATTTTTAAGATTTCATATTTCAATTAAATCGAAAATAATTTCCAAATTCGAAACAAATATGTACCTTTAGGCGTTGCAGCTTTGTCTGCATTTTCTTTCATGTTGCTGCTTCTTCCTTAGACCCATTCTCGGAAATTCTACTGACAATTTCTGAATCGGGTTTTTCACGTTGTAGATGGTAAAAATCCAGAAGCTGCCTGCTATAAGGAATTGCCAATTGCAGAATGTTGGCATCACTATTATTGACGAATTCTCTGACTGTATTGTTTTGCTTTCATTGAATTGCTTATGCTGCTAACATAAGAATTGCGTGCAAGACGTTTTCTTTCACAGAATTCGTCAATGTAGCTTTCTACCAGCATCGTGTCGTCCCTGGCTGATGACATGACTGCATCCAAGGATCCGGCTACTGTAGTAAATGAATTTTTATATTGCCTCTTTAGCGCACAGACTATCTCACTTAAACTGGTCTTCATCATTTGGCTAAAGAGGGTTATATTAGTAGGAGGAGTCATGATTTTATTAATGTTCTCCCTTTCCAGCAGGGGATGGCCAAAAAAATCATATGTCCGAAATAAGATGTTATAAGGATCTTGGACTTGTACCTCTAATTTATATATAACCTCTTTAATTATAGTCATATTAAGAGACATTGGATGTTTATTTTTATTTGAGGTCTAAAAGGTACGCATCTAAGGTCCAGTTAAAAGTTTACCGATGACTCCAAGTACTTGAAATTCTACAGTGACCATCTCCTCCTGAAAGACTTTTTGTCCTGGTTCTTGTTGGTCAGCCCTTGCAAAAAAAGATTTTAAATTTTCATAGTAAAGAAAATAAGTAGCGCCCAGTTGAAAAATAATGTGAATTCGATTCCCTCGAAATCTAAGAATTAGGAACAATTTTAGGCCTAAATCATGCAGGAAGACCTTAAATGCCCTAATATTACCTTTTCTGTCACTATACCGAAGGGAATTCAAACCCAACATAATTTTCCAGGCTAGACACTCATCACCATGAAGAATTTATTTTATGTGAGGGCTTTCACAATTCGCAAGAGCCTTTCTGGTTGCACGGGAAACTGTCTCTAGTGGGTGGATATTGCAGTTGAGCTCAACTAGACTCTTATCGCATGCCTTCTCCAACAAATAACATGTGGCATGGTTAACGGGAGATCGATCACTTAATGAACTGTTTATTTTGCTTATTAGTGTTTGTAGCAAGTCATCAACAAAGTATATAGTTCTCTGACTTACTATTTCAACAGGTTTTCCGAACTTCAGACTCTGCGTGAGAAAACTAACTGTGGTATTTTGGAAAGTGTTACACCACTAATTCTTGTATTCTATCCTTATCGATAAATTTCTTTACTATGTGCCCAACTAAAACTGGATGAGAATTCTGAACTATAGGATACTGCTTGCTCCTGGATATATGATAGCATAGACAACTAAGAATTAAAAGAAAATATAATGATAAAAAAGTTAATTAATTTAATTTTTCTGTAATTAAAAAAATAAATCTTATTTAATCATAATATTTTCGAATGTGCACAATTAAGATTTTAATTATTTTATCTACAAAGATTCATATTTAATGTTTAACTTAAAAAAAAAATTTAACTTGTTTTTTTTTTTTTGGTTTCTTTTTAACTGAAGAGTGGAGTCAAAATGTTTTTAACATTTTGGGGATTCGCTGCATTTGGTGGAAAGAAGAATATAAATTTAATATAAACTGATCCCCCATGTCTGGGTCTAGAATGCTGTTTTAGGGCACTAAAAAAATTACCATGAACCTTAAGTTTGAGTGGCATCCGTTTAGGTTAGAAGACCGTAACAAATGTTTTGAAAAATAATTTATGGGAATGTTTAAAAAATGATAATGGTGCTTTAGTTTAGCTTTGATATCTTAAACATATCTGTAAAAAAAATAGCTAAAGAAATTGTTTACCAATGTTTTGTCTTAGAATTTGAAATAACTTTTTTTCAAATGTTAAAATTATTTTTATGTTACGAACTGCGTCAATTTTATCAATTATTTTTACATGGTGATTGATTAAAAACTTGAACAATTATATTACTCGATTTATTTTATAGAATTAATGTAATCTTAAATTACATTAATTCTTTTAAAATAAAGCTTTGAAGGGTATTTTTTATTTTAAGCTATAATATAATAGTATTTTTTTTAATTTTCAGTGTTAAAAAGTTAAAAAGAATATATTCATTTAAAAAAATTAAAAAATTAACAATTATTTATAATGAAATAAATAGAATTCAATTTTGAAAGAAAATGTCATATTTGAACTATTTATTTATTAATAATGTTAAACTTTTTAAATAATATTTATTAATGACAAGAACCAAAAAAACTTATGTTTTATCTTTCCAAGTAATTGACAATGAGTTGTGAAATCGATGAATCTCTGAAACTAAAATTTTGAGTGGAGTAGTGTGAGTGAGTGGTGGGAGGTCTAATCGCGCCTGTTTATTACAGAATGTGGCTTCCATAGCGTTCCAAATCGATCGTTAGTAGAAATTATTCTATTTTTTAAATTCTTTTTTTAGTTAAGTTCCTGGGTCTCAAATTTGTCAATTTTTGGTTTATTTTCAAGATTATAAAAAAAAATTCTTGCGTTGATGATGACACGTTTATGTATGAAATGGAAATATAATTATGTCACATTTTTTATTTTCCCAGAAACTAATCATTAAAATCACATGAAATATTTTTTTCAATTATATTATTTTTTGGTGAAAATATTGATTAAACAATGCTTTATTCAATAATAATATCGCTAATTCAAAAAAAAATTATTTTTTTTTAGTTATAGTGATTTTATTAACACAGTATTTAATGGCCTTTTTCATAATATATACGAAATATTTTTATTTTTAATTTTTTAATTAACATCTACAATGCTTTATTTTCATAAAAAACATGAAAATATTCATGCATTTTTTTTTTTATTAATATATAAAAATATAACTTTAGTAAAGGTGTATTTTTTTTTTTAATAATACATTTAAAAAAAAATAATGGTTTCATTATATTCCGTGATTGTTGATTAATAAATATTGAAAATTTCATTAAAATTGGTTGATTTCCTGAATTTTTAATTGAAGGGAGGATTTAAATGTTTTTACATTTTGGGGATCGCCCATTGATTTTTCACGTACCTAGATTATACATATGAATAAAATCCAAACAAAAAAGAAATCTGACTTTAAAACAGCACCCACAAAAAATAAAAAGTCCAGTATTAACAAAATAACATCAGACAAGAAAAATACCAATCAAATTGAATAGGAAAGTAATTATCTTGTCACCAAACAGACAATTTGAAAAATTTCTCTTCAAAAGAATGGCCCAAATAATACCTTTCCTCCCACTCTCCAAAAAGCATACCGAAATCTGAAAATCAATCAAAATCATAAATTAAGAGTAGTCAAATCCTACATGCTAAAAACACAAAAAAACAAACTCCCAAAGAAGAAATATTGCAAAAACTGTCACAGGGGGTAGGGGGTGAGATGACCGTATAATGATTTAGTCGTTTAACACCAATAAACAAACAAACAAACAAACAAAAGAGAATTAATACTTGGGAGGATACCCCCACTCCCCTAAAAAGGAGGAGGTGATTCCCCAGAGGACAGTCTTATGACAACAGAATCATTAATTTAAAAATGCCTCGTCATAAAAACATTTTTTTTTTTTATAAATATGAAAATCAGTTAGAAAACCAGATAACACGATGCAAGATTTTTTTTTATTATCTTGTTCATGTTTGAAATTCAAATAAATAGTATTCCTTTTATTATTATTCCTGTATATATATTTATTTATTATCGCTTATGTTTGAATTCATGTTTTGAAACATGATGTAAATCATAAATCTATGATGTCATGCCAAAGATATAATTATTTTAATACGGTAATCGTTTAAAAATATGTAGGTTTGTAGAATATCAGACTGAAGATCTCAAGGTTTCGAGTCATGGCATCCACTTTATTTGTTGGGCATTTATTATTTACTATTAATGCAATATTCTCCATTTCTAAAAGTAGTTAACATTGCTGATATTTTGAAATGAGACAAATTCTGCAATGTATTTATTACGTTTTAAAAAATTAGACAAAATCTCTATTTATATAAGATTAAAATGTATGTAGAATTTAAATCTATTAAGAATTGCATTCGGTGTCTACATTTTTTTTTTTTTTTTTTTTTTTTTTTACTCATCCACTAACCCAATAATTGCTTCCAACTTTGACATCACATCCATGCAAAGTAATATTACGTACAATTTTTGAAAGTGTCTACAACAAATCCTGACACATTTTTTTTTCTATAAAGTAATTTTTGAAAACTTATTCTTTTATGATTAAATTTGATTAATCATAAAAATCTTTAAAAAAAAAATAAATAAAAAAAAAAAAAAATCTGTGTTGATTTCGCCATTTGCCTAATGTTTAATTTCTATTTGTTTTTGTTTATCATTAAAATCAAATAATTAATGTTTCTTTCTTTTCTCTTTTCAGGCGCACAGAAGGATAATTTTTTGACTGTAATGCAAGATTCTCCAGCTAGATATCCTTTTGTTTTGATTTCAATGGACTCGTTTTGAAACAAATGAATGCGAGATGGGATAAACCTCATTCTTCAAAATTGTTAAGTTACCATTACAAAAAGTTTTGCATATCATCTGATCATCATCATTATATGATGATCATCATCATTATATGATTATCATCATCATCATTTTTTTATGACATCTGCCTAATTTTCTTGCTTTCAATTTAAATAAGATTTTGCAGTCAAATTCTAGATTTTAAATTTTCACCTTTTTCTAGTCCAATTTCTCAATTTTAAGAAATCCGATTTATCGCATTTCGCATTCAAACTCGTCAAATCTTTTCTTTTTATTTTATTCATGTTTCTTTAAATTTGATTTTGTTAAATTACTGTTTCTTTTAAGTTTTCTTGTTCTTTCTTCCTTGATTTTTCCTCCGACAATTGTGTTTGCTCTCACAGAGACAAACTGGTCTGCCTTTGCACTAGCTCGGTGAACCGTTTTGGGTGAGCCCCTTTTTTCTTTTCCCATGATAAATCCTAGAATTCTTCCAACGTTTATTCCTGGATCTCCGTAATATGGTACGCAGACACGTGTTAGAGCTGAAATAGTGCTTTTATTATTATCGTTTTCATATCTTGTCTTTTTTTTCTCATGTTGTATGAGATTCAAATTAATCGAAACTTTTCCCTTTTTTATGCGGGGTGAGGGTGTAGTATCTTTTCAGTTGCCATGATATCATGCTCGCAGGCATTACCTTCTGCTTTTATAGAGGGGGGGGGGTCTTCCCCAGAATTACACCTCTATTTTGGAGTATATGTTCGTTCATCATGATACCATCCGATCAGGCATTACCACCTCCTTTTTTGGGGGGTGGGGTGGGGTGAATCCTCCAAGGCTTTACTCCTCCTTGGCGGGATGGGGGTAGTAGTGTAGTATATTTTCATTGGTCATGATACATTCCTTCCAGGCATTACCTCCTATTTGGGGGAGGGCATAGTATATGTTCGTTCCTCATGATACCATCCTCCCAGGATTACCTTCTCCTTTGGGAGAGGAGGCGATGCTTTCGTGGATGACTTCCAATTTTTCCTGTCTATTGCCATTTCGCTTGTGCTACCCTCCAGGATCAGCTCGTCATCAACAGATACCTGCCATGTCTTAAGCGGCATATCACGTGGCTTTTGGCGATCGATGTCAATGTGGGACACACTTTGGAGTGTTACGGATAATTGACAGAGGGAGATGTGACCATATCAGTTGAGACGTCATTGTGCGACATTCTTTCTCATGGAGGCCTTAAGAGTCAATGAGTTTGTTGATGAAATTTCTCAATGGCATTGCGCTAATGATTTTCTGGAGACTGTTATTGCTATACACAAAGCCATCATCTACGTCACCTCCTTCATAATAATTGTGTTTTTTGGGCATATTTTTCCCTTTTCTTCCTCCTTGTACCTCTTGAGTAAAAAGCCAAACGGCTTCAAGATATTTTTTTCATTTAAATGCTATGCTTAGTCGTCGTCGTCGTTGGTTTAACGTCAGTTTTAAATGCTGGCATGTATTGGACAGCTTTCAGAAATTGACTTCCAAACTAACCTATCTCCACCCAGGTCATTTAAATTACATAACCTGAAATGCAACATATTTTCTTTGGAAGTCATTTACTTAGTTGAGGCAATATTTTTATAGGTCGGATGTCCTTCCTGAAGCCAACCCACTGAAGTGATGCGGGACCAGTGTTTTTATTGAGACACCATCTCTAGGTGATTGCCTACCAAGACTAAAGAGCACTTCACTTGCCCTTAAGTTTCCAATAATTTACAACTTCTGTACGTAGTGAAACCTTTGGCTAGGAGCAAAATGTAGTATCTGTTCTGATACTACATTTCTTTTTTCTGTTCACTGTGAATGAGAAATCCTTCTAGATGGAGGCAATTAAATTTTTTTGCCGCAGTCCAGAATTGGAGCTGGATTTTCCCCACATTAAAAAAACCTCATAGGGAGGCAAATAAATATTGACATTGTTTACAAAAACACTGCAAACACTGTTGTCTACAATTTTAATTTTAGCATTTAAAGTATCTAGAAAGTGTTTGCAATTTTCACTTAGAAAATTAATCCTTCGAAGTACAATACTTTGAACGTTTGAGATAATTTTATTTCACATTATTTAAACAAACTTTTATAGATATTCTCGTTCCATCTGCCATGACAAATGGAACGAGAGCATGCTACCCCCGTGGATTTAATAAAGGGTTCCGTTCGAAATTCCGTCCAGATTCCTGAGTTTGACAGAAAGATTCCCAAGTTCGACAAAGTACACCTGAAGAAGGTTGGAGGTTACATCGGCCGAAACGTTGTGATAAAAACACCCAAGATGAGAACAGTAGTCCGAAAATACCAAATTCTACGAATTATCAACCCTCATCTCAAAAATTCCGAAACACACACACACACATATATAACTTCTTTGTAATATATCAGGAAAAATCCCAGCAGAGTGCTTGATTAATTAAGAATTAAAGTTAAAAAATTAAAAATTAAGAGCGTAATATTTATTTATTTTGGTACATAAAAATTAGTACAACATTCGTACCGTCAGTTTCAAACACGGAAGAACTTAGCCATCCGACTCTCTTCAGCTTCTGTTGAAACCGACGGTACGAATGTTGTACTAATTTTTATGTACCAAAATAAATATATATATATATATATATATATATATATCTGAAAGTCACTCTAGACAAGGCATGAAGCCACTTGATGTAAGGAGCTAATCATAATTAAAAAGAAAAAGGGTAGAATCACATCAAGACAAACCAAGCCTGAAAGAGACCCCACCACCAGCATTCAATCTCCTGGACTCCAAACAGGCTAGTCAAGAAGTAAGCCTTTCAAGAATCCAATAGGAAAGAAAGAGGTTACAAGGCTGGCTGGCTGACAAAAATGTCTATTCCTCAATTTTCACGTTGTAAATAAAATCAAGTAAGACCAAATTATTTTTCATGACTGTCTGGCTTGCATGCAAACCTCATATTATATTTTACCTTCTTTGATCAAAATGGCATCATCAGGCGGATAACGTATCGGCCAATTTCGGCGTCTTATTCTCGTCGTTCCAGTGTTATCAGTCGAGGATAAGGCGCCGAAACTGGCTGGTACAGTATCCTCCTGATGATGCCATTGACTTAGATCCAAGAGTCAAGCTGCTGGCTATGAAGCACCATAGTGTTTGATATTTAAAAAAAATAATAGTTAATTAATAAAATGTCCTTTTTCAAAACCGATATGCAAGTATCAGGAAGTTTCATCAGATGTCCTGCTGGCTTTGCAGGCTAAGGGAAGTCTCAATAGTGGCGATGGAGAGGCGCTCGTAAAACCAAGTCAATTCACGATGGTCCCAAGTGTGGTGTGTTATTAATTGACTAAGGCTATTAAGGAAGTCACGTGTGGCAGGGCCTATTGTTTCACACATCTCTACGGCGATTGGTTGGAACACAAATTTGTCGAAGACTGGCATATCGTGATTGCTTGCAGTTCTCTAATTAAAACTAAATATACTTATCTAAATACCTTGGTTAATGTAGCTTCAGAATATGTATGTTATTATGGGTGTATAGTTCCAAAATCCTACAAAGAGCTCAGGAACAAATAAACAGGAACTAGCACTTTATATAAATAGTGTGTGTGTGTGTGGGTGTGTGTGTGTGTGTGTGTGTGTGTGTGCGTGCGTGTGTTAAACCTCTCCTTTGCAGAGTTCCGCAGTGAGGTGTGAACGAAGATCGCATGTTAGCATCATGCCAATTGTGATTCACTCCGGTCCCTTATTTTAAGCGTAGCTGTGCATTAAACTTTATAATTGTAAACCCACTTCAATTAGAAAAAGTTGCTTTGCCTTTAGTTTCTTTATCTTCTTGATCTTCTGGGTTCCTATTTATTTGCTTCCCCACGAGGGCAGAGTTAGACACAAGGTTGTTTTTTTTTTTAATATGAGAAAATCCAGCTCTTCACAAAGGGAGAATTTTGATTAGAACAAAAAAAATTTTTTAAATTGCCTCAGTCGAGAAGGATTTCTCCTTCACTGACCGAGAACAGATACTACACTTTGAAATATTTATTTGTAGAAAATATAAAAATAATTACATTTTAAACAAATTAGGCACAAGGCCATAAAAAGTTTGGGGAAAATCCATGGTCTAAAGTGATAAAAATGTCTATTTTACTCTTAACTAGAATCATCTCGGTCACCACGATACCACATTTACTCTAGGGGGTTGTCCTACTTAAGATATCTCCAAATTTCTTGGCAATTTTATTTTCTTTTCCAAAATTATATTCATGTACAAAAATTAATTAGAATAACACGGAGAGGGGGGGGGGGACCCTAAAATTTTGGTTATACTACACTTTGATCCAAGGCTGAGAAAGTGAAGTGGGTATCTCGATTGACTTGTTATAACCTATAATTCTCTCTATAGTCATAGCTTTTTTGCTCTTCATGCCAATTTTAGTTGAAATCCATTCAGTATTTTCTGAATTTATAGCAAATAGACAGGCATTATCTGTATATGAGATATTGATAAGCAGCCACAAAAATATGTTTTCAAACATGAAGTTGAATGCTGACACATATACACTTGTTTGTCCATCCATAAACTCTATCACTGTCATTGACAAAGTTCTCTTTATAAAGTATTGTGGACATAACATAACGGCCATCAAAATCTATTAAGGGAGATGTCGATCAGAAGCAGATTTTGTCATAGGCATGATTTATTTTGGGTCATTTGCCTCACTCTGACACACATATTATCGATCTCCAACTCTAGTATGAAAGCGGACAATTGCAGAAAGCTATTATGAGTGGAGCCCATTTCCCAAAACCAGGGTCTGATTTATATATATATATATATATATATAAGAAATAAGAGTGATAAACATGTTCGAATGTCCAGATTTATTTCAAACTTTGATTGTTCAATGCAAGGTATATTCTGTAATAAAATTATGTATATTATTCTTTCCTTAAACCAAGGCTTTTCAAAGATCGAAATCTTATCAGAGGAATTATACAGATAGATAAGTTGGCATTGGAAAAGCCAAAATTCAGCATTTTAGCCTGAAGATTCCCCCGGGGATGAAACGCGGGAGCCTCTGTGTAGCTTAATTGCCATTAATATATTTTCATAGCTTACTATATATATATATATATATATATTGTCAGGGTAGTTCAATTTGGAGTCATCCTAATTTATATTTATTTGTAAGGCTGTAAGCAAAGCGGAAAAACAAAACTGAAAGAGAAAATGAAGAAAGACAAATAATTGAAGACAATATATATTTTCAAAAAAACTTATCTATTTATTTTTCAATAAATCTTTGACTTACTGTTAATAGAATCCATGATGGTAGAAAATATTTTGATATTTCGGGAGGAACTCTCCCCTTCTCAAAAATCTATTGCAGAAAGAGAGATGAATGCATTAGTTTTCATACGGATATAGGTGAAAAGGAAAAAAAGAGATCAGGTTGAACATGAATCAATAGTCTGCATCCGTGGTCATTAATGTGATTCCTGATTGGTATGCATGCCATGTTCAAATCCTATTTGATCTATCACATTTTTAATTACACAATAATAGAGTTTGAATTACCTACTAGACACCATCCTCGATAGTCTTCTGTCCTTTTTGTACAAAGGTTTGTCATACAACCTGACATGAGGATAATTCACCCTACGAGTAAACCCTGACCAAATATTCAAAATAACATAGTATTCAAAGCCCAAATAAGGTCCCCTCGAAACAGCTATGCACTGTCTTAAATGAAGGCTTATGCACCTTCTCCTAGTGATGCTACCTCAAGTAACAACACTTAGCTGTATACTCCACCAGACTAGATGAATTCTTGTCCTGGAATCCGGTAAGACCAAGAGACCACAAGAAAGATATACTATAACATAGTAAACTGGTCAATTGGGGAGAGAGAAATTAATGTTCATTAGATCTTTACTAACTCAACGTTTGAGAGGTAAAGGAGAACTTTAGTTAAACACTCGGATATCTATGTTTCTCATATAGAGATCAAGGAAGAGACCTCTTGATTTCTGAGACTTAACACTGAAGTAAAATGAAAAAAAACAGAGATACTATCTCCCTTACCACCACTTATAGTTTTTATTTATTATTCATCTGAAACAAGGGGGCACATTGCCACTGAGACATAAGGGGCTACTGTGATTAGAGGACAGATTTATAGGGGCATCTTAAGTGGGGAGTTGTGTAGCAAGGTGTTTGTTCACATTTAAATTTCTGCATGTTGGTACTGTCTGGGAAACAGGGAGTAGAGGGAATTCCAAAGGCAAGTGGTTCAAGGAAAGACGCTATTAGAATAGAAAGTTTTCCGGCATCTGGGGACTGTTACAGTGAATGGGTGGGATTTTGCTGCTAGTCGAGTTGGTCGCGATGAAAGAGCAACTTGTGTTCAATAAATGATAGGCAACAAATGTTGTTTTGGCATTAAATAACTTTAAAGAAAGGGTTTATATGCGATAAAACAGACAAACTAAAGTGACCCCTTTAATCATTTAAGCAATTTACATCTTTTATATTTAATATCAATAAGATGTCTTCTTCACATCTCCATTGGGACAAAATTTTCACCTCAGTTTCTTATATAAAGAGTGTGTGTGTGTGTGTTGAATTCTTGGAACTGCAATAAATAATGTTGTAAATTTATTTCTACTCATTATATATATATATTTATAAATAAATATTAATTATTTATTACCTACAGACATCGATGTGTCATGCTAACGCAATCTTCAGTGCAGGAAGTTAATTTTCGACAGTCGGCGGGCTCGAACTCCGATCACAAATCGCCACTGATTCGCAGTCAAGAGCGTTCCCCCTTTGGCCACCACAAATTAGCTAATAATTAAAGAGGAATTTAACTTTGTAAATACCGAGTCGGCGGGTATTACACACACACACACACATATATATATATATATATATATATATATATATATATATATTAGGATAAAAAACACGATATATCATGAAATGTCGTAGCGACAGAATGTATGAAAAACAGAAAAGAAAAATAATTAAACAGAAAATATAAAACTCACAACAGATTGGATCCGTTTCATTTGGATCAACGAACGTCTTCAGAAAAAAGTGAAAGATTTGGAATTTTTTTGAACAAAACGTGATGTTTTTGGCACGTGCGTAACTATTTGAAAAAAATATGCGGCGCGTGTGAAAAAAACATGAATTGTGAAAAGGAAAAGAAAAAATGGAAACATGGATAAATAAGTGGGACCTGTGGAAATTCCACTGTTCATCTGTTGTATATTGCTACTGTGCCTTATATAGATTTACATTCTACGGACGTTCGCCGTCACAGATATTATCAAACCACCTTTATTAAAACTGAAACACACTTATCTAGTACTTTGGTTTCAGAATATATCTTGCTATGAGAGTCTATCTCCAAAACCTTTGTAGGAGTTTGACATATTTTCATTCTATGGACGTTCTGCATGACTGCAGACCCCACAATATCATTGTACCATCTTTGGACAGAACAGATACTACACTTTGATCTTAGACCGAAGACTAAGGAAGTGTACTTTAAGGATTCACATTCAACACAACGGTAACGTTAGATGGAATTGATTTTAATTACTTTGTTTGCATTGCATCTTCGATCGGGTGATCCTATTTTTTAAAAGGGGTGGGGGGTGATAACATATCTACGGATCTGAAATTGCCCTAGTTTATTATTATATGTATAGACTTTGTCAAATTATTTTCAATTGTTTCCTATTGAATTTTGTTTTGTCTCATTTGAACTGATTCTAAATCAAGTCAATTCTTTAAATGTTTTCATTTCTTTCATAATCAATAGTTTTCTTCATGTTTAATTGGATAAAATTTCAATATGTCAGTTTTATCTTTTAAACCTTTATTCAAATTTTAATTTATACTTTTTTGTGCGTGTGGCATTTGTTGAATTTTGAGAGAAGAAGTAAACGACTCGGCTCCGATTAGTAGTTACTGTCCTTTAATCAAACAAGAGGCTTCTGTAAAAATGTCCTTATTTTGTATTTGTACTAGCAGGGATACCTGACATTGCCGAAGGAATAGATAGCAGAATAGATGAGTTTTTAAAAAAAAAGGGATCTGCAACATTAATCTCTCTTTCGACATCCTTAGTCACATTACTTTTGACACCCCTAACCCGAATCTTGTGTTGATGGGAATTTATATAATACATACTATAGTTGAATTTATCAAAGATTTTCTCATAAATATATATATATATATATATATATATATATGTGTGTGTGTATCACACTGTTTTTTTGATAAAACTTGTGTTTGTGTACATAATATCATTAAATAAATGGTTAATTTAGTCTACAAAGTGAAATATATATAATATTTAATTTTAAAGAAGACTGGCATGTTATTTAAAACTTAATTCAACTTTTTGTTTTCTTTTGAAACAAAATCGAAATAATTAAATGTTTGAAATAGCATTTTCTTTTGGTCTGTCGTGCTCATGTTATAAATAGCATTTTCTTTGGTCTGTCATGTTTAAGCTTGAATCGATACCTCTTAAGTATATGCATCCTCGTTTGATTTTGTGTACAATTTTTAAAGTGATGCATGAAAAAAATTCGCAAAACGAAAAAGAGTATCACAATCTTTGTCATTATTAAGCGGTGATTGTCCTTTGTTTTTTGTTTTTCTAAGCCCAATACCTTTTAATAATGGCACAAAAAAATGTTTTATTCGTTTTGTTTAAGGTATTTCTCATCATGTATCACTTTTCCTGAGTTGGAATCACTCAATTTTCACTCTGACTTCTAAAGTTTGCTCTGGCTCCAATTCTCCTCTCCCAATACTTAGTTTTGTCATTTTCTTTCTTTTTTTAGTCCCTAATCGCATAAAGCATTCAATTCCTGACCATTGAAAATAGAAGCCCGAATCAGATTTCAAACGCTTTAAATTCTTTTTTTAAATTTCTACCATTGCTTCTCTTCCTCCAACCTCACTATTTGTTGCTCTTACACTACCCCTCTACCTCTCGACTTCCATAACTTATGATTAATTATATCTAAAACTACGACCCCCCCCCCTCTTTATGTCAGCTTGGCGGAAGGGGGGGGGGGCTCTCTTTCTCCAAAAAAGAATGGATTGTTTTGCTGTTTTCAAAAAGCTGGCTATGCCAATGTGATATAAGGACTTTGTGCAGAAACTTTTAAATATTTTTTTCCTATAAGAAACATCTTATTTTAAATGTGTCCAAAGTGTAAAAGACTCTATCCATTGATTAATTTTAAATAGCATTTTCCTTTGGTCTGTTGTGATCAAGTTTGAAAAATGAGTTTCTTTTGGTCTGTCGAGCTCATATTTGAAAAAAGGTTTTCTTTTGGTCTGTTGTGCTACAGTTTGAAAAGGGGTTTTCTTTTGGTCTGTTGTGCTACAGTTTGAAAAGGGGTTTTCTTTTGATCTGTTGTGCTCAAGTTTGAATAAAAGGTTTTCTTTTGGTCTGTTGTACTCAAGTTTGAAAAAGGGTTTTCTTTTGGTCTGTTGTGCTCAAGTTTGAAAAATGGTTTTCTTTTAATCTGTTGTGTTCAAGTTTGAAAAAAGGTTTTCTTTTGATCTGTTGTGCTCAAGTTTGAAAAAAGGTTTTCTTTTGATCTGTTGTACTCAAGTTTGAAAAAAGGTTTTCTTTGGTCTGTTGTGCTCAAGTTTGAAAAGGGGTTTTCTTTTGATCTGTTGTGCTCAAGTTTGAAAAAGGGTTTTCTTTTAATCTGTTGTGCTCAAGTTTGAAAAAGGGTTTTCTTTTAATCTGTTGTGCTCATGTTTGAAAAAGGGTTTTCTTTTGATCTGTTGTGCTCAAATTTGAAAAAAGGTTTTCTTTTGATCTGTTGTGCTCAAGTTTGAAAAAGGGTTTTCTTTTGGTCTGTTGTGCTCAAGTTTGAAAAAAGGTTTTCTTTTTGTCTGTTGTGCTCAAGTTTGAAAAAAGGTTTTCTTATGGTCTGTCATACTTATGCTTTAATAGACACATGTCAAGCATATTAATCTTTTTTTGTGTATCTAAGTTTATTTCGGATTGTCGTTCTCAAAGAATAAGTTTAGGATGTTCTATGCTGTCAGATTGGAACCACAGATTTGTAGATTCTGTTCTGATCAATCTATTCTCGATCATCTTACAAGCTAAACATCTGCAAATCCCTTTTAAGTACCTACTTTTTGTCAGTGTTTATTTTCTATATCAGCTCAGCTTATTCGTTTTATTATACTTCAATTTGCAAGAATTTAGTGGTATGTATACAGATTTCATTTTGTAAGTTTATGTATCATGCGTTTTTTTTTTATTGATGCTGATATGTCCATGGATAATATCACTAAACAAAGATTTATTTAATCCACCGGGCTGGGGATAAACAAAGAATATCACAGAGTGAAAATGAGACTCATACAGGATTCCAACCTATGCCTCAGTAGAAGGACCACCTAACATGGGCATCATCTTAAACCGCTTGACTAACGAGCCAATATATCTAGAGAAACTGGTGCTATCAGATCAGGTTGTCTGAAGATACTGACTTCTTGACCAAAAATACACCAAACATTGATGTTATTGTTTTTTTTCCTTTCCCTTTGCAAAACTCAATCATGTTTTGCAAAGCTGAAAAAAAAACCCAATTTTCTTCTACAAAACAACCAAACGAAATAACATGAATAAATATTTGATTGTATGAAGCATACAAAATTTTACCAAAATGATCGTATTTGGCATTAAATAACCTGAAAAGGTTTGATATGATGTAAAACAAAACAACCAAATGAAACACCATAAATAAATATTTAAAGATATATAGAACTTGAAGCATAAATTTTTTTTCAAAAATACCCATATTTGATATTAAATAACATGAAAAGGGTTAATATGCGATAAAACAAAACAACCAAACATCTAGAGAAGGCTGAAATTGTACAAATACGTACTGGTTCGTTAATCAAGCGGCCTAAGTCAACATCCGTGTTAAGTAGTCCCTCTTCTGAGGCACAGGTTTGAATCCTGTACAAGTTTCGTTTCTCATTTTGTGGTATTTTTTGTTTATTCCCAGCCTCGTGGACTAGATAAATCGTTTCTTTAGTGATATTACCAGCACAAACATTAGCATTAACAAAAAAAGCAACAGGTAAACGTAAAGTTTTCCGACGTGATAATTTTAACAGAAAGGCAATATGCAATAGCTCAAAAATGTAATTTTTCTCTTTTTTTAGATTATGACATGCTGAACGTATTGGTAGTAAAATCAATTTAGTATTACATATGAAATAGTAAAGAAAAAAAAAGAAGCATTTTAAATTAGTAAATTAGCAGACATACTGGCATATTTCCAATATGGCCGGTCTGTAAAACTAGTCAATATTAGAACGTAAAATATATCAAACGAAAAGGAAAGTATTTTAGTTAGTTATATTAAAATATTTGTTTCACAACTCAATGCGTGTGTTTTCGCAACACAATTTTTATTTTTATATAACTCAGTAAAATACTTTACTTCTTTTCGTCGGACATATTCTACGTTCTGATGTTTTTGTCGACTAGTTTTATAGATCGAACAATTAATAATACAATCAAATATAGAGTTCATATTTTTTTTTTTGTAAGCATCTATTAGAAATTTAAGAATAAGAAATAAGGTAAAATACCTTCAAAAGCATATTTAAGATGCGATATTAAATTTAAAAGAAAAATCGTAACAGATTTTTTTTCTTTCTTTTTTTTTTTTATAAACTTTCATTTTAGTTTATAGTAATTACAAATATTTCGCCAAGTAAAATTGGCCTTATCAATGTATTTGGAAATCCTGGTCTTATTGGATTACTCCGTCCTTGGTGTAAAATGGACGTGTGGTGTCGGTTATTTTTTCTTTCACTTTTAAATATGAGGACGCGTATGTGCGCGGGATAGATATCAAATGTCGAGTTCATATTTATTTTTTTTTTGTAAGCATCTATTAGAAATTTAAGAATAAGAAATGAGGTAAAATACCTTCAAAAGCATATTTAAGATGCGAAATTAAATTTAAAAGAAAAATCGTAACAGATTTTTTTTCTTTCTTTTTTTTTTTTTATAAACTTTCATTTTAGTTTATAGTAATTACAAATATTTCGCCAAGTAAAATTGGCCTTATCAATGTATTTGGAAATCCTGGTAAGTAGTATATGCTGATTGCAAAAGTGCTGGATACCATAGATAGAGCAGGTGTGTGTAATACTACAGTAAATTTTGTAAAAACGGGGGAAGGAGAGGGAAGGGGGGGGAAGAGATACATAAAGAGAGAGAGGGAAAGAAGTTTTAAAAGATGTTACACACACTTTTTAACTCTTCTATTTTGTTGTCCATGCCTCCCGGGCAACGCCAGGTAGCCATGTAAATAGAAACATTGCCTTTATCTATACTATATTAGGATTAGTGCCATCTCTGTTTCTCCCAAATCTGCTTCTCAAACATTTTCCCTATCTCCAGAAAATTCCTGTCTGTAACCGTCAGCCGAATTTGCCAATCTCCTGTCCACGTTCTCCTTCAATTCTACATGTTCCGCCCACATTTTATAAAATGCTTTCTTCATCTTAGCTGCAGGATACATCCGTCAAGTTACTATCCTTTATGATATTTGACTTTGCGCATAATTTATCATCTTTTTATGCAAACACTAGGTGTAATACCCGTCCCAGGACAGGTTCAGCCTTGGATCTTTTAATGGTTCACAGCACGGCACTAAGCTGCCTTCAGACACCCTTAGGCAATGTTTTTGTACCACTTCACCCCGAAATTCAACTTTCCCAGCCCTTTTCTAACTTTTTTTCTGCCTACCCTACTTCCCAACCCTATCAACTATTCAAACTCTGTTGTCTACCCCAACCAGGCCCTGAGTCTTATATGAAACTGCATCCCATGGTAAGGCCCTAATTTTGGAGCTTTGAAGAGTGTGGAGTCACTCCTTGTTTGCTATTACTCCCAGGTCCACTCTGATCCGGAGGAGTGGTATTACCTGCCAGTTCCATCTATGGTTTAAAATAAATAGTATCTGTCATTTGCAGACTTTTTATTTACAGAATATATATTCATAGGAAAAACAATGAATCTATAAATATTTCAAGATATTTAGAACTTGAAGCATAAAAACTTTTACCAAAATGACTGAATTCGGCATTAAATTACCCCAAAAATGGTTGATATGTCGTAAAACAAAACAATCAAACCTTGGCCTCTTTTAATAAATGCAACTAGAGAAGGACCCCAAAATACTTCAAAACAACAGACTGCTATATGGTGACCACAGCTGAAGTTATAAGCTCTAACCCTCTTAGTACGGCTGTCACAAAATTGCAGACGATACTACATGCAAAACTGGTTTTATTTGCAATATAAGACACAACAGCAGAAATATACACAATAAATTCAGTCATTGACTAATTATGTGCATGAGAAAATGACAATTTTCCATGAGCGGATAGTCAACCTCATTATAAATTCAAGATGGCCGCCATCACAATATGCAAATTAGTCAAATTTTACAATTTATTTTGATAGTCCTACTTATATGCTACAAATGTTATATACATTGTTTGAGCATACAATGGAGGGTTAAACTTAAACAGACATTTTAAAAATAGGTGTGAAAAAAATCATTTTTTTACTAAAAAGAATTGAGCGCTCAGAGGGTTAAAGGCTGAAATCTTTCCTCGTTTCTTTGAATCATTTAAGAAATCCCCTTCTTTTTTTTCCTCCCGGATATAAATTCAGATAATATAAAGATAGATAGCCCTGGTTTGGAAAATGACAATTTTCCATGGTCAACCCTATTATAATTTCAAGATGGCCGCCATCACAATATGCAAATTAGTCAAATTTTACAATTTATTTTGATAGTCCTACTTATATGCTACAAATGTTATATACATTGTTTGAGCATACAATGAAAAGTTAAGCTTAGTCATTTTAAAAATAGGTGTTAAAAAAAGTCATTTTTCTACAAAAAAATAAGAATTCAACGCTCAGAGGGTTAAACTTTAAATTTTATTGACTTAAACCCCAATTAGAAGACAAATATCTATACCATTTTGTTATCATATCATCATATTTGGTTTAACGTCTTTTTTACATGCTGATTACCTCTTTTAAGGCTTTACATGGATGTCCCCTACCCAATCTACTCATGTCTACAATTGTTGTTAGTCTTTTCAAGACCAATGCCAATAGGCATCTCCTGTCTTTGCAATAATCATATTTCGTTCTTGTTAGACCCTTACATCAAGTGGCTTCATGCCTTGTCTGGAGCGATTTCCATAAAAAATAAAAAATAAATAAATATCCATCCACCAATATGGTCAACATGTCTAAACCAGTGCCGTCTACATGATCTTAGAGATTGTAAATCTAAGAGATTTTGCAGCTCGTAAATTTCCCATACTTTGTTCTCTCTAGAAAATGTCTTTGTTTTCTTTTCTTTTATATCAATAATATGACAATACAAACTTTTATTTCTCTTTCTCCACTTGATGGCAGCTTGAAGTATTGCATTAAAGGCTACTACAATATATTAATCACTTCATTTTATTTTATGCTATTACATGTGTGATTAGAAAATATGTTTGATCAGTAAGTCACGTCGTCATGAAGTTAGTGTTTAATTTTTTTAAGTCGAAGAATAAAGGGCATTTTCAGTACTTTACATTAATCATGTAAAAAAAACTTTTAAAAAAGCGAAATATGTATAAAAGAAATAAAATGTTGAACCCTTAAATGCTTTATTTCTTATATTGGTTTAAAAAATGTTATCAAGTGAAAAACGTTTCATTGGGGTAATATAAAGTAGTATAAATGATTTTTGGAAAAAGAAATATATTTATTGAACAAAAATAAATGATGCTGCGAATGTGCGACAAATGGCATAAAATGTTACATGTATAACAACACACTACAATATATATATATATATATATATATATATATATATATATATATCTAGAGAATCATAAAATAATTTTTACTTACCATTATAATGACCAGATTTAAAAGTTTAGGCTCTTGAATTAGGCAGATGACACACCGATGACACTCGTCCGTGACATCAAAGATACTGATTACCTATTTAGCGGGTGTGCTGATGCACTATCATACTAATACCTACTCACACTTGCCAACAGACTCTTTGCAGATGTGAAACGAGTTGCAGTTTGACGCATTTTCTTTGAATATTATATTAAATAGGCATTTTGTTGGAATGTGTTATATTTGAAACAAAAAGCATTTAAGGGTTGAATTTCTATAATGTCTAATTAATAAATTTTCTTTAGAAAAGCCAGTCTTAAATATCAGAAATATGACATTCATTGATGGACTATTCCATTTTGTTTTTTTTTGTCATTTTGTTTTACACAATTGTAAACTCACGACTGAGTTATAGAAAATAAATTATATATAAAATTGTCACATAAACAAAAAATAAAATGTTATGAAAACTTTTCTTTCAAATAATAGATTTACCATAAGAAAAATAAAGTAACCAGGATTAGGAATTTCATAAATGACACCAAAGGCCCTTAAATTATTTCATGAAGACATTTTAATTAGGTGTTCGAAATCAAATTATTTTATGTACTATTATAAGCAAGTAATATTAAGAAATAAATAGTTTAATATTTCGTTTAAACAAATCTAATTGTAAACTGAAAGCTGAGGAAGATGGATCATGACCAAAATCTCATTTAACCCCTCCTCTCATTTAACCCCTACTCCTCTTACAGAAAAATGTCTACAGTTTAACAATCTTCCTAGCTGGAGTATGTATTTTTTGAAAGAAACTAAAACGAAATATAGTATTTTGTTGTAAGGAAGCTGGTGTAAGGAAGAAAAACACGCATTGGTGATTCAGAATTTTAAAAATTGATTTTATAGGACGTAAGCTATCACCTTTAAGAATCAAACTGACTTAATTTTATATATTAGATAAACTGGATAAATTTAGAAATAATAGTAAAAAAAATCATTTGTAAGGATATTTTTGGTAAGATAAGGCGGAAAGCAGATATTATTGAATGTGTGTGTGTGTGTGTGTGTATATATATATATATAATATATATGTATATATATATATTGTGGAAATACTCTTTTTGTCTTCAAAGTTGCCGCATATTAATAACTACGACTTCTAATATTTTAAGATGATGTTTAGATTATGCTCTGTGCAGTATAGAAAATGCCTCGTCACTGTAAGCTTCGGCACAGGACTTTTTCTCCAATAAATGTTCCCCTATGTCAGAAGTATGCAATTTGAAATTACGGATATTGCTAATGATGCGTTGAGAAATGTTCACCTCTAAACACTGAGTGGTATGCCCCACATAGTCGGCTTCACACCGACAATCAAAATTAAAGCTTACAGTGACAAACTGTTTTCTGTACTGCACAGAGCACGGTCTAAACATCACCTTAAGATATTAGAAACAATAGTTATTAATATGCGGCAACTTAGGCCATAGATGGCTACCATGATGCCTTAGGATGGGATTCTGGTGGCTGAACAGTCCATGGGGCGACTTGCAACACTCAACTTCGACCCTTACTTTGGCTAGACAGGAAATCGGAGAGGCCCGATCAATTGGCTGGTCATGTCATGTCATGTCTTAGTATCTATAAGTTCATCCTCAACTGTATTATTTAATCTGATTCTTCTAAAAATCAAAACCTTATTTCTCCTCTTTATTTTCTTTCGAAATAAACAGTAGATGGCAGTAGCTGAGGGTCAATCGTGTTGAGAACAACGATTACCACTGCCAAGGAGTCATTTTTCAAAGAGTAATGTTTTCTGAGAGTAATGCGATGTATTTTGGAAACAATGTATTCTAGGAAGATGAAATAATTATTCTACCGGTAGAATTATATTTGACAACTTTATTCGGCATTAAATAACCCATAGATGGTTGATATGCCGTAAAACAAACCAAACCATCATAAGGGGGCATAAAAATGGTGCAAACCTCTTCTATTCATGGAATTCATTTTATCCGTTCTGGGACAGGTATTCTTCTTGTAATATATATTTATTAACAGGAGATAATACTTATGCCTATATGGTCAGCCTCACATGAAAACTGATATGTGATAGAACTACAATGGTGGTGATATATCTTTGATGATAGATCTAGTCAATGGCCGAGTACGAAGCACAATACATGTATTGACAGAGTAATAGGAACGATGTAGCACAGAACATATTTGCCTAGTGAATTTATTGCTGGCCGTATCTATCAAAGGTAGATGATTATTTATTATACAGGGTGGGCAAAAATAAGGGTCCTATTTTTAAAAATTCATAACTTTTTTATTTATTGATTTTTTTTAATTTTTTTTAAATTTTTTTTTTTTAGAATAAGTAAAGGACCCCTTTCGAAGCAAGCATGAGCCGTATTAGCCCTAAGGAACGTACCCTCATTTAGAAAACATTATTTTTGCTTAAAAAACTCAAAACAGTGTAAAAAACAATACTTTAGTTTTTGTAAGTTTTAAGAAGTGTTTTTCGGCTAAAATTTGTTTTGTTTATTTCAAAAAATCTCGGAAGGGTCAGTCTACACACACATAAAGTTTGGTGAGTTTAACTTTTATTTTGTGGAAGTTATTCAAATTCAAGTTATTCAAATTTAAAGATAGGACCCTTATTTTGGCCCACCCTGTACATATTACTTCAGTTCGATATCTGCCTTGCGTCATATATATTACATTAAAACTTGAAATGAGATTAAATTTCTTCAGAAACCCCTGTTTCTGTTCTTTTTTACCGTGTTTCTTTTTCTCTATAATCTCGCTTCCGTAAAATATTGCTACATCCATGGCAGACAAAGATATTAATAAGTTTACAATGAACAAAATGAAGACAACTGAAGCGCTGATAAAAGGGAAATTATAATTTTGTGTAATTTACACGGCACTAGTTCGTATATTTTATTCATAAACCATTAATTGTGAATATCCTATTATACGCATCTAAAGAAAACTTTTCGGGATATCTAACTCATAGATTTTCATATACCATGCTTTTTTTTTTCCTGCTTCTCTGCCCCCCCCCCTTCTGTTTTGCTTTCTTTTTCTTGCTTATCTTCCCTTGTTTAGTTTATTAAAGACACAGAGTGTCATCTATTCTCCTTAACATTTTCTGTGCACTATCGTAGAAGTAATTGTGTGTTTCTTTTCTGTCTGGTCCATCATTGGATTGGCGGGTTTTCACACATATTTAACTACTTCAGAGCAGACAACCAATGAAGACGTGAGTTTTCATTACTCATTCATTTCCACTTTTGTTGCATATCTGTTTTACACATAAGTGATTCATTAAAAACCTCTTCCCCCTCTATACCCCTTTTCTATTTCGGTCCCTCTTCTCTATTTCGGTCCCTCTTCTCTATTTCGGTCCCTCTTCTCTATTTCGGTCCCTCTTCTCTATTTCGATCCCTCTTCTCTATTTCGATCCCTCTTCTCTATTTCGATCCCTCTTCTCGATTTCGATCCCTTTTCTCTATTTCGTCCTTCCTTATTTAACCCTCCTCCTCTCATTTCACCCCTCCTCCTCTCATTTCACCCCTCCTCCTCTCATTTCACCCCTCCTCCTCTCATTTCACCCCTCCTCCTCTCATTTAACCCCTATCTCTCTCTCATTTCACCCCGATCTCTCTCTCATTTCACCCCGATCTCTCTCTCATTTCACCCCGATCTCTCTCTCATTTCACCCCGATCTCTCTCTCATTTCACCCCGATCTCTCTCTCATTTCACCCCGATCTCTCTCTCATTTCACCCCGATCTCTCTCTCATTTCACCCCGATCTCTCTCTCATTTCACCCCGATCTCTCTCTCTCTCATTTCACCCCGATCTCTCTCTCTCTCTCATTTCACCCCGATCTCTCTCTCATTTCACCCCGATCTCTCTCTCTCTCATTTCACCTCCTCTCTCTCTCTCTCTCTCTCATTTCACCCCGATCTCTCTCTCTCTCTCATTTCACCTCCTCTCTCTCTCTCTCTCATTTCACCTCCTCTCTCTCTCTCTCTCATTTCACCTCCTCTCTCATTTCAGCTCCTCTCTCTCTCTCTCTCATTTCACCTCCTCTCTCTCTCTCTCATTTCACCTCCTCTCTCTCTCTCATTTCACCTCCTCTCTCTCTCTCATTTCACCCCATCTCTCTCTCTCTCATTTCACCTCCTCTCTCTCTCTCTCATTTCACCTCCTCTCTCTCTCTCTCATTTCACTTCCTCTCTCTCTCTCATTTCACCTCTCTCTCTCTCATTTCACCTCCTCTCTCTCTCTCTCTCATTTCACCTCCTCTCTCTCTCTCTCTCATTTCACCTCCTCTCTCTCTCTCTCTCTCATTTCACCTCCTCTCTCTCTCTCTCTCTCATTTCACCTCCTCTCTCTCTCTCTCTCATTTCACCTCCTCTCTCTCTCTCTCTCATTTCACCTCCTCTCTCTCTCTCTCTCTCATTTCACCTCCTCTCTCTCTCTCTCTCTCTCTCTCATTTAACCTCCTCTCTCTCTCTCATTTAACCTCCTCTCTCTCTCTCTCTCTCATTTAACCTCCTCTCTCTCTCTCTCTCTCTCATTTAACCTCCTCTCTCTCTCTCTCTCTCATTTCACCTCCTCTCTCTCTCTCTCTCATTTCACCTCCTCTCTCTCTCTCTCTCTCATTTCACCTCCTCTCTCTCTCTCTCTCTCTCATTTCACCTCCTCTCTCTCTCTCTCTCTCTCATTTCACCTCCTCTCTCTCTCTCTCTCTCTCTCTCTCATTTCACCTCCTCTCTCTCTCTCTCTCTCATTTCACCTCCTCTCTCTCTCTCTCTCTCATTTCACCTCCTCTCTCTCTCTCTCTCACATTTCACCTCCTCTCTCTCTCTCTCTCACATTTCACCTCCTCTCTCTCTCTCTCTCACATTTCACCTCCTCTCTCTCTCTCACATTTCACCTCCTCTCTCTCTCTCACATTTCACCTCCTCTCTCTCTCTCACATTTCACCTCCTCTCTCTCTCTCACATTTCACCTCCTCTCTCTCTCTCACATTTCACCTCCTCTCTCTCTCTCTCATTTCACCTCCTCTCTCTCTCTCATTTCACCTCCTCTCTCTCTCTCTCTCTACTTCCCACCTCCTCTCTCTCTCTCTACTTCCCACCTCCTCTCTCTCTCTCTACTTCCCACCTCCTCTCTCTCTCTCTACTTCTCACCTCCCCCCTCTCTACTTCTCACCTCCACCCTCTCTCTCTCTCTCTACTTCTCACCTCCCCCCCTCTCTCTCTCTCTCTACTTCTCACCTCCCCCCCTCTCTCTCTCTCTCTCTCTCTCTACTTCTCACCTCCCCCCTCTCTCTCTCTCTCTCTCTCTACTTCTCACCTCCCCCCTCTCTCTCTCTACTTCTCACCCCCCCTCTTACTCTCTCTCTACTTCTCACCTCCCCCCTCTCTACTTCTCACCTCCCCTCTCTCTACTTCTCACACACCTCTCTCTACTTCTCACCTCCCCTCTCTCTACTTCTCACCTCCCCTCTCTCTACTTCTCACCTCCCCTCTCTCTACTTCTCACCTCCTCTCTCTCTCTCTCTCTCTCTCTACTTCTCACCTCCTCTCTCTCTCTCTCTCTACTTCTCACCTCCTCTCTCTCTCTCTCTCTCTACTTCTCACCTCCTCTCTCTCTCTCTCTCTACTTCTCACCTCCTCTCTCTCTCTCTCTCTCTACTTCTCACCTCCTCTCTCTCTCTCTCTCTACTTCTCACTTCCCCTCTCTCTCTACTTCTCACCTCCACCCTCTCTCTCTCTCTCTCTCTCTACTTCTCACCTCCCCCCTCTCTCTCTCTCTCTCTCTACTTCTCACCTCCCCCCCTCTCTCTCTCTCTCTCTACTTCTCACCTCCCCCCCTCTCTCTCTCTCTACTTCTCACCTCCCCCCTCTCTCTCTCTCTACTTCTCACCTCCCCCCTCTCTCTCTCTACTTCTCACCCCCCCTCTTACTCTCTCTCTACTTCTCACCTCCCCTCTCTACTTCTCACCTCCCCTCTCTACTTCTCACCTCCCCTCTCTCTACTTTTCACCTCCCCTCTCTCTCTCTCACTACTTCTCACCTCCCCTCTCTCTCTCTCACTACTTCTCACCTCCCCTCTCTCTCTCTCACTACTTCTCACCTCCCCTCTCTCTCTCTCACTACTTCTCACCTCCCCTCTCTCTCTCTCACTACTTTTCACCTCCCCTCTCTCTCTCTCACTACTTTTCACCTCCCCTCTCTCTCTCTCACTACTTTTCACCTCCCCTCTCTCTCTCTCACTACTTTTCACCTCCCCTCTCTCTCTCTCACTACTTTTCACCTCCCCTCTCTCTCTCTCACTACTTTTCACCTCCCCTCTCTCTCTACTTTTCACCTCCCCTCTCTCTCTCTCTCTACTTTTCACCTCCCCTCTCTCTCTCTACTTTTCACCTCCTCTCTCACTCTCTCTACTTTTCACCTCCTCTCTCACTCTCTCTCTCTCTTTACTTCTCACCTCCTCTCTCAATCTCCATTTTTCTTTCTCCCACCATCTCCCCCCCCCCTCTGTCTATTTCTCTGCCCTGTTCCTCTTTCTGTCTGTCTTTATCTTTTTCTTTCCATTTTTTTTTTTCATTTTCTCTGCATGATTAATAATGCTTATCTTTCTTGTCCAAGTGATTATTGGTATTAGCACCTGTCGTCATCTTCGTCGTCTTCTGCATCATTGTCAGCATTGTGGCTATTTCTGCATCGTCTGTGTATTTTTAAGTGACATTTTCGTGTTCACGTTTTTTGTTTTTTTTTGTCATTTTGCTTCATTTTCTTATATATAATTTTCATCCCTTTCACATCTCACTATAATGTTTAATGTTGCAAAAAATAAAACTGGCATCTTTGTTTGTTTGCAAAGAAAATATTTCTATTTGAGTAATCGTATCAATTTAAAAATAACACCCCCACTTATTGATTTTCATCTATAATCCCTGTTTGGATTTTTATCATTTTCATGAAATTTTCTGTTCGAAAATGATAGGAATTCTTTTTTTTTTTTTTAATTTATTAATTTTAGTGCTTTCTTTGCAATTTAACGTTGGTCACCATATTTCTCCCAACAATTCTGTTTCTTTTCATGGCATAGTTTTTCAGGGAGACTGATAGTTGTAGAGTCTCTAAACTGACTGGTGGTATTTTAGAGTTTTCTTTCTCCTAAACTGGAGCAGCTAGTCGGGGAAAAAAAGGAAAACTCTTACACTTAAATCATTTAAACCCTTTGCACTTTTTAATCATCCTCCACTCTATAATAAAGACTAATGTGTGTTTGTGTGTATGTGTGTTTGTGTGTTTGTGTGTATGTATATAGTCTAAAGAAGCTTTGGGTCCTTTTAAACAAAGAAAGAAAATGCAGTTTAAATTCCCAGGGATACTAACTAAATCCAAAATATCGTAGACTTAGCACTTGTATAAGCTGACTTACCGTTGGAAAATATACAAATAAAAAAGGGATTCAAGTATCTAACAGTGAAACAAAAACAGGGTACCTTAACTTAAGGGTGAAATATTAACGGGGATCATCAGTTGTTTACCATGTAACTGTTTCGGAGATTTAAAAGCATCACAGTTATAAAATTCATGGCTCTCCAGTGGTCCTGATCAAACGACCATTTCCCCAATAATCAAATGTAGAAATAATTCAGCTTTAATTTTACTAATATATACATAAATAAATAATAATAAAAATAATTCAGCTTTAATTTTACTAATATATACATACATACATAAATAATAATAAAATAATAATACATTACCCTTAAGACTACAGTGTGATATGGTAATTTACATATCAAATAATATTATAACAACAATAATAATACTATT